>JAYEPQ010000005.1:56221592-56541592 GCA_036321105.1 Dracaena cambodiana | reverse complement strand
ATTAAATGCGCACCCGGCAGAAATTGAATCTGGGTTGTTTTGATACCATGTTGAAAAATCCTTCCACTGTACCAAAACTCTGAATTTATGGTGAGGGTTGAGAGAATTATTTTGTATTTGTAACAGTCACAATATTATTATAATTTGTTGAAAAGATCGACACAAATCAAGGTGATTTCATATTTAATTTTGAAAAATCTAAGTAATACACTCGCGAGTCGAGTATTTGCTTGAACTTTCTTCAGCCCAAGCCCAACCCAAATTTAGAAAACAACCCAATCCAATTTAACTCCAGCCCATCCGCCGCCTTCGGTCTGGGCTGGACGGGCCCTAGCAGTAACTTATTACAAAAGCCCCAAAAACTCCCTGCTCCAGACGGCTTAAACTCTCAGATCGAGGGTTTCATTTGAATTTGAATGTTTTCTCAGTTGGGGGGCAAATTTCCAAGATCAAGAAATTCCTCAAGCTTCTATTTTTCCATCAAAAACCCTAGCGATCTCCGATTATTGAACCTCATCAAGCATCAAGTAAGTATTTAAACCGACATTTTTCTCGGCATAAATCGTTCGTTTGTCAAGAATTTCTGATTAATTCTAGGGCTATTCGCTGTTATTTCCCTAAATTCTTCTCTTGTCAAGAATTTCTGATAAATTCTAGGTTTTTTGCTGCTATTTTCCTAAATTCTTCAATTCCGTTGTAATCCCTTTGATTTTCTTCCAAATTTGTTGACGTCAATTGTTGAACTGGTGTTTCTTGTGCATAAGAATGTTGGGGGGTGTTTTCTTTTTTTTTTTTTTCTTTTTTTTTTTTTTTTTGTTGTTGTTGTTGTGGGGGTTGGGGGGTGGTTGTTGTGGGGGCGTTGGATTATATACTGAAAGATTTGTTTAAACTAATAATGCAGAAATCGAAATATAATATCAAGATAATATGAAGAATTAAATTGGAACTAATAATTTGGAAACAAATAGCAGGCCTTTCATTACTTTATAACTAGAATCCTCTTTTTTGATGGCTATGGATGCTGTCATAAATATATGAGATAATTGAAAGCAAAAGGAGAGGGAGCGTTCTTGCTGTGGGAGCAATCACCTTATAGCTATTTGATACCCAAGCAAACACAATTTTTTACCTAGTCTTGGACATGTAACCTACAGAAACGCAGAAACTGAGGCTAACACTTGACAACAACCTTTTCAAGCTCTTCTCGTTGTAGAGAACCGGTAGTAAAAATGTAAGGAAAGAAGGATTATGGGCAATAATTAAGTCTGAAATCTTAGTGTCTATGTATTGTGTATAGAACCAAAGTAGAAGAAACTATCAGGTTCCCCATCAACAGGCCGTTTCGAGGGACGTACTCCACCATGAGACTTAGGCATTTTCCTGCAAAACTGGGTTAGTCCACAAATATAACAGATGAAATGGGGATAGAGAGATGGAGTTGAAGACAGAGAAGATAGTGGAAGAAGAGAAGAGAGGAGAAGAAGAGAGAGAGATAGAGGAAGAAGAAGAAGAGAAACTTGGGGAGAAAGAAATTAGAGAATTTGGGAAAAGAGGGGGATATTCATTTCTTTGATACCTTTTAAATTCATGGAAATGAGTTTATATAGATGGCTCAATTACAAAGCGTCAGAATTTCCCTCTTCCTTCCCTTTCCTTAAGCAGCGATCCTGGGCATCCATCTAACCACGGCTGGCCAACGGCTAGTGCCAGTTGAATGATGTGCAGCAATGGCCGTGTCCATGTAGCAGCTCTGTCTTTGGCCAGGTAAGGTTGTTGTGGGCCGAATACAAATGGGCTTCTTCAATTATTTCTCAGCTGCTGCTGACTACTCTAAAGAAGCCCAGCTCACCGCACAAGTTAGTTATAACTAATTTTGGAAGAGAGGATTCCGAGTGGAGGACCCTGACAGAAACTTGATCCAATTGATCATTGGCATAAGTAACTATCAAAAGGTATGGCTAATTATTATATTATGGTTGTCTAGAAAAAATTATATTATTTCCTCATAAAATTATCATAGTAATATACTAGATATATCATTGGTGCTTAAGTTTGTGTATGCACACACAGAGACCAACTTTCTTTTAGGGTAAACTTGTAGAAGGAGCATGCCCATCCACTGATTTCTCTATATGTCACTTGATTACTATGATTGGTCTATAGTGCCAAGCCCTTTATGATCTCTACCAATTCTAGCAATATGCAAAAGGCACATGATGCTTTAGCCAATACTTTTAATTAGGGGTGGAAGCATGTCGAATTGAGGCGGGGCAGTTGCCGCCGCACACCCCCCACCCCCCCCACCCCCCTCAATTTTTCCCCTAAACCTATTATGCTTTAACTTTTGAAAAAATTTCAAGATTAACCCTCCCAAATCCTCAATTTTATAATTTTGGCCCTCCAAAATTGTTAATTTTCAATTATAAAAATTGGGATTATAAGCGATCAATGGCTCAATGGTCAAGTGAAGATGATATCTCGTTTTTTGTACTGAATAAAATATTATTTCTTTATTTTAAACTCCAAAAATCAATTATAAAAATGTTTGAATATGATATTTGCATTGTAATGTCTTAATTGCACATAAAATTTTGAGGAAGGTAAATAAGTCTATTCAGGGATCTCTCAATTTTGGAAGGGAATTTTAAATGATTTGGAGATCTTTTTTGTCTTGTAGCAGAGTAAATGTTGGGCTTTGGAATTTAATATCTTCATGGTAGGATATTTGGTGTGGTGATGACTTTCTATTATTACAATTTCCAAATTTATATTCACTATCCATGGATAAAGATACAAGTGTTGCTACTAGGAGAAATATTTGTTTGATGGAGGGACTTGGAATTTATAGTTCAAAAGAAACTTGACAGAATATTTAATATGTCAGTGGTTGTATTTAAAGCAAAAATTAGATTCTTCTAATTTTCTATCACTGTTTATCAGAAATATCTGATTTTCCATTCCAATAAAATTGATCTTACAATTATCAAAAAGGAAAAAAAAGAGAAATACGACAAGAGAGGGGAGAAGAAATATGTGTTTCCCTTTATTTGTTGCTTGGTTTTTCACATGGTTATAAGATGTTGCTTCCGTATCTTGTTGATGATCCGAGCACTCGACCGTAGATGGTGGCCAGCCTCCTTGGTGGAGAAGACTTGCGTGAGCAAGTAAATCAATCTAAGAGATCTTCTCTAAGGTCAGCCAAAAGCCAAGAAGTTGGAGCCCCCAATTCCTCTATTCTCATGTCTATTTACAGGCTAAGAGGATTGGTGACTTTCCTAGTTTCCTTCTAGGATAAGATTAGAATCAATATTCCTTTTAAGATAAGTATGGAAACTCCCAATAGAAGGATGAGATTGGGTTTTAAATCAAATATCCAATCTATGATAGATTGTGGTCATGAATAAGAGAGTAGGATTTTCTCTTAAATTGAAACTGTTGTAATAGTTTCAGTGAGGCTGAAACTCATGTGATGCGAGGTAGGCTCGCGTTTTATATCCACGAAAGGCTATGGCATAGCCTCGCATCACGCGAAGCTATAGCTTGCGTTTTTTTTGACGTTAAAACGCGGGATGTGTCCCTCCGCGTTCCATTAAAGAGGAAATAATAGAACAGAAGTACTCAGAGTCCACTAGTAGAGTGGCTCAATAATAAGCTTACAAAGCAAAAATTCTAAAAAGTACTAAAAAGAAAAAAAGCAAAGTAAAATAAAAATACAATGATCCAGCAAAAGGAACATTTCATGATCAGTCCATCCATCCACGCGCCTCTGATATAGATCCCTACTCCTCATCTGGCGGAGTGACATCCAACTCATCCCCCGAAGAGCCACTTGATAGGTGAAGTCTCTCATCCGATAGAACACTTGCCCAAATAATGAAATCGTGAACGGTGAGTCGCACACAATATTCAATAGAATGATATTTATCATTAAATAATCTATCATTTCGTTCTTTCTATATGTTCCAGCAAAATATCGCAATAACACTTCTAAGCCTATGGCTATCAGTATCCCCCTTATCAAGACTCCTCCATATGGATTCATTTAGGACAGTGCCGATGTTCAATCCTAATGCCCTGGCGCACGCCTCCCATGTGCGTTTAGAAAACGAACTATTACATATGATATGTTCGCTTGATTCCGCATCCTTCTTACATAAGAAACATATATAGCCTCTTTTTTGTAGTTTTGGCCAGATCAGGATAGCATCTTTACACATTAGCCAAAGAAAAATTCTGACTTTCTGAGGACATTTAACTCTCCAAATCCATGTAGTATTTGCAGAAATGATTCCACCGTTTATGAAATACCGGTATGTGGATTTCACTGTGAAGTTATCATTCTTCTCCCATCTCCAAATTGGTCTATCTTCTTCTGATGGAGATGGGGTTAAATCGCTCAGGGACTGTTTAAGTAGTTTTAGTCTGACAAAATCCTGTCCAGACAATACCGTTGAATTCCATCTCCATTTTGATCGCCTCCAATAGTCATAAAGCCTGGCATTTTTATCGTTGGTTTTTTGAAAGACGTCTGGATATAATGTCTTTAGAGAGAGTTGCGAACACCATCTGTCATGCCAGAAGACTATCTTGTTTCTCTTTCCCAGTTTGTATTCCAAACTGTGGCAAACTAAATATCGTACTACTAACATCCCCTTCCAAAAGGCCGAGTTATTATACTTTTTCTTTATTTCTCCATACAACGTACCTCCTTTCGGGCCATACTTGTTAAGTAATAACTTCTGAAGTGAACCCTGGTTCTGCGTGATTAGATGCCACCACCATTTGGTCATAAGGGACAAGTTGAAAGTTCTGAGATCCACTATCCCTAAGCCTCCCGTCTCTTTTGGACTACACACCTGACCCCATGGGACTAGATGGTATTTGTTAGATGATGCCACAATTCCATTCCAAAGAAATCTTTTCCTGATCCGGTCGATTTTCTCTCGCACCCATCTTGACATTATGAAAAAGGACATTAAATATAGCGGGAGTGAGGAAAGTACCGCGTTAAGCATCACAACCTTCCCACCCAATGACAGATATTTTTCTTTCCAACTTTTCAACTTTTTCTCAAAACTATCCAAAAGGGGGCGCCAATCCCTTGCCGCTGGTTTTCCTGATGTCACCGGTATTTCTAAGTATGTGATCGGAAAATGTTCCTCCTTATAGCGAAATACCTTCCTAATTAGTTGCATGGACAAGTTTTTTGCACCCAAACAAATCAGATAACTCTTAGTAAAATTTATTTTTAGACCCGACCAAGCTTCGTAACAACAGAGAGCCTATTTTATGATTATAGCCTCTCGTATGTTACCCTTTCCAAAGATCAACGTATCATCTGCATATTGTAAATTAACAAAGGATATGTTGGGAGCCCCTGAGAGACCTGCTATCTCTTCTTCTTTTTCAACTTCTGAAGCATATAATTTAACCCGTCTGCTATCAGGACAAATAATAGCGGAGAGAGGGGATCACCTTGTCTTAGGCTCCTTTTCAGAAGTATTTCCTTACCCATTGTGCCGTTTATCCTTATCTGTGTTTTTCCGGAATATAACCAAGCTCAATCCATAATCTCCATTTCGCTCCAAATCCCCTATATTTGAGAGTCTCCATCAAGCAGTTTCAATCCACCATGTCGTATACTTTTTCAAAGTCTAGTTTCAATATAAAACCATTTATTCCGGATTTCTTACACTGATGGATGACTTCGTATGTCGTAGCCACCTTTTCTAAAATATTTCTGTCGGCAATAAAACCCGTTTGATAGTCCTCTATCAATAACTGGAGTTTCGGTGCTAATCTATTAGCCAGTACTTTCGACACTATCTTAATAGAACTATTCAGCAATGCAATCGGTCTGTAATCACCAATTTGTCTTGGTGAACACTTCTTCGGTATTAGGGTAATGACCGAGTAGTTGATTCTATCCAGTCTACTTGTCCCTTGGAACACCTCTTCCATTAACCAAATTAAGTATCTCTTGACGTCTTCCCAAAATAATTTAAAAAAGAATAGCGAAAATCCATCAGGATCTGACGCCTTATCCTGCCTAATTTCCAAACCGCTCTTTTAATCTCCTCCTCCTGAAACTCTTTTTCGAGATCTGAGAGATCCACCTCCTTTTCCAACGCTTTCTCTTTCATCTGAACACGAAATGTGTTTGCCCTACCCAACAACCGCTTAAAATGATGATATACATGTTCATGCAACGCATCCCCGCTAACCTGTCTATCCTTCACTGTTAACTGATGTATTTTGTTCATTTTATGTCGCATGTTTGTCCATCTATGGAAGAAAGCAGTATTTGCATCTTCCTCCTTCAGCTAAGTAGCACGAGCTCTCTGCCTCTATCTTAACTTCTCCCTTTTATAAATTTCTTCAAGTTTTCTTCTTAGATGTAGGATTCTGCTGTTCTCATCCAATGACAAGTTGCGGCTCTTCCAATTTTTCTAAAATGTCCATCTCCTTCAAAATGTCATCTTTCTCGCTCTTCCCTTCTCTTCGAAGGAGCCTTTCCCATCTCTATAACACCTTTCGTAAACGTCTCAGTTTGATACAGATATTTGCTGCCACATCTCTTGCTCCTGTATGATGACCCCAACTTTCTCTAATCAGGGCGTGTATTTCTTTATATTCCAGCCACCATCTCTCTAATTGGAAGCGCTTCTGTGGTTTTTGTTCCTTCTCACCAGCAGTGAGCATGATTGGTGTGTGATCTGATGTCGGTCGTGGGAGGGAGTAAATCTCTGCAAGTGGAAATTTCGCTTCCCAATTATCCGAGACTAAGACCCTATCTAACTTAGCCATAACTGTGTTAAGCTTCATATTTGACCATGTGAAAAGCCGATCCGACAGTGGTAAATCTATGAGGTCCAGTTGGCTAATGAGGTTGTTGAACTCCTGCCTATTCTTGTGAGATCGGTCTTTCCCGTTCCTTTCACTTGCAAATCTAGTGATATTAAAATCCCCTCCTAAAATCCACGGGTCATCATAGTTATTTCTGATTGTTGTAAGTTCCTTCCAGAATTGCGAGCGCAAATCTCTCTCATTTGGTCTCTCATTTGGTCTGTACACCGCAATTACTATCTGGACCTATCCATCCATTAGTCTCCTTACCCTAACTGACAAAGAATATTTCTCTGCCCAGGAGTTCAGAATCTAATATTTTTTATTAATCCCAATTATGATCCCACCTGATACTCTCATTGCGTTCAAAATGCAAAAAATGTAATATTTCCTAGACGCAATTGAACCCAAAACCCGAGGATCAAGATCAGATAGTTTTGTTTCCTCCATACACACAATATCAATTTTATTAGTGCGTATTACTTCCGCAATCATTCGCCATTTGACTGGGTCGCCAACCCTCTAACATTCCAAAAAATGCACTTCATCAAAACAAATGAGTTGTCTTCTCCACGAACGACCCTATCCTGTATTCTAAGGCGAAATTGCCTCCTTCTGATCTTCTAAGGGTATTGCCTCTAGATTTTTTAACGTCGTGAGGGTGTGTATTTGGTCTGTGCTACCTACCTCCAACTCAATATCACATGTATGGGCTAAAGCAATTAATACATCATCAGGTACACAATTAAGAATATTAAACTAAAGGTTAGTAGTACCTGGGGGAGGATCCGCAAGTTCTGCCTTTCGCTTAGTAGCTACCATTGCAACCTGGCCCAGTTGGTAGTGTTGTCTACCTCTCTTCTCTTCCAGTCTTTTGCTCCTTCTGGAAGGCGTGATCAAGGATTTAGTACATCCACCCTGGTCCATTAAGATCAATTTTTCCATTCTACAATCACACAAGGACAATTAGATTGGCTGCCAGGTAGTAATGGAATTTTTTCAGTTAAGACATACTATAAAAGGTTTTTTATCCATTTGCCTAAAAGTCCACTCAGATATATCTGGAAAATAGAAGCCCCTACCAAGATTAAGATTCTTATTTGGTTGGCTTATCTTGATAGATTACACACAGAGGATATTTTACTCAAGAAAAATATGATTGCTATGGATATAAACACTTTTGTTCGCTAAGGCAAGAGAGTAGGGACCATATTTTTCTCAGTTGTTCCTTTGCAAGGGTGATTTGGTAAAGTATTTGTCATAACGTTCATATCAGTTCTTTCCCTTTGCATTTTGATGATTTAATTACTGATTGGAGGCTGCATCATATACTAGGAGGTGTTAGATTAGAATAGAATTTGTCAGTCTTGGAAATCGTTTGGCACATATGGGATGAGAGAAACAGAAGGATATTTTATCATCAATCTAGAACTATCTATTTTATCTTTCATTATTCAATATGTGAGTTTCTGGATTATGAACTGCTCGATAAGAAATGTACTAATTTTTTAAACACTGTATTGGCCTTAGCTACCCAGAAGATATTTTGCTGGTTAGAATTGTACATCTCTTGCTGCGATGGATACCAGTGGCGGTGAAAGGGATGGAAGAAGCTGTGATGGAGTCTCTTCTTTTGTGGGCAATAGGCCAGAAATGGTAGTGCTAGACTAACTATAAAACTCTTGATAGTTTGTAAATAAAAATTTACTTTGTTGTTTTGTTTAAAGATACAATGTTGCTGCAAAGATGTTTTGATCATATAGGTAGGTAGTATATAAGACATGATTTTGCTGGAATGTAACAGTCAGGACCCTTTGATTGTATAGCTCGTCTTGGATTATAGGGTTAAAGTTGTTTACCTTACCATGAGCTAAATGGAGTTTCTAGCTAAATGATCTTTTTGATCCTTTATCCTTTTTTTTCTCAAAAAACAAAAATAAAAAATAAATAATAACATTGCTTAACAATGATATATTTGTGATAACTTATAAGAATGCCAATCAATGATTTAGTTTCTTTAAGATTTCTACAATGTCTGTATCTATAAGCTTATCATTATCTGTTTTTAATGTTATTCTAACACTGCTTAACAAGGATATATTTCTGAAAACTTATAAGAATGGCCAATCAATAATTTAGTTTCTTGAAGATTTTTTACAATGTCTAAGTATCTATAAACTTAGCATTATCTGTTTTTAATGTTATTCTTATTGGTGAAAACCAAATCTCCCAGACTCTTCGTTTGCCCACAAAACAGAAAAAATGAGAAAATAAAGACAAGGAAAAAGAAGGAAACATAAACCTAGATGGAGAAAAAAGTAAGGACCTGTGGTTTCGATGAATCAAAAAACGCTCATTGATTGTGCTTTCTTCTACTAAGTAGATCGAGGTTACTGGCTTTACTTCTAGACAGTTAATTCTATATCATTCAGTGTAAGTGTATTGGTTTAGGTGGTATGATTATAACTTTAAGTTATTATTGTCTTATAATCTGTTGGTCTTTTATTGGCACTGTCATCGTGCATTTGATGTTGGAAGCAGTAAACAACCTGAATTCTTGAATAGGTTCATTTGTGGAACATCTTCTATTTGTAATCTTTAATATGTATGAATCTAGGATTGTAGTCCTTCGCATCATCACCGTTAGGGAAAATATTTTTTGACCTTAATACAAACACCCCCAGAAAAACCACCAAGGCTTAAAATATCAGAATCAAAATTTGTATCAGCCGCCGATGGTCTATGGTATTGGAATCGGAAATATCACGTGTGCCATATCAATTATATCGTGACAAATATTATAAAGCAGATTGTATATTGAGTACCACAAAACCTGATATGATCTTTGCATTATATACTGGTAAAGTTCGATATTTAAAACCTTGAAAACAACAATTTCTTTCTCGTGCGTCATGCTTGCATTCAGTCGTCTATTTGTTTATTTAGCTTCAATTAACTACTAGATTGTTGTAAAAGCATCTTTTGAATTAAATGTTTTTATTCTTTTGGCTTTTCAAAGTAAATATTCAATTAGCTTTATTTAAAATTCAATTACAAGTGTAACTGATTGCCAATTTGGAATTTTTCTGCTCAAAGGATTTGCGACACGCCTTAAAGAAGAATTACGTGTAGGCTTTTAATCTTATTGGAAGAATAAATAGAAGTAATGAAATGGATCAGCTTATAATGTTTGCTACTTGATTTCCTTAAAGGCTTGAATCTTAGTGCTCTATCTACTTTTCACAAACTTGAGTTCATATTTTAGTAACATTGCATGCTAAACCCAGTATTTTTGGCATCTTATATTGTATAGCTAGGATCTGAAAGCTGCTGGCCAAATATGGCTACTGTTAGACACCCACTCGATGCGGGCCACTGTGTATCCATAGTACCCACAATGAAGGCCATTATAGTCTTAGTACAAGTAGAAATATTTTCCTTCTGAGTCACGGCATACCAATTTAAGAAGTGGAATTTATAGTATTTGCTGCTGCCTTCATCTCTAAGAGTACAACAAGAACTAAGCTTTTTTTAATCAAAGCATTTTGGATAGACTAAAGCATTTTGGATAGACTATATGAACTTAAATATAATTACGTAAGATCGATCACATGAATGATTCTTCTCCACTTATTTCTATCAAGCAATATATTTTTATCTAACTCTATAACATCTATAACTTTTTGTATAACCTCTGTTCATAAATTTTTTTTCTTCTTTTGTCCCTTCATTTTTTTTAACTTGATCTACGTTGATATTGAGTAATATGCCTTCCCCTCTGAGTGATGGCATAATCCGACTCTTGAGACATGATCTGCAATGACAAATGGTTCGGAGAACAAGGACATCTCTACACAAAATCGTCAATATTTAAGTTTTTGCTCCTTTTCTGATGAATTTCCATTTCTACAGAATTTTAAACTTACATATCTACACTCCATTATACTAGTACATTCATATACTGTACGGGTACGTTCGTTTATGTAGGTGGGGCTGAAGTCTAGGTGGCATTTGTGTTTTTGAGTTACAGATAACAAACTGTGTGTCGTTGTAGGCACTTGTAGAGGGTCATGTAGAGGTAAGGATGGTAATAGATGTATCCACGAACTAATTTTTGGTTTTTTTTTTATACAATTTTGAATAAGAAAAATAAATTTTTTATTTTTAATTCAAAATTTTGTATAGTACGAGCCAAAATTTGATTCATAGGTGCGTTCATTACCATCTCTGGGCAGAGGACAACAGGCACTTGTGTGCTGAGTTACAGATAACAAACTGAAAATTCAAAACTGTTACTCCGGCTCTACTATAGGTTTCTGAAGAATCAGGTAGGGCGACCGTACCAGAATCTGTGTGGCTCCTCCCGTGGCTAGAGACCTCTTTACCAGATTAAAAAGCTTCAAAAAACCTGTAAAATAGAATAAATGTTTACAGTTGATTTCATTCAATTAATCCCCCATATATAATCTTTTTCTTTTACCCTACGTATAATCATTACTCTCTCATACTCAAGCCCAACCTGCATTTGGCTTCAGGATATTCTTTTGTCAATTCTTCATCTCAAGAATTGATCTTTAAGAGGAAATAATCATCTCATGACTTTTGACCCAAACACGCACAAATATTATTCAAATTAATTTCTTACTGAAAGTCGAACTTGGAATATTATTCAAATTAATTTCTTACCAGAAGTCAAACTTGGAACCCTGTCGATCTTGGAACCGTTCAGACGACTAGAGATCTTGACAAAAGCTTTAGGCAGTTACTAGTGAGGGGAAGTAAGGCCATAAGTGTAAATAAAGGGGTTTCCAGTTAGCAGCAAGGAGCTTTTACCTGGGACAATGACTTTCCCTCTAAGCTAATAAATTAAGCTCAGAGGGATATCTTAGTACTTGGTAGAGATATGTACTAGCAAACAGAAAAAGCCAAAGAAAGAGAAAAATCTAATTTTCAAGCATGCACTTCTTAGTTTAGAGATAACAACTGAATAAAGTGTGCTTCACAAGTAAAAGATTATGTGAGTAACGAGTTCAGCTCAATTCGGGTCCAGCTGATTCGGTTTCTTCTTACAGCAGCAACAGGACTGTATTAAATCTCACCCGAACATGAACAGAAATAAATCCCTAAGCATATAAAAAGATAAGCCTTCATTAGAATTCACAAATCATAAAAGCAAAAGCAGAAGACAAATTTCAGGGTAAACAATGAGTGTGACTACACGAGGCACAGTGTGACTAAAACAGGAGGGGAAAAGGGGAAAAATGTAAAGGAATTCTAAGTTTGTTTTTTAAGAGTTAATGCTTTATAACACAATTTCACTCATCGTCCTTGTATGGGTATTCCTCTGGGACCTGCTTCAGTAGTTTCAGTCGCATCTCATAGGCATCATCACCATGAAGCATATCTCTAACCCAGGTAACTTCAGTTTTCATCGACACCTGAAACCAACAGCACCAAATCAGTAATAATTCAATAAAGCTGTGTTTGGCTCAAAAGAAAGTTAGAGGGAAAGGAAAAGAAAATTTATTTAATTAGTAGTTTTCTATTGTTTGATTACAAGAAAGAAAACCTGGGAAGGGAGAAAGGGCAAGCCAGTGAAAGAATGTATACTATTTCTCTGCACAGAGAGAATGAGAAGAGAGATCCACCTAGGGCTCACAAGACCATGATCCTATCAGTATTATCAGATTTTTTATAACCTGAACACAAGTTCAGAGCATTCACTTGGAACAAAAGAAGCGAGGACTTCTACATTTGAGATATGGAATGTTCCCTTTTCTCTCCACAAGCCAGTGAACGTGTACATAATGGATAGAAAGAAATGGTGCATTTGTTGTGTACTTGTGTTTAATTAGTTGATAATTGATGAAAACATACGTACTTTTCAATTATTGAGGTTATGCAATTGATAAATAGACACTTAAAATGATCAAGAGTGAGAAACCAACCATCTCCAATGCTCCTCTGATAACTCCACTCAATATGTTGCAATAGTAGAGACCTTGGCATGTATCAGGAAGCTCAACAAAATCTACCAGGGGATTATCTTCCAGCACAATGCTACAGCTTGTCCCCTCAGCATCCCAGTTACCAACCGTTGCTGTAACTCCCAAGAACATTTTGAAACCCACCTATTTCAAGGACATTATCAAAGTCGTTCAATAAAATCAAGTCTTAATCTAACAAAAGAGAGGAGAGATTGCATAAAATATAAACCAAGTTCAAGGAATGGATCAACAAACTACATTCATATGTTTTTTTTACAACCAATTCATTCATGATACAGTAAAATATTTAAAACTATAATCTCTTCAATAGATTATATACATATCTTTAACTAAATTAATGTCATCCATGAGATTCATTGATGATGATATTGATAGGACATGATGATGCATCAATTGTGGGACTAGGAGGGAAAAAATAGTTGTAACTGTTTCTTTATCTTTTCCATCCTACAATTGAAATAACTAAAGCTGTTTTTTTTTTTCTTCTTAAAGTTGAAAAATTTATATATTTTGAGCAAAATAAAATTATATATTAAAAAATAACACCTATATGATGACTCAAGAAGGTTGTCCTAGTATGGATGTTAGTAGATGTGGATCTTGTCATTTCTGTTAGATAACCGACACCATTATATAGGTTTTGTTTGCAGAAAAAAGTTGAGCAAACAGTATATGGCAGCACAGAATCTGGCACAGATGAATCACACATTTACATACAATAGAACCTCTAGCTCATGATCCATAAGAAACTAGCACCAGACTTTGGTGGAATTGGTCAACAACCAAGGTGGTGTAGGAAAATAACAGAAAAGGATAAGAATCAATAAAATAGCACCTGTTTTACGCTACAATCTAATGGATGGATCATAACGTGAGAAAATTGAATCCATATCGAGTAAATAACGTTTGGGTCTTGATGGATGAATATAAGTGAAGGCATAAGAAAAGGAAACTGAATCACCATAGAATGCTAACAGACTGCATTAACATTGGAGTCTCGGTGTAACAACTAGGGTTATATATATATATATATATATATATATATATATATATATATATATATATATATATATATATATATATATATATATATATATATATATATATATATATATATTCTACCAGCAACAAGATTCTCAAGAAGGAATTTTGATGCTTCCAAATAGTCCAGATTACTCGAGGGAACACAGTCATATATTATTAAAAAAAAAATCAAATATAAAAACTCTTCAAATTTCAAAATTTTGGTGACTAGATAGGCATTAAAAGGGTATTCATAGAGAAAAAGGAAAAAAAAAAGGCAAGAGATCATGAACGAACCATCAGCCTTTGAGAAACTAAAATCTACTTATAATTGGAAGTTGGTAACTAGATATACCAGTAACATGGGTGCATCTTAATGAAGCAGTGAAGAGTCCTGACCAGTCTTACAATCAGGTAAGACAAATTTTATCAAGGCCCAATCACCATCATTCTTCATGAAGTTTGGACGAGAAAATGGTTGTTGGGGGATGGGGAAAGAAAAACATATATTACTAGAAAAATGGTTAAAATATGAATTTCATAAAGACATATATAACTGGAAATAAGGTTAAAATGTGAATTTCATATCTCCAATGCCCAAGAGACAAAATATGCAACTAGGTAGTCATCCATTACTAGGGTGATTTACATCTATAATTGTATAACTTCAATCAAAGGTGAAGCTAACTTGACTAGACAAATACTGAAGTTCATTAAACTCTACTCATCGGAATAGATGTTTGCAGGTATATTACTAAACATATAGACCATCATATTGAAAAGCATGGGACATATATTAAGACGGGCAACATAAAAAAGCACCTTTGCAATCACGTCAGCTGTCTCCTTAAAGTCAACACATCTGGACACATTGGACTTGGCCAGGAACTCATCAATCAATCGAATCCCAATATTATAACCCCTGCAAAACAAGAAAATAAGGCGATGGGAGATGGAGGCAACACATATGTGCTGTTATCCAAGTGTTATTTATTTCAGATAATACATGCCCTGTAATTAAAAATTACATGGGCACTAAACAAAGACTGGAGAATATGCATACAGATGTCATGCATCAGAAAAGAAACAGAAAGTAATCCCCTTAGACACGAGTATATAATACTAAGAACAAGGTTTAAAATAATAAATCGGCAATCAATATCGACTGATTATTTATGGCAACAAAATCAGCTAATATCGATGTATCATACTTGCAATATCAGAAATATCAGACCTGTTATATGGTATATCACACATCAGGTATATATATTGGTCATTGGTAACGACCGATATTTAAAACCTTGCTATAGAGAATATAGTAATGTTAAATGACAGAAATAAAAAGAGATAGCATCCCTAAAACAAGAGAAAAATGTTATGGCTACTGGAAAAACACAACAAAGCTGATAGACATTCAAAAAATTAAATCATGATTATATTCATTACTCCTGAATGATTCAAAAACTATAAATGCACTTCAAAATGTGGATGGTAGGGCAGCAACATGCAATCGGAAAAGATTCATTCAGAAGTAACTACAGCCAGAGAAATTTCATTAGCAAAAGTTAAGTAACTAGCATTTAAAAGGAAATCATGTTTGAACCATGATATAGTGAAATATTCTGTGTAGAAAGATCCATGATATAGTAAAATGCAAGAGATAAAGGGAAATATCGCAGCAATAATTATTGCCGTTTTAGGGGGGAAAACCAAGAAGAGAAAGCTACATTAATTAGTTTCAAATAGCTGCCTCAACTGAACAATGGGCAACAACATAAGCAATCAAATTCACATAAGGTTGCGGAGGTACATTTAGAAGATATTATTTATAACATGATCACAACTCAACTCTATCCTATGAATTATTTACGGTCTAACATTTGCACTTAACATCTTATTCTAGAATTGTTTACAGTTTTAACATGACCTGAGCCTCTGAATCAAGCTCTGGCACCATGTTTTTTGATCCATGGCGGGCCCACTCCATTTACAAACACCGGTTACAATATTGATGGATCCTTACTTGCAATTCCCATCCTAACTATATGAACATAACAAAAGAAGAAAATTTTTCTTCTTATCTATATGCAAAGATATCACCGTGTTTTGTTTTATGATATTTCACTGTAATATGATGAAAACTTAATCAACTCTTCCAAAAAATTCAAAATATTGCTACTAATGCTAATGTAATTTAATATTTTAAAATAATTTTATAATAAATTTAAACAATGACATATACTGCAATAGGAAATGGTTGATATTGTTGATACTAGTATGATAAACCTTTAGCCGGTACATATACTGAGATTTTAAACCAATGGAGGCAACCAAAACTCTAATCAGGAAACTCTGCCAAATTGCCAATACATAGTAGTAGACTTAGGGTTGTGTTCAAGTTGATATAGTAAATTGGAACTAAATTTTAACCAAGTCGAATATGAAAAACTATAATATGTCACTCGAGTTAGGCAATAACACTAAATTACCAAACCATCTCCTATGCCCATTCGTACTACGAGGAACTACCCTGAACCAAATTTAACTAGAATACAACGCCCCAAGCTTTATGTCAGTTTTTTAATTAAATACTATGCAGGACACTTCTCCCAGTTAAAAAAATGGTGCGTCCAGACACATCTGACATAACACCTGTGTCTTTGTTTGACACTTATAAATGTTAAAATTTCCATGAACATAAAAATATTTACAAGAAGTATATTATGCTGCTACCTTTTTAAAGAGCTAAAAATTCTACTTTTTTATTTTACTATTCTAGTTTCTAGAATATATAAATAATAACCCTATATATGTCTGCCTGAATTATACATACATATATGTTAAAAAATACACATATATAACTATGTTCATGTCAGAGTATGGAACCTGTATACATGTTCACAGATCATAGCTTAAATACCTTCTGTTTATGTGCATGTACTGTGAACATTTCTTACATGTCACCTATTTGAGCACATTTACTAATGATGAAATTTGTGTTTGGTTGCAGAGTATCCCACTAGAATGCATTGTTATAAACATCGGGCTAAGTATGGCACTATGGCCTTAAAAGGGGCTTTGCTTAAGCGGGCTCCTATTACGGTGTAAGCGGGCGTGCCTAGGTGGACCAAGCGCTAGGTGCCACTCTAGGTATGCATAACCACCCTGCATTTTTTCAAACACACTACAATGTGAACTGTGGAAAGCATGTAGTATTTTAATTGTAATAAAAAAAAGTTTAATATACCATAGTTAAGACAAAATCTCACATATAATATTAAATCAAAAGGATCAAACCCACAGGAAATACTTGCATATGGTTAGCTTTGCTAATTTTAAGTTTTAAGGACAAGCAAACCATAGACATTTCAAATTTTCAATTATCACTTCCAATTTACACTGTCTTATCTTCCACAATCAAGACATACTAAAAATCTCAGGGGAAGAAACAACTCCCAGTGACACATATAAGTTCATATCCCAATACTTATTTTGCACGGTATTCTAGGAATTAGAATAATACGACCTACAATATTGAGGAAATCCTTGAATCTGGACAATGATTTCAACCTAAAACAAACTAAATAGTAAATACCAAGGTTTAAAATATTAAAATTGGTATCTGTGTCAGTATTGGTATCAACTGATTATTTATGGCATCGCCGTATCATACAATCAGGTTTATCGTGTTGACAATATCAAATGGAAATACTGGACCGGGATTAATATATCAAATGGAAATACTGGACCGGGATTAATATGATATATCACGTATTGCGTATTCCAAAGTCTGATATGATATTTGAGATGTAGTGGCTAACATTTAAAATCTTGCTAAAGATATCAATCAAAATCCATAGACAGTAACTCTTGCTCTACTTTCTACCTCTACACTTAACAAAAACCACCAAAGCAACACCAAATTTCACCACCTAATTACTCCTTAAACCAAAGCTTAAATTTCTTATGCCATAAATTTTGAATCTTCAGAAATCAACATAAGTCAGAAAATCTTGAAATGACAGACATCAATTCAAAAGAACCATACAATCAATTATCCAACTTAATTAACCACCACTCCGATCCACACAACATCAACCAAATCTGTCACCCACAAATGAGGAACTAGTGAACCCTCTAGATCTTCCACTAATTCAAATCAAAATCCGTAACATGGATAACAAAACTACCTATGAATTATATCTACATCTCACAAAGTAGAGCATCTTAAAGGACAAATTCTGAGAAATGAAGCAATTAGCATGATCCATGACGAAATGATCTCTTACACTTACTATTACACAAGGATTTTTAACACGCATCCATGGAACAATTCCCATCAAAATAATCCTTTAGAGCTATGATACTATAATCTTAACCTCATACTCATCAAAGTTCAAATCTTTGAAAAGAACCAAAACAAATGAAGGGATGAAATTAAGAGGAGTCTACAAGATCCAACTAAATATCAAAACCTAAGTCCATGGATCTCAAATCAAGTATCAAATTTGAAGCACATTTACATTTGATCGAGCTGCTTGTTGACCTCCTCCACCTCCTCGAAATCCGTTAGAAGCTGCCGCACGATCGCACCGTAGGTGAGCGTGAAGAGCTCCGCGTTCTGATCGCCAAGGCCGAGATCGAAAATTAGGGCAAAAACAAAATATACTAAAAGAGAAAGCAGCAGAAAATAAATTAGGGCAAAAAAAATAAAAATAAAAAGAGCTTCCAGTGTTTTCATTTGCTTACAACGCGCTCGACGTTGGCGAAGACCGCATCGCCGGACCTCGGAGCGAGAGGTGCCATCAATTTTGTTGGAGATGACTGTTGAAGAGAGAGTGAGCAAACTATTATAAGAATGGGCTGTTAACGGAACGGTTAGGATCGGAGCCCGTTTGGGGGAACTTCTAGATGGGCACAGTTTTTTTCCTAGTGAGCCCACTTTTCCTAGTGAGCACACTCCCTCTTTTGAAAATTGTGGATTTTTCCTAGTGAGCACACCAATATTCCCTAACTATCCCTCTCCTCTTCTCTCTCTCCGATCCCCCTGCCCCCGCTCGCCCTCGCCGCCGCCCACACCCCCCATGCCCCCGCTCGCCCTCGCCGCCGCCCACACCCCCCATGCCCCCGCTCGCCTTCGCCGCCGCCCACGCCCCCCATACCCCCGCTCGCCCTCGCCGCCCATGCTTGCCCTCTCCGCCACCCTCGCCCTCGCCGCTTCCCACGCCTCCCATGCCCCCGCTCGCCCTCACTGCCCCGCTCGCCCTCGCCCCTGCCCTTGCTCGCCCGGGCTAACCACCCCCGCCCCCACCTCTGCCCCTCGCTTGCCCTCGCCCCAAATGCATTGGTCCCTCCCCACTCCCCCGCCCTGTCCACTCCTCCGCGGCCTTCGAGACCTCGTCGGCGACGGAAGAGATCGAGGAGAGGAAGGCGGTTGGGATTCGCTGAAACGGTAAAAATCCTAATAAAAATCCAATAAAAATTCATTTCTTTTCTGTCCTAATTTTTTGCTCCAGTAAAAATCCTAATTACTGTTAAAATTTGATTTTGCGGCGAAAATGGTTTCTCAATGTTTGTGAAGATTTTGGGGGAAGTATATCGATATAGGGCAAGTTGAAAGAGTAAAGGGACGATCGGATGAAACATTGGATGCAGGTGATCTTATATGAATGACATATTGTTCGATAGGAATGAGTGGAGAAGGATCATCATGTGATTGATCAGACGTGATTCTGTTTTGGTTCATGTAGCCTACACTAAGTGTTTGGGATAAAAGGCTTGGTTGTTGTTGTTATACAGAAAATTGATCGAGTATGTTATAAATATGTTATGTTGTAAATTAGTAACATGTACTACAAGTCATTTTATACTTATCTAAAATTATTCAAATGTTCAAAATGAAGTATAGATCATTTTATATTTGTCCAAAATTGTGAAATGAAGTGTAATTCAAAACACATTATACATCCAAGAATATTTGGAAATTAATTATTAGTGTTTCAAAATTATTTACTCATTCCTCATTATGCAATGAAAGATTATTTAATATTAAGTTGGTTTGAACATCTCTCATATTTACCACTCCAACATAATCTCAATGAAAGATTATCGATAGGTATGTTGTGATTTCTCTCCTTTTTTTTTTTTCGTTTTTTGTCATTGTTCAAGTTATGAGAGGTTTTTTGCTAAATATTTGGAGTGTCTGCTGGGGATAGTTTGGCTCACTGGTCTTTTGTTACAAGAATATTTTTATATCATAATCGGCAAATCACATATATCATAACTAGTCCAATTAAACAATGTCCCGTGTGTGCGTGCGTGCACACATGCACTTTTGACTATTTCTATAAATTTAATGCAAATTCTACTTCTCTTGTTTCAATCGTTTTTTGTTTTTTCTTCTAAGCATTGATGGATAAGGCTAGTAAAGAAATTCCTCTTATTAATATGCCTAGTCCAATTTTCTTAAATGGTGTTGGGTAGGAAATATAAGAATATGAATGAATATGATTTTTGGATTATGATATGAATACCTTCAAATATTAGAACGAGATCCAAGTAAGCCTATAATGGATTCTAGTTAGAACACACGTTGCTTTCTTGATATCTAAGAATGAGGTCAGACATAATAACTTTGATTTCAATTTTATCATAATAGTTGTTTATCTAAAATATCTTACTTTGTTATCATTTCAGGAATGAGATTCAAGACCGGGTGCATACAAGCTGATGTTAACACAGTAGCGTAGTCCCCCACCGAAGGTCCCAGCTCTGTAAGACGGCGTCAACCAAAAAAGAAGCAACTCGCTCGGAAGTCTCGAAGAATCTAGAATTTGTTGGGTTTTTTTATTTTTAATTGAGCCTCAAACTATAGCTTACGATGATTGTTCATGTCAACATAAAAATGAAGTTGTTAGCATGGAACATAAATTGATTTTATTTTGTAGTTTCATGTAAATGAAGTTGTAGTCAAGGAACATATTTTATATATCAAGTTGTAGTTTTGGATATCACTTTTCAATTAAATCTTTGAAACAATGAATGAATTGTTGATACGTAGAATTTTTGTTGCCGTTACTCTTTGTTTTTGAAGCTATGAATGATTTATTAATCTTGTGTGTTTTGATACCAAATTGGGTGTACGAAACACGAACAAGTAATTATATTTGTTAGGGTATATTATTTATCTTCCGTATTCGTGGTTGTACGCACCATATCAGGGCATCTCTAGTCTTGTATCCTTGATCCGGGTTTACAGAACCGGATCAATTTTAGTCGATCCGGGACTGTAAACCCGGATCAAGAAGCTAGGGCTCTGGTACTCTGTCCGGACTAGCCAGCCCGGATCAGTGCAGTTGATCCGGGCTAGCAGCCCCGGATCAACTGCACAGATCCGGGCTGGTTAGCCCGGACCTGCCCACTCCATCCGGGACTGATAACCCGGATGGGTTTGCTCCATCCGGATTAGCAGTCCCGGATGGAGTTTTAGAGGGCAGTTTTGGAAAAAAAAAAAATGGCAAAAGGGTAAAAAGGTGAACTTTTAAAGTGGGCTCACTAGGAAATATGCCGTGCCCATCTAGAAACTCCCCCGTTTGGTATTATCATCCGCGAGATCGGGAAATTCTATTTGCACCCTGCATTTTACTCTTGAGGCACGGTTTGAAACTTCTAAATAATTACAAGTTTGCCATTATTTTTTTGGACTAAATTACCCTTATAAATTCCAAAATAAAATTTCTTAAAATTTGGAACTACGACTCATCATTTTCCTCCTATATTTTCTCTCTAAAACCCTAAATAATCTTTTTTGGTATTTAATAAAAACACATCTCCTATAAAATCATCAAATCGATTTCTTGACCCCTTAAAATTTTTTACATTAACGTTTTTGAAAAGATTAAAAGAATTTTAAATTATTTGATTTCACCGTGACAAATGAAATTTCGATTTGGAATTTGAGTTTGAGTTTTCTTATGCAAAAGGAAAATTCCAATATGTAATTGGTGTCAGAGAACAAATCTAAGATACGATTTAAATTTTTTTTTTTTAGGTTTTATACATATTTGTTTGAAATTTATCGTTAATTAGTTTTCTTTTATTGGGAGACTTCGCTTGCTGGTCGGGTTTTAATACCCGACCAGAATGTTTCTTGATCGGGTATTAATACCCGACCAAAATATTTGAAGGGGGTATTTTGGAAAAAAAATTGGGCGCAGAGAGTAAAATGATAGTATTTCAAAATAGGAGTTTGGTGTAAAGAGTATCCAGGGTGCCGAGAGTAAAATGCAGTGCGCAAATAGAATTTCCCCGCGAGATCCTCACCCATTTATTTTTGTGCAGATCTTGTTTTTTGCCCTTAGGCCTTTTTCTAGGGAAACTCTATTTACCCACGACAAATTACTTTCACGGTCAGGCTACTCTTTACACCAGACTTCTATTTTAAAACATCGTCAATTTACTCTCTATGTTCAATTTTTTTCCTAAATTTAATCCTCTCTCATATTTTCTTCTATTGCGACTAAGTCCTAAAATTTCTAAACTTTCCTCCGTGTCCTTCTCAGCTATCTACTCGGATTCATTGCCACCCCCAACTCCATCGCCACTCACAACCTCCAGTGCTGCCTTCCGCCTCTAACCCCAACCCTTTACTTACCGTCGCGCCAACAAAAAAATAGTAATAATCAATTGCAAATAAAAACATATCAAAAACTAATAATAATTTTAATTCATATCTAAAATTTGTTTTCTGACATCAATTGGACATTATATTTGTAACACTCCTGTTTTTCAGCTGTTTCCCAAAACGGATGATGCTAATTAATATTTGCACTAGACAACTCAACAGTCACAGGATTTTAGAATAACCGTAACTACTTGTATAATCAGATGAATAAATAATATGTCTGAAACTAAAAAGATTTCATTTATACAAAGAGTTAGGTAATAAGATAGCATACTGCTCTAAATATGAACACAAAAGAGAAAAGCAGTGTACAGACAAAAGAAAGTATAAATAAATATTTACAAGGTCCTCTAAAAAGTACTTCACTATCTACTATCGCTCGGTCTTATCAATGAAGTATGGGTCTTAAGTCGGAGCTAGTTTTCCTTCTTCTCTTAAATCTGGGTTTAAAACCTAAGAGATTAAACCCAACAAGTAACACAAGAAAAAAATATACTATCATAGTAGTGGAGATAAAGTATGTAATTAAATCGTGATAGTGTAAACATGTCACGAGAATAATGAAAAATAAAATGAGTAAGACTGTGCATGTCATTTGCAATAGCAGATAATTATTTGTAAAGTTGTCAAGTCTAGGTCAAGTTCTTTTTAGAATTTGAAACCAAATGATGGATAAAATAGTGTGCAATTTTTCATATCGTACAAGTGTTTGTGCATACCTGGGAGCCGGTCTCAATATTCATGGCACTGAACTATGACATGTCGTTAGGCATAACAATCAATTTCCGTACTGTATTACAGTAACGGACATACCACTATGAGTATCAATTATCAATTTGTGATCCAGTAATTAACCAGGTCGTTGCAGTAAAAGAATCTCGGCCTCAATTAAGGAGTTGGCAAATAAGTTTCTTATACAATACAGTTCTTAATTATCATGTAGTTTTCTCAATCTTCATGTCAATAATACATGAAATAAATGAATTAATGAGAACACGTAGCTTATCAAATCAAACTGTGTGCATGCTCTTATCATGAAAAATAAGAATTCAGGAATCAAATTTCAAGATCATGTACACACGTATCACAAAATACTTCATGTCATATAATCAGGATACAAGAAACTTGTTATCATGTTTTTATGAATGATCATGCTCATCGCGTATCAAGTATTCAAGTAATTCATTCAAACGTATCATGTATTGGATTCGAGTGTATATATACCACGAATTACGTGTTATGTATCACATAAACTGTACCATTCATGCAAGAATCATATAATACACTATATCATTAATAATTATCACACACCATGCATCATATCATCCATCGTATAGTTTTTCCCCTCCCGGCTTCATAATACATTATGCACACGATAATTTTATTTTATATTTGTTTGTTTATTTCTCTTTTCCTTTCTTTAATTGTTTTTCAATTTATATTAACATGCTTGCATTTTCACGACTGTACATAACATGTAGTATTATAGCACATGATTTGTAATATTAAATCATATGACTTGTAGTATGATGAATTAGATATCCATGTCATCTTAATAAAATTAGTGCGCAATTATATCACTATATATATTATCAAAATCGATTCAATAATCTGGTTCAATTCCCAATAGTCCAATTTATGAACTAAGTACATCATGTAATAATACTATATATTTATTTATTAATTATACTGCATTTTCATTTATTAAGGTCCACTGCATTTTTATTTGTAAGGTTTACTACACATTTATTAT
This sequence comes from Dracaena cambodiana, assembly GCA_036321105.1. Lineage (NCBI taxonomy): Eukaryota > Viridiplantae > Streptophyta > Magnoliopsida > Asparagales > Asparagaceae > Dracaena > Dracaena cambodiana. Next base: position 56,517,279 of record JAYEPQ010000005.1, on the reverse strand, counting down.
TTAGCCTTACTGCATTATTATTCATAAGGCCCAATATATTTTATTATTTAGGCCTTTTGCATTATTATTAATAAGGTCCACTGAACATTATTACTATTATTTTTTTTGTTTACTTTCATATCTGGCCCAAGTCCAAGTCTAAACCTATGCCCACTGAATATTATTATAATTTAATTTATTTATTTTATTTTTTTCTTTTGCTGGGCTGGACCCAAGTCCACTGATTATTATTATTATTTTTTCATTACTGGACTAGGCGAGACCCAGTTTCTCTTTCCCTTTTTTTGCTTTCTCTTTTTCCTGATCCAGCCCATGCACTCCTTCTCCTTTTCTTCTTCTCTCTTTTTTCTCTCCTTTTTCTTTTCTCCTCTCTCTCTTTCTTTTGGCCCAGCTTTTCTCTCCTTCTTTCTCTTGTTTTTTTTGCATTTTTCCCATGCAATTGCGCCATTTCCACGTAAATTATATTTTTTCCATGGAAATGCAAAAATATATATTTTTCCATGCAAATATATTTTTCTTTTTCAATATCAATAACTCTTCTTTCAATATATTTTTCTTTTTCAATATGCAAATAAATTGAAATAAATAATTATTACAATATTTATATATATCAAAATTGATTTAAGGATCTGGTTTAGTTCTCAATATCAATCAATTGTCTAAAATTAAAACCAAGTATTTTTGCAAAATAAATCACGTATGCAAACCTAAATTAAATAAAGAACAGAAAAAATATAGCAGTGTTACTTATCTCGACTTGGTCTCGAATCCTCGGTTCGATTTATTTCTCTCTTTTTTTCTCCTTTTCTTCTCTCTCTCTATTTTGTTTCTCTCTTTTTTTTTTCTCTGCTGCCCTGGCTGTGGCCGAGCGACAGAGGAGAAAAAAAAGGGAGAAGGGGAGTGAATCTCTTCCCCTTTTTTTTTTCCTTATTTATTTTCTCAACAGAAGGCAGCCACCTCATTTACTAAATATTCCTCCGTGCGACACCTCAACCCCCTTTTGCCACCAAAGCGCTGATGGAGACAATGCAGTGATGCCCAAATAAATAATTTAATTATTTATTTTATCTATTTATTTAATAATTTAATAATTTCAGTTCCGTATAATGTTCTCTAAATGCTACCAAATTTATGTAGAACGTAGTACTCAACGAAATAAACGCTTCAAAATTTTCCCTTTGTCATTTCGATGTCCGGAATAAATGAACTGAAATTTCGAAGTAATTAGAAGGATAATTTTAATATTATTAAATTAGCAATTTTGGGAGTAATTTTCGGTTTCGTAAGAAAAATTTCTAAAAATTCTAAATATCAGAAAACTAATTATCGTGAAGACCGAATGTCATTTGGAGTTGCAGATTTAAAGTTATGTCCATTGAAAATTATTTCGGTATCCAAAATTAACTTCAATAGCTTTATTCGGCATGACTGGACTCAAAAGAGCAATATATGTAACTCGAACTTTGGGATGTTACATCCTACCCACCTAATAAAAGAATTTCGTTCTCGAAATTCTAAATCGAAAGATATGCCACTATATGTGGATATTATTGATAAAATAAATTCAATTGGTATACCTTATCATGAGAAAATGTATGAGTATTTTATCCTGAAGTCTTTCTCAAGCTCCCAAGTATAATCTTTCAGTGATTGTTTATCCTACGAAATAAGAACTAATAATGTTACTTGATTTTTCAAGACTTCTCCCGTCGGTTAATGATCCTTACATGTTGCTTCTATAATTTTGGCCGATCTCAAATCTACTTTTGATAAATTTACTACTCTGCATTTTCACCCAAGTGCCTTTTCAATTATAATATATGAAATACATCATGAACGATTTTCATTTTTGATGGAAATGACAATAGATAGACATAACTTCAAATTTATTCTTGAAGTTTTATTTGGATGAATGAACACGAAGTAAGATAGTATTTAATTAGGAATATCTGCTACCAATTTGGAGTGCCACGCCATCCTGATTAAGTAATAGAAAAGATACAAATGACTAATATTTTTGTAAAGTCCATTCCTAAGGTCCTATTACATGCTGTAACAGATCCTAGAAGAGAAAATAAATTTAAGCTATTACAATACCGAGATAACAAGACTCTGAATAGTAGAGATATAAGATAAGAAATGAATTTATGACTAGTTACAAAATTCAATCACATACAATGATCTTATCAAGCGACTGCAATTGATGGCGCCAGAGAATACATCTCTACAATTGCTCGCCGACTTAATAAAACTTGTGATATATAAAAAGATCAAGACATAAATCATACTATGATAATATTCAGATGAAATGCACAAAATGTCAAATGAGAATGATCAATAAAATTAATGAAATGAGACAATCATTTGGAAAAATAAGTCTAAATTGAATAACAAGATATAATATTATGTTTTGCTTTGATAAAATTTGTCTTCCTTTATTATAGTTCATTTTCAATTTTTTGTCATTTATTTTCAGCTTAACTAATTTTACAAAATTCTTGACCTTCTAAAGTCTCTTTATATCCTTATATTCACTTTTCCGCTGATCGTTCTTTATCTCCTAACTCATTTGCCTAGTTAACCTTACCAGCTATACTTATTCTGTCAAGTCTACCAATACTGATTATTGTAATTCATCAATATTTATGTCTCCAATCTTCAAGAAAAATACAGGCATAACATTATTTTTCTTTTTCTCAAAAAGTTTAAGGGCAAATTCCAAATTCAACCACTCTTCTATTCTATGTCAACACACCAAAATCCCTGACTTGAAACATCACTAAAAACCTTCATGCATCCAGGGTTATCTGGAAATGGTTGACACTGGTGTTATTGTTAACTTTTATTTCAATTCTTCAAATATTTTGTCACACTCTTCCTCCAGAGACATTCCACTCCTTTTCTAGTCTGTTTATTTAAAATGATACAGTCTTGTAAGGTTCTATACAAATGTTCAATAATACCTGATGTCTTAGAAAATTCCGAATGTTTGATACTGATTTTGGTACATGCCAACCCATCATAACTCGTATCTCCGTAGGGTCGGCTGATACACCGTCGCTAGAAACGATATGAGTAGAAAAACGAATTTATCCAATCAAATTTCACATTTGTTCAATTTTCCATATAGCTTCTGCTCTCTAAGAGTCTGCAAAACTATTTTCAAATGTTCAGCATATTCTTCTCTATTCTTAGAATAAATTAATATATCACCGATAAATACACCACAAATTTATTTAAATACTGAGCAAAAACATGACTCATCGAATTTATAAATACTGCTGGAATATTAGTTACTCCAAACGGCATCACTAACTCTTCATAATGACCATATTTGGTTCTAATGCAGTTTTTAGGATATTTTCTGTTCGGACCTTACTTGACAAAATCCCAAACGAAGATTTATCATCGAGAATATTCTTGCTCCTCCCAATTGATCAAACAAATCAGTCATCCTAGGTAATGAGTATTTGTTTTTGATTGTTACTACAATCGAATCCCTATAGTCCATACACAATTTTTGATTCCTATCCTTTTTTCCTACTAATAATACTGGAGCTCTCCAAGGTGAAATACTAGATATCACAAAACTCAACTTCAATAGCTCATCTATTTTCCTCTTAACTTCTTTTAATTTTGCAATTCTCATTTGATAAGATGACTCACAAACTAGTTCAGTTGTAGGAATAATATCAATAATAAATTCTATTGCTCTTACCGGTAGTAGTCCAAATATCTCATCAGGAAACATATCTAAAAATTCTGATACTATCGGGATTTTTTTTCTTCTCCTACTTCCGTAGCTTCTAAAACTCTTCCTTTTTGAGATACATTAGATTCAATTAGTTCTAAGAATTAACTCCCACCAACAAAATCTACTCTGGACAGTCACAAATGTAAAATATTACTTTTCTTCTATTACAATTTATCACCGCATGGCAATCTATACTTAGGATAACATCATATCCTCTTCCATTCATAATTAGCAAGTTGATATAAAATTCTCTACCATTAATCATTAAGTGACATATTGGTCGATGAGTCGATCGATATCATTCTGTGATGGTCTAGCTATGAATCAATAAAAAGAGTTTACGATAGATATCTCAAATAAATAGGAAACGATAGGACATGGATGATACTAGATATGGTAGATATCAAAGAATATGGAACAATTATTATGAATCAGTCACAGACATGTTCTTATGTGACAATAGTCATATGGTCTTCCACCTAAACCTAGGCTCTGATACTACCCTGTAACACCCCTATCTTTCAGCTGTTTTCCAAAACGGAGGACGCTGCTTAATATTTGCGCTAGACAATCCAACAGTCACAGGGTTTTGAAATAACCGTAACTACTGCCGCAATCAGATAAATAAATAACACGTCTGCAACTGAAAATATTTTATTTAGACAAAGAGTTAGGTATATAAGGTAGCACACTGCTCTGAATATGAATACAAAAGAGAAAAGTAGTATACAGACAAAATAAAATATAAACAAATATATACAAGGTCCTCCAGAAAGTACTTCACTACCTACTATCGCTCGGTCTGATCAATAAAGAATGAGTTTTCAGTTGGGGGTGGTTTTCCTTCTTCTCCTAAATCTGGGTTTAAAATCTAGGGGATTAAACCCAGCAAGTAGCACAAGAAAAAAAATATATATGTACTATCACAGTACTGGAGATAAAGTATGCAATTAAATCAATGTTCTAAAATGCCTTTTCAGTATGCGTGCGGTCCAGGACCACATAATGCATAATCGGATTACGGGCCGATTATGCGGATTACGCGGAATTATGCGGAATAATAATATTTTAATATATATTAATATAATAATTATAAAAAATAGATATATTAAGTGCTATAAAACTCTAAAAAATTATAAATAATAATCGTAAGCATGTAAAATGAATATAACTTGGCTCTACATAAGAAATTATGTAGTATGAAGAACTCTGCAGATTTTATTAAAAACAAAAGAGGAGTTTAAACTCTACAAATAAGTCCTTAATTTGTAAAATGAAGAACTCTGTAGCTACCAGTAAAAATAATAACAAAATAGTAACAAAAAACTCTACAAATAGTAACAAAAAATAGTAACAAAAAAACTTTACAAATCAAATAGTAACAAAAAAAATCTTTAGCAACCAGTGCTTAATCATTTTATGTTCTTTATCAGAACTCTGCAGTAAGCCAGCAACCAGTAAAAATACTAACAAAAAAAATCTACAAGTAACTCCTAATTTTCTAGTAACCAGTAACAAATAACACTTCACCCATAAACAAAACTCTGCAGCAACCTGCAACCAGTCCTAATTTTCCAAATAAAACCCTAGCCCTAATTTTTCCGAATATTTTCTTTCACCAAAATTTCAACTCTAAAATCAACTCATTTTACTCAAAAAAATTATCAAAAATGTTCAAGAGGAATAATACCCCAAGAAAACAAAATCAAAACCCTAAAATAATCCAAAATCGTAACTGAGAAAAAAAGGAAAAAATTACCTGCGCTGTCGTTGCTGCCTAAGAGCTCGCCTTGAGGACTGTAGCCGCCGGAGTAGTTGTCGTCGGGTCACCGGTGAGATCGGAGGGGGGAAGGGGTGATCGGAAAATTAGGGGTTTTTTTCTGCTGGATTCGGGACTCGGGAGTTTCGATTCGAAGAAGAGAAAATAATCAATGATAATGTTCAAAAGGAATAATCCCCCCCCAAAAAATCAAAACCCTAAAGAAATCTAAAATCCTCTTAACTGAAAAAAAGGAAAAATTACCTGTGCTGTTGCCGCTGCAGGAGAGCTTGCCTTGAGGATCGCAGCCGCCGGAGAAGATGTCGTCGGGTTGCCAGTGAGATCGTACGGGGAAGGGGCAATCAAAGATTTAGGGTTTTTTTTCCGCTGGGTTCGAGAGCGATTCGAGAGAATTTGGGAACCATTGATTCGAAGAGGAAGGGAAATAAGTAATGGTTTGCGGGTATGGGTCGAGTTTTGGGTGCGGGTCGGGCGAATTTTTAACGTTCGAAACCCGATAACCCATTTGTCCGCATAATTGGGCGCATTCTTCTTTTTCTATCCGTTTCAGTGGCGCAAACGCCTATGCGAGCGCATATGCGCCCGCATAGGGCGCTTTTTAGAATAGTGAATTAAATCGTGATAGTGTAAACATGTCACGAGAATAATGAAAAATAGAATGAATAAAACTGTGTATGTCATTTGCAATAGCAGATAAATATTTGTAAAGATGTCAAGTCTAGGTCAAGTTATTGTTAGCATTTGAAATCAAATGATGGATAACATAACATGCAATTTTTCGTATTGTACAAGTGCCCATACATACGCAGTATCCAGCCTCAATATTTATGGCACTGAACCCTAACATGCCGCTAGGTATTACAATCAATTTCCATACTGTATTACAGTAATGGACATACCACTTTAGGTATTATTTATTAATTGGTGATTCAGTAATCACCTAGGTCGTTGCAATAAAAGAGTCTCAGGCTCAATCAAGGAGTTGACCAACAAGTTCCTTATACAATACAGTTCTTATCTATCATGTAGTTTTCTTAATTTTTATGTTAATAATACATGAAATACATAAATTAATGGGAACACGTAGCTTGTCAAGTCAAACTGTGTACATGTCCTTATGACGAGAAACAAAAATTTAGGAATCAAGATTCAAAATCATGTACATACGTATCACAAGGATACTTCATGTCATGTAATCAGAATACAAGAAACTTATTATCATGTTCCCATAAATGATCATGCTCATCGTGTATCAAATATTCAAATAACTCATTCAAACATGCCATGTATTAGATTCGAGTGTATATATATTACGAATTGCGTTTTATGTATCACATAAATTGTACCATTCATACAAGAATTATATAGTACATTATAATATTAACAAGTGTCACACGTCATGCATCATATTATCCATCATATAGTTTCTCCCATCCCCTGATTCATAATACATTATGCATACGATAATTTTATTTTATATTTGTTTGTTTATTTTTCTTTTCCTTTCTTTAATTGTTTCCAATTCATGTTAACATATTGCATTTCCACGTTTGCACATGACATGTAGTATCATAACACATAATTTGTAATATTAAATCACATGACTTGTAGCATGATGAATTAGATATCCTTGTCATCTTAATAACATTAGTACACAATTATATCACTATATATATTATCAAAATCGATTCAATAATCTGGTTCAATTCCCAATACCAATCAATAGTCCAATTTGTGAACTAAGTGCATCATGTAATAATACTGAATATTTATTTATTAAGCCCACTGCTTTTCATTTATTAAGCCCCATTGCTTTTTTATTTATAAGGCCTATTGCACATTATTATTTAGGAATACTGCATTATTATTCATAAGGCCCAATGTATTTTATTATTTAGGTCTTCTACATTATTAATAATAAGACCCACTGTACATTATTAGTATTATTTTTTTGTTTACTTTCATATTCGGCCCAAGCCCAAGCTTGAGCTTAAGCCGGCTAAATATTATTATAATTTATTTATTTTATTTATTTTTTTTGCTGGGCTGGATTCAAGCCCACTGAATAATAATAATAATAATAAGAATAATAATAATAATAATAATAATAATAATAATATTATTATTATTATTATTATTATTATTATTATTATTTTACTGGGCTGGGCCAGACCCAATTTCTCTTTCCTTTTCTTGCTGTCTCTTTTTCCCGGCCTAGCTTATGCACTCCTTCTCCTTGTCTTCTTCTCTATTTTTTCTCCTTTTTCTTTTATCCTCTCGAACCCTCGATTCGATTTATTTTTCTTCCTTTTTTTTTCTCCGTTTCTTCTCTCTCTTTTCTCTGTTGCCTGGTTGTGGCCGAGTGACACCGGAGAAAAGAGGGAGTGGATCTCTTCTTTTTTTTTTTTTTTTTTTTCTCACATAAGATAGTCACCTCATTTACTAAATACTCCTCCGTGCGACACCTCAATCCCCTTTTGCCACCAAAGCGCTGGTGGAGACAAGGCAGTGATGGCAAAATAAATAATTCAATTATTAATTTTATCTTTTTATTTAATAATTTAATAATTTCGGTTCCGTGTAACGTTATTCAAATGCTACCAAATTTATATAGAGTGTAGTACTCAACGAAATGAATACTACAAAATTATCCATTTGTCATTTTGATATCCGAAATAAATGAAGTGAAATTCTAAAGTAATTAGAAAGATAATTTTAATATTATTAAATTAGTAAGTTTGAGAGTATTTTTCGGTTTTGTAAGAAAAATTTCTAAAAGTCCTAAATATTAAAAAACTAATTATTGCGAAGATCGAATACCATTTGGAGTTGTGGATTTAAAGTTATGTCCACCGAAAGTTATTTCGGTGTCCAAAATTGATTTTGGTAGCCTTATTCGGTACGACTGGACTCAAAAGAGCAATACATATAGTTCGAACTTTGGAATGTTACAGTATTTTTCCATTTGCTTAAAAAAAACTCATATTCTAAACCTTAATTTCACTTGTCACTGTAAATTCGAATAATTTAAAATTCTACCTAACTTTTTGAGGAATACGAATATAAAAATTTTAGAGAGTCAGGAAATCAATGAGTTTGTAGGGGATGTGGTTTTTTTAAAATTTAAATAACACAAATTTTTTTTTTGGGTTTTAGAGAGAATGGAGGAGGAAAACGATATGGTATTTTAAATTTTTTAAGAAGTTTTAAAGATTTTGAGATTTAAAAGGGTAATTTAGTCAAAGGAAAAAATTAATAAACTTGTAATTATTTGTAAGTTTCAAATCTGAATGTTAAGAATAAATTGTCGTGTGTAAATAGAATTTTTCCTTTTTCTAGGACCAAAGATCAAAATCTGATTCATTATCCAAGTTACATATACTGATGATATTTAATCATGGATTAATTTACAATAATTATTATTTTTTAACTGTTGGATGTGTGTTACTAATATCTTTTAAAGATTTTTTTCACATACAACCCCCTTACCTTATCAGGACATAAGTGCAACAAAAAATAATAAATTTTGTTACACTTATATCCTGTATCAGGGTCTCTCTGTAAAAATATTTCATAAAAAAGTATTAGTTATACACATATTAGATTATCTGAGCAAAGAAGCACCAATGAGCCTTGGCTCAAGTGCATCACCTCTTGCGAAGCCAAGTGGCATCACTCCTCCAATTTGCAAAAAGCTTTGAGTTCAACTCCCTGTGAGAACTCAATTTGGGTAACATTGCAAAATATGTGTGTGTGAGTTTGACTAGCAAAAAAAAAATCCGGAGAAAGAAGGTTATTTGAAAACGACTAGATATCTACGGCTGTCCCATGATCTGGATTGGAGTGCGATTTGCTTAGCTTAGCACTCCATGAAAGACGTTAGATTCGATTACCTGATGTGTGTCAAAATGAAATTACGCTGTCAAAATGAAATTACGCTGCCTAATATAGTATAATAGCAGAATAATGCATGTGATCGCTGCCTAATATAGTATAATAGCAGAATAATGCATGTGATCGATTTGCAACGATACAGTATAGTAGCAAAATAATGCATGTGATCAATTCGCAATGAGAAAGCAAAAGCTCCGGGTGCTTGACTTTCTGGTCAGGCTTGTACAGGAATAGTTCATGCTTAATTACCTATTGCCATGCAAGCATCATGAACCTTCACTCTCTGTAATGTTGTTGGATCAAAGAAAATGTTTTGTGCCTTGTTAGTAATTCAAAAGTTGTCTAGCTTCAAGCAAACAAAAAAAAAATCTAAATATTTTCCATCTGCTCTATGAGGGCGCGCGCGCACACACAAATAAAATATATAAAAATTACGAGGCCTTCCAACCCAAGAATTACAGTCAAAATAGCAAAATATTTCACTAGCAATAGATCATTTACAACCGTTGCAATGGCCAAAAAAGCTCGCTGATTTCGCCCATGAAAAATGATAGTAACTTCTAACATAGATTGTTTTCTACTTTCATAGATTACAACTAAACAAGTACGTAATTTGGTTCCTTATGATCCCTCGAGTCCAATCTAGTCCATTTTGAGCGAAGAGTGATCACAAGTAATGTAGTCGCTTGACAGAAAAGACCGCAGATCAGACCCAGCCACAATCCCTGCAACAAAAACGACATGAGTTTATAGTAAGAGTTTGGCTTGAATGAATTAAACGCAAGGAACATGGTGCGTGCAATTTGAATTCCTCAGTTGTTTCTGATCCATGGCTAGTACTTGAAAATTTTTATACTTCTTGACTATCATTACTGAGAAACATAGAGTTTCTGACAATTTGTTAAAAGTTTAGACAACAGCTGTTTATATCACAAGATGAATGGCATCAAGTCTCTAATGTATATCTATGCTCATCTTCCGTAGACTGTATATATGCATTCATTATAGAATCATGTTCTGTGCTCATCTAGTAGTGATGAGTCTATATAATATGTACTCAGCAAATCATGTATATTTTCCAATGAACTAATATTGTCCTGTCGAACATGCATGTACAATTTGTGGAGCAGAAATAAGTTGCTTACTTGTTCATATAATCCCAACTTAAATCCAAATAGAAGAGCCAGTGGCACGCCGATCATGTAAAAGGCCACTAGGTTGGTCCAAGCGGCTACGTCCTGCCACCCACATCCTCTAGCCACTCCTGCATACATTAGTTCATTTGTTTGAAACAAATAAAAAGTTAAGCAATATATCAAAACCTGAAAATAAACTATTTATACATATCATTTGCCTTTCCATTGAAGTAGCCTAAAGTAGTTTTGATGTGATATGAATAGCTAAATTTATATTGCTTCATTTAGGAGGAGTAATCTAAATATAGTCATGAGTCGCAAGGGAAAAATCATTGTTTTTTTTAGCACTATAAATTACATACACTCACCAATCGGGTGAAAATTAGATGTGAAAAGTTCTTACTAATTCTAAATGATGAAAGTACATAGAATAACTTTAGAAAAGAAACGATGCAAGACATAAGCTAGATTAGAGTTTGTGGAGGGGGAAATTAGGTTTTTTATGGTGGAAATTGGGGATTTTGTGGATTTGAGAAAAAACAAACGTGTTCGGACCCCAGCACTCAGGGGAATCCATGTCCACTTCCAACTAATCCACGATGAATGATTTAAAAACACGAGCAAATCACATGTAAAGATTAAAATTCAATAATTCTTCATTAATCTCAATTCCGTCTTTCAGGGCTTTTTGTTAGGATATCTTAACAATGAAAAAACTCTATCCAAAATCTAAAAAACATTCCTAATAATAATGATGGAATCAAAACTCTATCTAAATCTAACATCTATCTTATATATTTCCATCAAGAAAAGTATAAAATAATAATAGTAGTAGCAGTAGTAGTAATAAACTAGTAGTACAAGAACATTATATTTACAATCACCCGAGAGAACTCCCTGAGCTGAGTCTAAAAATATCGACACTGAGAGAAAAGGAGTCATCGAAGCAAATTCTTGAACAATCATGGTATTGCTGGTGAAAGATCGAGCCCAAATATCATGCCCAAACGCTAATGAGAGCAGAACAGTCAAAGCAAGGAGGCAAGAAAGCTTCAGTGTAACAAAGCCCGCATTCTTAGCTTCCTTCACATTTCCAGCACCCATCTCATTTGACACACGAGTACTGTTGAAGTAATAAAATTAGCAATCACACGAAATATTTATCGAAAATTGGAGAGTGACATGAAAAACTCACGAGCCCATCCCAACTACCTCACGGCTGCACTGAATCCATATGTTATCATATATGCAATGGCTTCCATACTCTCACTGGTTTCAAGAAACGCTCATTTTTTAATTGAAGTCGCAATTCGAAAGGTTAATAAGAGAGAATTCAGGAAAAGGAGAAGGAGCGATACCACATAGCAATAAGTGAAGTACTCTTCTCAGGGTTTGGAAACAATCCTGCCAGCAACACAAGAATCTCGAAAGCGCAGTATTCCAAACTGTGATCACAAGAAAGGACACAAAAATTACGAAAGTTTATTAAGAGAGTAGAGGATGAGCAATTGTAAGTACTAACCAGACCATCACAGCAGAAGGTATGGCCAACTTCAAACTAGGAAACACATGTTGGAATGATTCAGTTGATAGTCCATCCCAAGTGTATCTAAATCTCCATGAACATTTAACATATACAGCCACCATGAGAAGCGATATCCAAAACGATATTGAGCAAGCTAATGATGCTCCTTTGAAACCAAAGCCTAAGGTATGGACGAACAAATATGTCAGTCCAATGTCGAAAACCAAGGTAAGCACCGAGAATCCAACCAGAGGGGTGACAACCGACTGTGTTTGAAGGAACCTTATAACACATTGCAAATATGCATATGCGAATAGTCCTGGAATCAGATACTTCAAATATACCGAAGCCATCTTTGCTACATCGGGATCTTGATGCAGCCAGATCAATACAGGCTCCGAGAAGTACCATAAAAATGACACCAGCACCGAGAAGAATGTCGTTATAATGATTGATGATTGAAGATATATTCCCAACATCCTGTATGATTTTGCTCCGTATCCTTGACCGCAGAGAGTCTCAAGAGCTCCACTCAGACCAGTCTGAAACAATAAAGTTAAACCAGTTTCACCTATGATCAGCTAATTATTATTGTGAATATCATAGATCTGAATAGCAAATCGCAATTGCAGAAGAATAAATAATAAGAAATCACACGGACATAAAAATTTAGTTCGTCGCAAATTGAACTAAGTCCACGAACCGCCTGCCAAAGTGTTTTTTTTTTTTTTTTAACTATTTGAGAATAAAATTTCAAGTACAAGATGAGAATATGTGTGTAGACACGTATATGTATACACATATACATACGTATACACATACACACACACAAATATGTGTGCGTGTACACATAAATATACATATATGTGTATATGTATACGTATGTATGTGTGTGTGGGTGGGGGGGGGGGAGGGGGCGCGGTGTATCTAAAGTGCAGAGTTACCTATGAAGGCACATATATAGGGAAAAACTGTATCTAAGGTGCCTTAGGGAGCTCTAAATCTTTAGAGAATGTTTGTGGTGATTCAAATCGTTAACTGTAATTCCAAATTAAAAAATAATGGTATATAAAAAATTATAAATTTTAAATATTGGATATATACAAAATGAATGTTTTTTTTAATAATAGAACAAATAAAACTCTTGATTGATAAAAAAGAAATGTCTAAATCGAATGATTTTTTATATACCATATATTTAGAGCATGTAAATTATAATTAACGGTTCGGATCATTCTCATAGGCTTTTTATATTGAGATTTAAGGTGTCTTAATTGTCAACTCTCTTATGGAGATTATGGAGATGCCTTGGACACACTTTTCCCATGGCAATCCACTAATATATAAAATTAGGTAAATATTCTTCTAGAAAAAAATTTCCGGGAGCTTTGTTCCTGAACTCCAAGCAAGGGAGCTGATCCCTGCCATTCCCGCCAATTTGGAGCCGCGGGATTGGAAATTGATGTACAGTATTTTTAGGCTCCACCTATATAACTCGACAACTATAACCTAATTAACAATAAGCACGGACATAGATGGTCAAAAAGCAAATATGGATATGAGAAATTAAGATGAGCGATAAGGATGAATATATACATACCATGAGAGCGATTCCAGTGACGGTGGCCCATGAGTTGCCGAGAGTAGCTCCAGCAAGCTGGAGAACACCGATGTGACCGACGAACATGGCGGGGACAAGAATCAGGGCATAGTAGGATAAGCTGGTGATGATCATGGGAACTGAGAACAGAAGCTGGCATCTGGCCTCCTCCACATCTATCAATCTCTGCAAACATCTTCCTCCTCTCTTCTCTTCCTCCACCTGATCCCTGTTGCCAGCGTACAAAAGGCTATTTGAGGACATGGTGATCTCTCTCTCTCTCCCCCCCTCTCTCTGTGTGTGTTTCGGATCTGAGTGAAGAAGAAGAGATATTGGATAATGCATGCGGCGGATGAGGGCGCGGAGGGCAGGTGGGACCGTGGGAGTGGGACACAGATTACGATGGGCGGGCATGGCACCGATTTTTCGCGTAGCCCAACAACCGGCTTTTCGTCGTCTCTTAGTTTTGCAGCGTGTCATGTCTCGTGACGCTTGTGTTTTTCCTCCAAATAATTTGGTAATTTCTGAAGGAGCACGCCGCTGGACTTAGTGAGCACAGATTTCTTTGTGAGCACCCTCCAATTTCACAAAGAGTTATTTTTACCAGTGTGCACACTAAATTCTCAAATTCCCTAATAATAATACCGTTCGGATCTAATACTACATTGGAAACTTACTGGTCAAGTTCCAAGTGTGGGTTCTCCCTAAGTGGAATCTTTTCAGTCCAGGTCCTCGTATTCGAAATGGGTTCATTCAGTACGGTCAAAAATCTGGATAACCCTTCTCGACTTCAACTGAAACAAAACTCACTTCTATCTCCTTCGACAATCATATTGCTATGCTTCACTAAACTTTAATTCCTATTTTTCGAGCTTAAAATTAAAGAGGAGATTTGTATGGGAGACTAATTTGGAAGGGAAATTAAAGAAGAGATTTAGAATTGAACTTGTTTAGAGGAGGGACAATGGTTGAAGACAAGAGCAATATGGTCTGAAATTTTCAATAGCAAATTTGTAATATTAAAGTCTTAGTGAAGTATGCTCAGTAAAACTAGTGGCGTTCTCCTTTAGAAATTTCCCATATATTTGGCTTATAAATTATTATATTTTCCTAGAAACCCTTATTACTTTTTTTTTATACTATGTAAATCCCTACCTATTTTCAGATTTCCTGAAAATCCTCAAAGTACATTAATAAAAATATTAATGGATCAAATAAAAAATACATCAAATATCTACTCTCGATATTTTCAAATATATAATTTTTAAGCAAAATACACTAAATCAATGAGTAAATATTTAGAAAGATCATATAGTGGCTTATTATTGTATGTTTAAATTGATATAGTGGGGATTTCTATGAAATTTAAAACCTCATTAGGGTTTATATAACATTAAAAAAAGTTAATGAGATTTCTAGAAATAACACTATACTTTATTGGGTTTTTTTCCCTCCTATTTTAACCAATATTTTTTTTATAGAGAAAACATGTAGGCGTTTTTGTATAAATAATTGTGTTATATGCATTGCATTTCTTAATATTTGTCAGCGTAAAAACTTCTATTAGTATTTCTAAAAATAAAAATTGTAATCTGAATTTGCTGAGGTATTGCATTTCAAGCAAGTCACCGTCATCTCGACATTTTCAAGCAAGTCACCATCATCTTGACTCATTCCATTTATATTTTCAAGGGACCACGAAGGTGCACAAAGATGTTCGGATATCCACAAAGATGTTCGGATATCATGAATATCTTTTTATATATATATATATATATATATATAGGAAACGGAAAATATATCGGCGGTAAAGAGAGTTCTTTCACCACCACTTAGATAGCCCAATAAAATTATTACACGTAGCGTTGTTCAAGGTAACAAATAAATGAATTCTTTTGAGTGACGCCACATGTAATAATTTTATTAGGCCATCTAAGCGGCGGCGAAGGAACTCCCTTCACCGTTGGTGAATTTCCCGTTTACTCATATATATATATATATATATATATATATATATATATATATATATATATATATATATATATATATATATATATATATATGGATTACTGTATGTGAGCCGCCAGCTCAGGAAAAGTTATATGAGCTAGCGGCAAAACTATAATCATCCAATGATTTTTCTTCAATTTTTTTAATAATTACTATCTCTACCTTCTTAACTTCTTTAGAATTAAATTTCATAAATTTTAGAGTTCTTTTACCTTTTCAGCAAGTGCATACAAAATGTTTTATTAATTGAAAATCGTTAATTTTGTGTTAACTTGATGGAGGACCAAATCAAAACTAAAACCCAAAAAATTGGGTATGAGTAAACCCTAAGGGGTCGAGATCATAATCCAAAAGAAATTTTTTAAAAAAGATTATTGGAGATATTGGAAATGAACTGTAGCTCAGGTAACTTGCGTGAGCTGTCAGCTTATTTCCATTTTTCTCATATATATATATACAACGGAAAATTCACCGACGATGAAGATAGTTCCTTCACCAGCGCTTCAGTGGCCCAATAAGATAATTACACGTGACACCACTCAAGTTAACAAATAAATGAACTCTCTTAACTGTTCCTTGAGTGATGCCAAGTGTAATTGTTTTATTGGGCCACTTAAATATTAGTGAAGGAAATTCCTTCATCGTCGATGAATTTCCTGTTTGCTCATATATATATATATATATATATATATATATATATATATATATTTATTTATAGGTCTCGAGCTTATATCATAGCGTAAAGACTCCATCAATCGACTTTGTCTTTTTGGAGGAGTTGTTTATAAGCTCATTTGAAACTCTACATCTATTACATAAAATATAAAAGAATTTTTTTTTTTTCTAGATTGTCCATCCTCCTCCTTTAGAGGAGGAACATTTATAATATCAGCTCTTGGTTATAAGAGAAAATATACTCGAAGCGAGATTATCCATATATGCGTACAGATATTTTTTTCTACCTTTATGTCCATATTCGGATGTTGATTTCCTTAAGCTTGAAAATTTTGATTTCTTCCCTGCAAAGGTTTTTGATTAATAGTATTTTATCGTAATTGATTATAAATAGGAAATTTGAATTCTTTCCCATCTCTGCACAAGAGATCATACGGTGATCACGTGACACCTACGCCTCTACCGCATTGTTTTCTTTTCAGGAGATTCTTTTGGGCTCGCATAGCCAACTATTTTTGTAACATAATAGTTTAATAGATTTTTAATTTTTTTCTTACCTATCCAACGTTCATTTAAAAAAATAAGAAGTATGCTTTCTAAGATTTCATTAAAAAAACATAATTTTGTGATTTTATTGGACATCGAACAAACTTAATAAATAGATAGATTTGTATTTATTAGACATATCAGGAAATAATTTATCGAGCCTAGATACGTAGATCATACAAAGTGAACTCATAAAATTGACTTATGAAGTTTTAAAGAATGCATTGCACATAGTATGATAATAGCATGGCAATATTATATTTTTCTAACAGTGGGTGGGTAAGTCTCACTATATTTATTAATTAGAATTTAGCAAAATAGTTTATAGTTATAAGTCATAAATATATAGGAGAACACTAACTACTAAAATATAACAAAACCCAAAAATAACAGAAATCGCGTGTATTGATCACAACTACAATATTAAGAGACCGTGGACAATCAACTACTATAGTAATATTATACTTATGAATTCACTTTTGAATCTCTACTTTATATGTATTTTTCTAATTTGTTAATAAACTAAAGGATGAGTTTTTCTTTGAGAACAAGAGATGGAGTTGGTTGTAATATTTTAGTGGTATCTGGACCCGATAAGGTAGGAATATTTGGGGGTAGAGAATTGGTTTAAAAGGGGAGCTTCCAAAGGAGCACATCATATTTCCTAGTGAGCCCAGTTTTCCTAGTGAGCCAACTCTCTCTTTACAAACGAGAGGGTTTTTCTAGTGAGCACGCTAAATATATCTAAACTACTCTTACTCTATTTCTCTCTCATTTTTATCTTCCTTCTCCCTCTTCTCTTCTACTTTTCTCTCCCTCACGACCTTAACCCAAATCCAAAAACTCTAAATTCTCTCTTCCCTTTCTCTCCCATCTCCCCTAATCCTTCCTCTTCCTCTTCCCCTTCCTTACCTCCTCCTTGTTAGCAAAAAATAACGGAATAATAATAATGCAATAACCAACGGAATCAAATAGTTAACCGAAGAGAAAAATAGTAGAGACAGAGAACACGCAGATTTAACGTGGTTCGGCAATATGCCTACGTCTACGGGGACACGATCAAAAAACTTCCACTATATCAAAAGAGAATTACAAATACTCTAGTTCTCAACCACAAGAGAAATCACAAAGAAATCACACAAGATTTTGAAATCAAATCCCAACCTCTTGTTGCAGTGATTTACCTCTTTGCTTTTGCCGCCGAAGAAACCCAAAGAAAGTCACCACCTACTTAGCTTCCTTCGGCCAAACCCTTTTGCCTTCGGCCGAACCAAGTTGCGGCACAAAGAAATTCGCAGCCACCTCTCTCTTCTTTCTCTGGCCGAAACCAAAAAAACCACAACAACACAGTAGCCTACAAAATTATTTCACCAAATAATTCCAACACTAGCCACCACCTCACAAGAGAAAAAAACCTTTTGGCTATTTTTTTCTTTTTTTCTTTCGGCTCCTTTTTCCAGCTTATACAAAACCCTAGCACCACACCCCATATATATATTATATTATAATGGGTTTGGGCCGGTTTTGGACCCATTTCGGTTGACCGAAACCCGTTACGGAAATGGGCTCCATTAGTAACAATCTCTCACTTGGAGACCTATTGCAAAAATTGTAATCTCTGTACATGATAATTCTAGTGTCCAAATCTTTTATCTCGATCGTTTAAAGTCCTGATTTCAGCATTCAACACAAATGCACTAAAGTTGAGCAATAACTCAACTTTTTTCCATCAACCGGCTTTGTCAACATATCTGCAGGATTCTTACTGCCCTCAATCTTCTCCAACTTCAATTGGCCATCCTCTAATAAGGATCTAATGAAGTGATATCTCAAGTGAATATATTTAGTCCGTGAATGATATACTGAGTTATTAGCAAGATGAATTACACTCTGACTATCACTGAACAACCTGCAATCCACTCCATCAAAACCCAACTCACTCATCAATCGCTGCAACCAAATAAACTCCTTACTTGCTTCTGCAGCTGCAACATACTCAGCTTTTGTCGAAGATAAAGTATCAATTGATTGTAATCTTGAAACCCAGCTTACCGCTGTCCCTCCTACAGTAAAGACGTAACCAGTGGTGCTCCTGCCATTGTCTCTATCACCCGCATGGTCCGAATCCACAAAACCTTGCACATCAGTGTTATCGCCCCCAAAACACAAACAATAATTTGAAGTACCTTTCAAATACCTGAAATCTACTTCACCGCTTGCCAATGTTCCTTTCCAGGGTTCTTCATGAATCTACTCACTACTCCCACTGCATGTGCAATATCTGGTCTTGTACTCACCATTGCATACATGAAACTCCCAATGGTCGATGAATAAGGCACATTCTCCATGTGTCTCGTCTCCTCATCTGTCTTATCACCTTACTCTTTTGACAGTTTGAACTGACCACCAAGAGCTATAGTTACCGGTTTTGCATTCTCCATGTTGAATCTCTCCAACACCTTCTTGATGTACCCCTCCTGAGATAACCACAATTTCTTATTTTTCTTATCTCGGGTAATTTGCATTCCAAGAAGTTGTTTAGCCTCACCCATGTCCTTCATAGAGAATCTCCCTGCCAACTTCCTTTTCAGATCGTTAATTTTCTTCATGCATGTACCTGCCACAAGTATATCATCTACATACAAAGTAAGTATAATAAAGTTACCATCCTTAAACTTTTGTAGATATACACAATGATCTGAATTGCTTCTGGCAAAACCCGAATCCAACATAAACTTGTCGAACTTCAAGTACCATTGCCTTGGCGCATGTTTCAACCCATATAAGCTCCTTTTCAGTCGACATACCCAATTCTCCTTTCGTTTAACTTCATATCCCTCCGGCTGTTCCATGTATATTTCCTCCTCCAAATCACCATGAAGGAAAGCAGTCTTCACATCGAGCTGCTCTAAATATAATCCTTTCACAGCCACAATACTTAGTATTGTTCTGATAGAAGTCATCTTGACAACAGTTGCAAATATTTCATTGAAGTCAATACCTTTTCTCTGACCGTATCCCTTCACCACAAGTCTGGCCTTGAACCTTTGTGTTCCTCCTACCTCATGTTTTACCCTGTATACCCACTTGTTATGCAATACTTTCATCTTTTCCGGTCGCTTCACCAATTTCCATGTGTGATTCTCCTCCAAAGAAGATATCTCATCATGCATGGCTTGCTCCCACTTAAGATGAAGTTTATCCTGCATAGCTTCTTGGTAACTCTCTGCTTCACCTGCATCAGTATACAAAATATGATATAATGGAAGACAAAGTTTTTGGGTTAGCTTCCTTATCCTCGTGCTCCTCCTCAAAGTGGGAACACTCTCTGATGAAGTACTAGAACCATCTACTTCAGTTAATGGCTCTCTTTCCTGTTCGGTCTCATCTGAAACTTGTGTATTCTCAGGTGTAGCCATTTCTTCTCATTCAGATGTATGTATTTCTTCCTTTCTTTTATCCATGGGATCCATCCCATCCAGTAGCTCATCCAGCTCCAAGTGCTCTTTCTCCACTTCATTATCACTCTTACTTTTCATTCGGTCTTTATACATACAGCCCTCATTAAATACTACATCTCTGCTACGAATTACCTTGTTATGCTCATAATCCCATAAGCGATAACCATATTCGTTGCCATCGTATCCAATGAATGCACACTTCTGAGATTTAGAATCAAGCTTCTTTCTCATCTCATGATCCACATGTGCATATGCTATAAAACCAAACACTTTGAAGAATGAATAATTCACAGTCTTACCAGACCACACCTCCTCTGGAATTCCTCCATCTAAAACACTAGCTGGACTCCTGTTGATCAGATAGATTGCCGTATCTACAGCGGCTCCCCAAAGTTGCAAAGACAAACCTGCTTGTAGTCTTATACTCCGAGCTCGCTCCAAAATGGTTCTATTCATCCTCTCAGCCACGCTATTCTGCTGTGGTGTTTTCGGTACAGTCTTTACTCTTCTGATCTCGTGGGTAGAGCAATAGTCATCGAACTCCCTATTGCAAAATTTTCCACCATTGTCTGACAACAGACATTTTACCTTCAAACCTGTTTCATTCTCAACAAGAGCTTTCCATACCTTGAAGATCTTGAAGACATCGGATTTCTGCTTAAGTGCGAATATCCATGTTTTCCTGCTTGCATCATCTATGAAAGTGACAAAATAAGAATTACCTCCAAAAGACTTTGCATAAGAAGAACCCCATACATCTGTATATACCAACTCCAATCACTCGGTTTTCTTCTCCTTGCCATCTTTCATAAAGCTAACTCTTTTCTGCTTGCCAAACACACAGTTCTCACAGAAATCAAAGTTAGCATCTTTCATATCTGTCAACATACCTCTGGATTGCAATACCCTCATGCCTTTTGTGCTCAAGTGACCGAGTCTATGATGTCATAAGGTAGCCTTCTCATTTTTCACGGTGGCCAAAGAAACAACGTGATCCACCGAGCTTGAGAGTAAATATAGAGTTCTCACTCTCTCACCCTTGATCACTACCATTGCTCCTTTACTGATCTTCCACTGTTTCCTCTCAAATGAGATTTGATAACCTTCGTCATCTAGCTTGCTAATAGATATCAAATTCTTCTTCAAATTTGGTATGAGCCTGACCTCTTGTAAAAGCAACTTTCCATCATTGTGCAACTTTAACTGAATTGTCCCCTTACCGACAATCTTGCATTCCTGCCCATTACCAACAGTCACATGCCCAAAATCACCTTGGACATAATTCTCAAACCATTCTTTGCGAGCAGTGCAATGGAACGAAGCCTCTGAATCCACAAACCACAGATCTGACCTTGATTCTGTATGAGCAGACAAACATAAGTCATCATACTCTTCACTTGGATTCACCACATTCGCTCCTTCCTTGTCTTTGTTTGGACAATCCTTCTTCATATGACCATCTGTTTTACATTTCCAACACACTAACTTTTTCTTGAACTTCCCCTTAGACCTTGATCTTCCTCTTTACTTTGACTCCCTGCTTGAACTTCTACCCCTTTCCTTTATTCTGTCATTATCAACCGACAGAACAATACTTGTAGAAACTGTGCTCATACCCATACTTTTTTTCATCAATTCATCATTCATGATTGTACTCACAACATCATTGAATTTAAGAGCAGTATTGGAAGAATTGCTGATTGCCATAACAACATTACTCCAACTATCCGGTAACGAACACATAAACATCAAAGTTTTAATGTCATCAGTAAAGACAAAATCTAAAGATTCAAGTTGTGCCCATAATGTGTTAAATTCGTTCAAATGATTAATAACTGAACTATCAGAAGACATTCTCAAGTTGAACAACTTCTTCATTAGAAACAGTCTATTTGAAGCAGACGGCTTCTCATAAAATTTAGCCAACGCTGATATCAAACCTGAAATGGTCTTCTCCTTGGAGACGTTGAACACAACCTGCTTTGTCAGGCACAATCGAATCTGCGCCAAAACCCTACTGTCCAACAATTCCCACTCCTCATCTGTCATCTTTTCTGGCTTTTCTCCAAACAGTGGTTGATGCAAATTCTTTTGATATAAATAATCTTCCATCTGCAATTTCCACCATTGGAAATATGTCCCATCAAATTTTTCAATCTTTCCCTTCCTATCTTCCGCCATAACTCCCACTCAAAATCAACACCGATCTGAGTGAAATCTGACCCGAACCAGGGCTCTCTGATACCAATTGTTAGCAAAAGATAGCGGAATAATACTAATGCAACAACCAGCGGAATCAAATAGTTAACCGAAGAGAAAAATAGCAGAGACAGAGAACACACAGATTTAACGTGGTTCGACAATACGCCTACGTCCACGGGGATACGATCGAAAAACTTCCACTATATCAAAAGAGGATTACAATACTCTAGTTCTCAACCACAAGAGAAATCACAAAGAAATCACACAAGATTTTAAAATCAAATCCTAAACTCTTGTTGCAGTGATTTACCTCTTTGCTTTTGCCACCGAAGAAACCCAAAGAAAGTCACCACCTACTTAGCTTCCTTCGGCCAAACCCTTTAGCCTTCGGCCGAACCAAGCAGCGGCACAAAGAAATTCGCAGCCACCTCTCTCTTCTTTCTCTGGCCGAAACCAAAAAAACCACAGTAGCACAGTAGCCTACAAAATTATTTCACCAAATAATTCCAACACTAGCCGCCACCTCACAAGAGGAAAAAACCTTTTGGCTATTTTTTCTTTTTTTCTTTCGGCTCCTTTTTCCAGCTTATACGAAACCCTAGCACCACACCCCATATATATATTATATCATAATGGGTTTGGGCCGGTTTTGGAACCTTTTCGGTTGACCGAAACCCGTTACGGCAATGGGCTCTATTAGCAACACTCCTCCTTCCAAATCTTCTTCTCTCTCTTTGTTAAATCCACCGGCACTGCCGATCCTGCCGCCGCCACCGATCTCCCGCCACCGTCAGTGATCCAGCCCACGGCCGCCATTCCGCTATCCTGTCGTCGCTTTTTGAGTCGAGGTGGGTGAGATCTCCTAATGTAGCATTTTTTTTTAAATTTTAGTCTTTTTTTGGAGCAAACAATGGGAGATATTTGGGTTTGTTGGGTTGGAGAGGAGGAAGAGGGGAGGAGGAGGAGGGGGTGGATAGGTTTTGATAACAAGATTGAGAATGGAGCATTGGAGTTTTGGAGATGGAGTTTTTTTGTTCGTAGAAGAATTTTTTTTTTTTTAATAAATTTTCCTCACAATTCATTCTTTTTACAAGTGTATCTCACAATTTATATTTTGATTATAATTAATAAAAAATAAAATATTGTAATGCTAGCTGTAAAATATGCAAAATATGCTAGTTGTAAGTAAAGCGGCACATTGATGATACATCACCGTATAAGAAGTGAATTTTTATTTACTTCTTGGCCAAACAAATACTTGAAATAGTGGAAGTAATCTTAATTCTACTATTTCCATTCTATTTCCATCTAAACAAACACATTCTAAGTAGGGTAACTAAGTTAGGTTTCGTTAAAATTTATTTAATGAAATCCAAGAAGACTATCCACCGGTTATGCTAAAAAATCAAAGCTATTGCGACAAGAAGAACATGGATACTCATTCCATGTGGAGCACAATTGCCAGAGCCCAATCTCAAGTGAAGATACAACATATAAAAGGGACTTTTTAAAGGAGCACACCACATGTCTTAGTGGGCACACTTCTCTAAAATTCTTATATTACAAATTTATCATTGAACATTTTGAACCATATTACCCTTAACTTCCATCCCTCCAAAAGAATCTATCCCATAGACTCATCTTGTTTGATTTCCCCTGTAAATTAATTTTCTTTCCAAATCTCTCATCTTTAATTTTAAACTAGAAAAATAGTGGTTAACATTTAGTAAAGCATAACAACATGATTGTCGAAGGCGGATAGAAGTGGGTTTTGGTGCAGCCGACGTCAAGAAGGGTTGTCTGGGTTCTAGACCCGAACTAAATGAACTCATTTCTATTACTAGGGCCTGAACTGGATGGGCTCTACTGGGGGAGAACCCACTGGTCGGAACTAATAACCTGACTAATAAGTATCCCGTATTTTCCTGTCTTGGATCATGAAAAGGAAGGAGGAAGGGCTCTTAGGAATTTTTAGTCTGATAAATAGGAAAAATGAAAGAGAGTATGCTCACTAGAACAAGTGTGTTGGTGGTAAAATTTCCAAAAAGTAATGAAAAAAGGAAATTTCCAAGCAGAATGCGGAGCTAACTCCGTAGCTCTGCGTTTGGCTAAATTTAGCCTCGCGTTGAGTAAAACGCGGAGCTAAGTCAATAGCTCCGCGAGCAGAGTATTTTAACTCCACGTGAGCTGATATCTTAGAATTCTAAATTGATTGTGATTAAAATTTGGACTTATTGAATACCCGAATTGAGTCCAATTAAAATTCATATTCAAGAGATTTAAATCAAGACTAAAATATTTGATTAGAATCCTGGATGAATACGACTATCTTCCGGTTCTATTTGATTGGAAACTCTTATATTGACTCAAGACTATAAATACCCTCTTGAGGTAGCCTTTGGAGAGCTTTTTAAATCTTTTCAGAAATCAAGTTACGCGTGAGAGCCTTGAATTCATTGGACCAACAGAGAAAGAAACTAGGGCCGGCCGTCATTTTTATCGAGTAGAAGATTTCCACGTCAGATTGTCAAAAGGAGCTACTTGATAGATCCCATCGCCACATAAAGCCCACAATTCATTGTAAAAGAGAGCAATAATCTATAAATCATCTCGTTTGTTTTCTTTTGTTCATCTTTCATTGCAATTAAGTTATTCAATGGAGGAAAGAAAGATTTTTACGACGAACAAACTGACGACCACAGTGGGAGGCGTCTCTTTTACTGAAAAAGAGATCGTGGAGCAATATGATGTGGGAAAGATTGGATCCGTTGTTGATATGTTTGTCGTAGAGATCGACCAGCAAAAGTACGAGGAATATCTCTCCTCTGTATCTGGTACCCTGACCGAAACGCGGCACTATCGTCACGTGAGCTCTAATACCCGTAAATCGGGTAACTGGGAATCTACTGTTAAACGAGGACCCTTGGAACCCAAAGCTATCGAGTCGATGTTTGGGCAGAAAACTCTAATAGAGGAATGTCTCATTGCTACCGGAGAAGGCCCAGAACCTGGTTTAACCTAAACTCAACTCCGCAATCGAAATCGTCGAGCAAGGCAAAGAGCCCTCAAAGCCCACGTTAAACGCGAGGCTAACGAAGTGGCAGAACGCGAGGCTATCACACCTCGCGAATTGGCTTGCGTTAATCGCAAGACCAGTTAAGAACACGTTAAATGCAAACTTATGAGTAAGCCAACATTTGATTTTCCACGCGAGGCTGAAACTGAGCTAAGCGTTAATCGTGAAGCCAGTAAATCTTGCGTTAATCGCAAGGCTTGCTACTATCGCGTAAATCGCAAAGTTAATTACGTTAATCGCAAAGATAAGCTTGCGTCTGATTTTCCACGCGAAGTTATCAACCTTAAACTTGAGCCAAGTATTAATCGTGAAGCCAAGGATTCTTGCATTAATCGCAAAGCTAAGCCAGCGTGTGATTTTCCACGCGAGGCTAGGGAAAAATTTGAAGATGAATTTCTTCAGAAATCCCAAACCAGCATAAAACGCGAGGTTAGCGTAAAACGCGAAGCTATCTCCTAGCTTCGCGTAAAGCCTTCAAAACGCGAAGGTAACATCCAGCTCCGTGTAAAACAGTCTGAATATAGAATCAAGGCTTATAATAGAATTACTGGAACACAATTTGACCTTAATGGCTCTGAAATGCTTTAGTGGGCCCCTTGACCCTCTCAACAACCAGGTGGGCCTCACAATCCTTCATTCCAGGTCACCGACCTTAAAGTGTACTTAACAAAGAAGAGAAGTGCAACTCAAGTCCAACCAAATTCAATTTGCCACTGTGAGCAGCTCATAACAGCGGCATCCGCCATATTGGATAATTGTTGCTGCGACAAGAAGAGAGTATCAGTTTTTGATAGGATAACTGAGTCGAGCAAAATACTTCAAAAAGAATAAAAAGTGATCTTAACGACAGAACCAAAAGAAAAAAATGGAAAGAGGTGACCTCCAACATGGTTGGCTAGGGTAAAAAAAATCATAGATAAGGAGGATGATTCAGATTCAGATGATGAAGAGCTTCATCATTTCACCCGGCTCAGATCAGGTGTTGTCGCTCCTCTAAATTATAAGAAACTTGTAAAAGGTTCTTGTGATGACGATAGCGACAACTCAGCCATAGCCTCACCTCGCTCTTCTGCATCTTTCTGACCGCAAAAATTAGCATCACACATGGTTGATAAGTCTGACGATATTGATCAGAGGTTTAAAGTACAAGAGCAGATGATCCGAGAGCAACAAAAGACTATCGAGGATCTCAAGATGATGCTCTTAAAGGTAGTTGAGAATACTCAAAAAATAATCGAAGATAAGGCAAAAAGCACTTCCTCGGAAAGACCACCAATGAAAGACGAGGAGACACCGTTTAAGACAAATGAAGAAACTAAATAAGAAAAGGCTTATTCGGTATATGAGGAGGATGACAAATATTCCTTCCATGATCCTCATGAAGAAAAAATCGAGAAATTACAAAACCAATTGGACGCTCTGATGCACAAAAAAAGAATTAAAAGAATCGGAGTTTCGAGACCGTACCCGCTTGAGTGGGATTTCGCATCATACCCGAAAAAATACAAACTCCTCAAGTTGGAGCCATATGATGGGAAAGGATCTCCTAGTCAACACATATTATTTCTTGTCTCAAGCAGGACATTTGATGGGTAATGATTCAGTAATGACTAAGGTATTTGTAAATACTTTACGAGGGCCTGCTTTTACATGGTTTATGCAGTTGCTCCCAGGTACTATTAATACTTGGTACGATGTTAAAATGCACTTTCTTTCATGCTTCTTTGAGGATGACACCGAAATCTCGTTTTATTCCCTCCTTGCAATAAAGTAAGGGGAACAAGAAACAGTGAAAGATTTTATAGAAAGATTCCGAAAAAAGTCCGTGCATTGCAAACACGGAATGGCACATGAAACTTTAGTAGAGATTTGCAGACATAATTTCAAGACTAACGTGCTGCTAAAGATGGAAGCCGTGGAGTCTAAGACTTGGAAATATTTGCTCAAACAAGGAGAGCAAACGGAGGATTTGATTTGCCGAGTTGAAGAATCTCGTGGAACGATAAATCCTGAAAGTAACAGGCCACACCCGCAAAATAATAATAAGAATAAAGGAAAGGCCATAATGGCATCTTATTCCGCTTCAAAGCAAGCGAATCCTTCAAATCCAAGACGTCAAAACCAAAAAGGTGCAACTCAAAATAGGTCCCGACAGGAGAGGACCTATACTTTTAAAGCGGAACAGATACCTACTTTGTTCCATCTCCTCCTCAGGAAGGATATGTTGAAGCTTCCGGAAAATCAAAAGCCGGAAGATGTAGGGAAAATTAATGACCCTAATTACTATTTATACCACCGGAATGTCGGACACCTGACCAAAGATTGTTATCCTCTTAAAAACCGAATCCAGACATTGATAAAAGCCGGAGTTCTGACACTAAAAGAGTAGCAGAAGAAAGTTACCGCCAATATGGCGACCTTGGTTGTAGGAACCAATGAGTTCCCCGTAGGAGTAACTCCGGTACCATCAGGAAAACTTATTGTGAGGAATCATAACCCACATGAGATGACACAAAAGGACTTACTCCTGTGATGACACAAAGAGGTGAAGTCATGTGGGTTCATCCCGATCTTTTGTAGGATGAGCAATGGATCTCATCTGATGTCCAAAGAAGGAAGCGGACTAGCAATACTATTTTCGCAAACATCAAAGAAGAATATATAGTTGCGAACGCACTGACATACTCAGAAGAGGAGGCCATAATTATAGCCACTCACCAAGATGAGGCAGGTCCCTCTGGTACTCGGTCCGGCAGGGCTTATCTCAAAGATTACACAAGAGTAGACCCTAAGGAAATATATGCGGAACCTGCAAAACAAAAAGGACTTCATTTCCAGAAGAATCCAAAGAAAGATGAAGAAGTAAAAAACGCCTCATTCCAATTTGACATCATAGCTCAGTTGGCTAATATTTCAGCTCAAGTTACACTCTACGAGTTGTTACGATTATCAAAGTCAACTCGGAAAGCATTAAGAGAGGTTTTGACAGATTCTGAATCTTTCCTGGCACAGATTATAGAACCATTCAACGAGGAACAAGACTCCTGCCCCGCTGTCACCAAGTGAGGAGGCAAGTTCTGTAGATAACTTTCTCGCCAGAAGACATGCAGGTGAGAAATATCAAGTACAATAGATCTTTATATTTCACCGGGTATGTCAGATCCACGAAAGTAGACCGCATTCAAATTGATCCAGGGTTTGCACTAAGCGTCATCCCGAGACGGCTGATGCACCTACTGGGGATCTCACCTCATCGCTTCACTCCAACAAATACCACGTTATATGGTTTCAATGTCAACGACAGCTGTCCCCTTGGTAAGATCCGACTCCGATATCAGATCAAAGACTTGAAGACAGAGATTACGTGCTACGTCATTGACGCAGACACATGTTATAACATTCTCTTGGGGCGACCGTGGATTCATACCTATATGATAGTTCCGTCGACTCTCCATCAGTGCATGAAATACTGTGATGAGTAAGGAGAAGTCCGAACTTTCATTGCGGATAAATAACTATTTAAAGGGTTGGAGAATTATTTCACTGATGCAATGCTATACAAGCCGACCCATGAGATCCCCAAAGAATCTGAAGAACCTGGCGACAGTGACAACGAAGCAGATACTAAATATGAATCCTCAAAAGTTGAAGGGGTGAATATGAGATAAACCCTAATATTGACTTTAATAAAATTAATGCAACCAAGCTTGCTAGTGATGAAGACGAATGAGTTATCAATGAAAACATAAAATTAGTTTATGAGCCTGCTGTTGCTATAGAGTCTGAACCTTGTTGTACTTCTATCGAGGCAGATGGCCTGTCCGAACTTGAAGTTCTGGTGGCATATCACTTGCCAATCAGGTCGTCCCTCCTTTCTCGGTCCAAAAAAATGAAAGGACGAGATAATTGCTTTGAAGTATCTTCTCGACATGTATCTCAGAAACCTATTGTCTTCGGTAAGGTGGTTGCGTCACCAAACCAAAGGCAAAGTAGTGAAAGTGATGAACAAACATCACATCAATTTCACTTCTATGAACAAAAATCCTACAGATAATGGAGAAAATGGGTTATAACTTTACTTAGAAGCCGGGATTAAACTTTGAAAAAGGACGACTAAATCTCTTACCCTCATTTTGACCAAGAGGGAAAAGCCCGGACTACTACCATAAGACTCGAAGGGGTTAGGATATGTATCCAATTTTTTAACACCAGAGGAAGCCTCTTTGACTGACGGAGATGTTTATCCATCAAATCACGATTCCGATATAAGTACCGGTGTTTTGTTTTAATCTCTAGCTGCAAATATGGTTTCAGTAGCACCCGAAAGCGACGAGGAACCAATTGACGTTCTAGATAAGTTTTGGGTTAAAAATATTAGGATGTCCGTTTTGAACAATGTGACCCACCCACTGAATACAAGATGATGCATGTCACATGCGGATTGAAGAGCATCCAAAACCCATTTTTATAAGTGACACACTAACTCCCGTAGAGAAGGAGAAACTTGTATCCTTTATTAGGGAATACATAGATGTGTTCGTATGGAGTTATGAAGTTATGCCCGGGCTCGATCCCCGGATCGCTACGCACTGATTAAATATTAAAGAAGACACCAAGCCAGTTAAACAGCAGCAAAAGCGCTTCCGACCGGAACTAATGGAGGCCATAGTTGCCGAAGTTAATAAGGTTATAACATCAAGATTTATTCGAGAAGAACAACATCCTGACTGGGTGGCGAATATAGTGCCGGTTCGCAAGAAGAACGGTAAAATCCGGATATGCATCGACTTCCGGGACTTAAACGCCGCATGCCCTAAGGATGAATTTTACCTTCCGATTACTGATGTAATGGTTGATAATATATGCATTTACGAGAGGATATCTTTTATGGATGGCTTCTCAGGTTATAACCAGATTAAAATGCACCAAGATGATGGAAAGTATACGGCCTTCAGAATGCCTTTGGGAGTATACTGTTATACAGTGATACCTTTTGGATTAAAGAACGCCGGTGCCACTTATCAGCGTACAATGAGCGTTATATTAAAAAAATATCTGCGTAAAACCGTGGAATGTTATGTGGATGATTTGGCTGTCAAAAGCAAAAACAAAGAGGATCATTTTCAAGACTTAAGGACAGTCTTCAATCTCATGCGAAGACATCACCTAAAAATGAATCCTGCTAAATCCTTCATGGGGTATCCAGTGGAAAATTCCTCGGGTTCGTGGTTACTTCAAAAGGGATTTTTCCTGATCCTGACAAAGTAAAGGCAATCAAAGAAATGCCGCCATCCCGGAATCACAAAGAGCTAAGGGGGTTATAAAGAAAGTTGGTTTATATTCGCGACTTTTTTTCTAACTTATCAGGGCGATGTCAACCATTCGCTAAACTCATGAAAAAGGGAGTTTGCTTTATATGTGACGAAGCATGTCAATAAGCATTTGATAACCTTAAGAAATATCTTACGAACCCTCCTATCTTCATGGTCTCCGTCCCCGGAAGACCATTTCTTATATATGTAAGGGTCATAGACCATGCCTTAGGAGTGTTACTCGCTCAATATAATGAGCATGATCATGAACATGCTCTTTATTATTTGAGTCAGACAAAGATAGGAGCCAAACATTGATACACCCCAATTGAAAAGGAATGTTTAGCCCTAGTGTTTGCTATCCAAAAAATGCGACACTATCTTTCAGGGCAGACAATTCATATCATATCTCAGATCAACCCTCTGAAGATCCTCATAACAAAACCAGGATCATTAAATGGTAGGTTAGCAAAATGGGCATTGCTATTATCACCATATGACATCCACTTTGTTCCTTAGAAAGCTATAAAGGGGCAAGCAATTGCTGACTTCCTCGCAGATCATTCTGTCTCGGTAAACTCTAAGCTATCACAAGATACTCCAGAACAACCGTCAGAGGTCAATGTGGTTAGCAAAGAATGACCATGACAAATATTCTTTGATGGTGCTGCAAGATGATCCGCTGCAGGAGTGGGATGGTACTTATATCACCACACAAACATATAATTCCTAATGGTTACTCATTAATAGAGCCCTGCACAAATAATGTGGCGGAATATAATGTGCTCATTGTTGGTCTAAAAATGGCCTTGCAACTGGGAGTGAATTGTTTAGAGACATATGGAGACTCTAAACTCATCATCAATCAAATGACGGACGATTATGAAGGCAAACATGAAGCCCTCATCCCCTATCATCAATTAGCCCTAGAACTGGCAAATTATTTTGAGCAATTCTACATCAATCACATACCTCGACATGAGAATGTCTATGCAGACGCCCTTGCAGCATTAGCCGCGACACTGGCAATTCTGCCAGAATCAACTAAAAGTATCACTATTGGAAG
The DNA here is from genome assembly GCA_036321105.1 of Dracaena cambodiana. Taxonomy (NCBI): domain Eukaryota; kingdom Viridiplantae; phylum Streptophyta; class Magnoliopsida; order Asparagales; family Asparagaceae; genus Dracaena; species Dracaena cambodiana. The sequence continues at coordinate 56,485,242 of JAYEPQ010000005.1, read as the reverse complement.
TAGGGAACTTTTCTATCATGATATAATTCTTCAGGCCAAGGAAGCATGCTAAGCAGGCCTACCTCTGGAACCCCGCGACTGGCGATTTCTGTTTGTGGATTACGCTCTGTATGGGATACTGCAAGAGAATCCTAAAGAAGCCCCTTCGATAAAGAAAAAGGCTAAAAAATTCTATTACGATCCCGCGCTTCAAACTTTATACAGAAAGTCAAATGACGGTCTCTTACTACGGTGCATCTCAAAAGAAGAGGCCAATGAGGTGCTTAAAAAAACACATAATGGAATATGTGGGGCCCATCAACCCGGCCCGAAGCTTAGAGATTATATAAGAAGGCTGGGATATTACTGGCCAAAAATGATTACCGATGCAATGGCATACGCTAAACGATACCATGCATGCCAGGTGCACGCTAACTTCATTCTTCAACCTTCAAAATACTTGCATACTACTGTTGCCAGTTGGCCTTTGAGGCATGGGGGATGGACATTGTGGGACTGATAACTCCCCTGCCATCTAAAGGATATTGGTTTATACGTGCAATAACTGATTATTTTTCAAAATGGGCCGAAGCTGTACCCATGAGAGAGGTAAAGACAGCGGACATGACTAAGTTCATTAAACATCACGTTATCTATCGTTTTGGCATCCCTCGAAAGATCATTTATGACAATGGACCAAAATTCATTAGCCAGGGATTTTCATGATTTTGCGACAAGTTAAGAATCAAAGATATTACTTCAATATCATATAATCCCGCAGCTAATGGATGGGCTGAAGCTTTTAATAAAACAATTATTAAGCTTCTTAGGAAATCCGTTTCTTCCAACAAGCGGGACTGGAATGAGAAGTTAGTAGAGTATTTGTGGGCTTATCGCACCACCGTTCTCACCCCTACTAAAGCTATCCCTTTCTCCTTGGTATATGAAAGCGAGGCCGTCTTACTACTGGACATTCAGATACCGTCATTAAGAGTAGCACTGGCCACGAAAATGACGATAGAAGATCGACATTAACAAAGATTACGGGAATTAGAAGTGCTGATGAAAGGCGTCTCTGGGCTCAACAATAAATTAAGTTGTATTAAGCCCGAGTCTCACAAGCGTTCAATAAGAATGTCAAACAGAGAACCTTCAAGTAAGGAAATTTGGTTCTAACCGTTAAGAGACCAATGATTATGAATCATAAAACTAAGGGTAAGTTTGAACCTAATTGGAAGGACCATTCGTGGTGGAGACAGTATACTTAAATTGAGCTTATCGCTTGATGAACCAGAATGGTGACAGGATGATGATGTCTATCAATGGCAAATTTCTGAACAAATACTATATATAAGCTGTCACATTCGGTTCTGATCCCTTGTAGTGTGGCTATCCCTATATCTGTTCAAGTTACACGTGAGAGCACTTGGACTATTCTCCCCTAATTACTAGGCATGTGCAATTAGGCGCCTCTGCCAAAATCAATGATCCTGACCCGATCACCCCGGTGTCAACAATCCAAGTTACGCAAACGAGCCTTGGACTGCTTTGCCAAAATTTCACATTATTTGCATCACTGTTGATCAAGAAATTTTTTGAAGTCAACTGATAAAAGAATCAAAGAATTATCTTTATTCATAAATTGAAAGAATATGGATAAAGTTACAAAAGAATAAAAGAATTCAAAAAATTCCGGATTTCTTTATTACAACAAAAGTAGAAAAGAAAAGAAAGATACTAGGAGGTCAAAATTCTCCTAGAAGTTTCAGCTTATTCTCCATCTTGTCAATTACTCGAGACGGGTTTCTTCTACAGAAGGCAAGGCCCGACAACGCAACTCATCATCGTTGATAGCAAGTTGCTGAGTCAACCGCTGACGGGTTTTTTCAATGGATCGGCTCCTTACTATGCCCTTCCGTTCGAGTTGTCCTTGTTGAAGAATCAACTCCTCTTGTCTCTTCGCCGACTCCTTTAGCCGAGATTCACTGGCTTCTAAAATAGCCTGATCTTTGGTGATAGTCTCATGGGCTCTGAGAATGGCCGACTGACTCCCCTCGATTTCAAAGTCTACTTTTTCTAGTCCTCGGAGGACTGTTTCCTGACTGGCTCTAAGTTCTGCTAACTCTCGAGACCAGTCTTCCTCCTGGCTCCTCAATTTTGATTGACGAGCCGTTAACTCTGCTCGAAACCACGCCACTTCAATTCTCGGCGAAGTGTGTTCAGTGTTTGTACTTGATCTTCTAAAGCTTCTAGGCAGGCTCAATAAGGAGCTGCTCGGTCACGTCCCCCAATCCTCTCGATATTTTCCAGATAACTGACCAACATTGGGCGTCCGAGTTTGAAGAAGTCTCTCCCATCTAAAATCATTCCAATACATCTTCTTAGCAGCCGCATAAAGTCATTAACACTGTGATTAAAAAATTCCTCAAGAGGATCAGCAGTGTCTAAATTAAGCGTAAGCAACACTAAGGAAGATGTGACCGGAGGAGGAGTGGCTTCTATAGAAGTTGATGAAGAGGAAGCTCGTCCTTACACCAGGTTCATAATATGCGGGGCCAGTAAAGCCAATAAAGAGTTGGCTGAACTGGGGACCCGAGGAGAAGTATCACCAGTGCTAGTCACTTGAGCAGCCAGATTGATTGGAGTAGATTTCGAGGGAGGGCCTCCACCTAAATCCCCTTCAGTAGCAGACGTGGCTTCAAAAAAGAATTTCAGGCTATCTTCTTCTCCAACTGGTAACTGGACCGGAGCAGGAGAAGGAGTGATTGAAGTAGTAATATTTATAATAACTAATGGCGTTGATATAACTGGTTGGGGAGCTGACGGCGTGCCAATAACAACCGAAAAGTATCTTTAGAGCAAACAACCGATGTTGGAGACGGTAAACTTGGAGAAGGAGGAGCTTCTCAGGTCTTAGGGGTAGCAGTATCTGTCATATCGTCACTTTCTAGTTTATCGGTTGGAGGAGTTGAAAAAGGAACAAAACGTGGAGCCGGTGTGAAGTAGTACACATCAAACCCTTCTGCAGAGCTACCTAATCCACCAACTGACCCAGTGGTGCCTGAATAATCCACCAACTCCTCGGACTCTACTCTGGTAGTTGAATGCATAGGTGAATGAATTTGACTACCTGGATCTCAAAAGCAGACAAAAGTGTCACATATATACATACAAGAAAAATAAAATATAAAGTTAAAAGATCAGAATCATACCGGTAGATACGAGTCCTGCAGTTGGACTGGAGGGAGGAGCTATAGCAGTTTCTAGAAGCACACCCGTTTCGCTATCTTGAGATTGCGTCGTTGTAGTGCATTCCGGAGAACAATGAGCAGTTGTATCTCCGGCACCACCAACATCTAGGGGTTTCGTAAGCACATCTTTTTCGGCTGACGCCATGGGCAGAATTGAAGCTAAAAGATCAGCTGCAAACCGGACTGCTGCTTCTTCAGGAAAAACCATCGGCAGAGTCTGTTCAGCTAACTTCTTCTTTTTTTGGGCTGGTTCACCCCTGATCTCTGACGACGTTTTATGGTGGGGCTTCGAGGACAAGTGCTATCATCTCTAGTGGGTTGAGCAGCATCTCCAGCACCAGTATCATCATCAGCGCCATCATCATCAGCGTCCCCATCATCTGAGGGAGAAGCCTCTACGTCAAGGATTTCATCCATTCCTTTTACTCTAACTCTCTTAGTCCCTTTTCGGCGAGAGTAAAATGCTTCAATCTCTTTGCAGCAACTATGGTTTATGAAAAAGTTCGGCACTATTGCATTTGCTACGCTGTACCAAGTACAAAAACTGAGCGTGATACTTAGAACTGGTGATTTCTAGGGCAGCGTAAATTCGACTCTAGTTCCTCCAACAACAAAGTGGAACCAGCCTCGTGCTCCATTGTACAAATTTCCTTCGTACGCCAGTTTCTTATTTGGATTCCCTACATAGAGCTGCAAATATCCTAATTGACGAGCAAAACGGCTTAGAACGTACAACTCTATGTAACACATGGTATCTTGCTGGTACACCAAGTGTCCGGGACGGATGCTTAGTAACTACCAGAATGCCCATGAAGATAGGGTGGAAAAATTATTTGGCCCTAGAGCATCCTTAAACTTTGACCCATACTCTCCTTAGGAAGTCGAGGAAGTAACGGTTGATCTCGTAATTTTGATGATGTTAAAGTGTTTTACGGATCATTGACATATAATAGCTCTTCCAAGTGGAGCGTTCATCATCTCCACAAAGAATGACTTGTCCATCGGGCAATAGTCTGCCGCACTCATTAACGAGGGGCAGTACATGACAAGCTAGGCCATCAGATATGTGTAGGACATCTCCACCCTAAGATTTGGTGTCTTCACCATCGCCGTTTCTTGTACTCCCTTCCCTTTGGCAGCTTTCCTCTTTGTGGCCTTGGCCTTGGCCTTATCCGCAGGGATCAACCCATTGCAGAGTGCACTAAGTTCACTCTGAAAGTTGCTAACAATTGCGGGAAGAAGCCCAAATGGTCATCCGTAAGCTAATAAGACGGTAGGGTAAACCACATTCTTCGCGATGGCATCTTTGAATAGTGAAGGGACGACGCATCTCTTCAACCACAACATCAGAAATCCAGCGATTAAGCCCCTGTCTGAGATAGGGAACTGGGCCTGATAATGGAAGTTTTGGAAAACCATATTAGGTTTAAACCCTCCTTCATTTGACTCGGTGGTATAAATTGTGGCTTCCAGTTCTGCAATGCGCCGTTTGATTTCCTCGACACCAACGGGCTGGAGTCCGCAGACCATAAACTGGCTCTCCTTTAGATTCAAGAAGAGATAATCTGTCCATTTCTTGTGACCGATCCCTTGGTTCCTCACTCCAGTAAAGTTGACAATGATATGGTAATGGCACATCATCTCTAAATATGTCGCGTAGATGAGCTCATCCTTCGCCTTCAGCATATTTAGCTCTTCGACGGTAGGGATGTATTTTTCATAAGGAATCTCGCCCATTGATAACCTTGACACTTCGTACATCTCGTGGAGAGCAAGTCCTAACTCACCCACTGGTGTAAAGAAAGTGTCAGTTTCAGGGTTATACATCTCTAAGAGACTAACGAGATGGTACGAGCTCTGGGGCAGGCTAAACTGGACATTCCTGATGGCCTTGTAGAGACCAATCTCTTTGAGGGTTTCCTTATGGTGATCCATCATGTACTTGACAAGATGAAACCACCACATGTTGCCCGGAGAATGGATCCAGCCAGGCATTCTGAAGTCCTTTGTAGGGTATTGGCCACCTTTGGCTACAAATTCACTGAGGAAAGTCTTAGCACGAACCGGGACTTTTCCAACTGGATGCTCCTTGGTAATTCTACCTGGAAGGAGTCCAATGACGCACCTATTAGAACCATCTTGATAGGCCCCATGTGCGGCAAACTTCCCTATAACAACCTCGTCATACTCCTGAGTTAGTTCCCACTCTAACTCGCGATGAGCTGATAACTTCTGAAGATAAACCAGAGGATAACTTCGTTCCATGTCAGGCAGGAACATCAACAAGTCACCGGTCTGGTGAAGCTACTTGCTCTCTTCTTCGAACAAGATTTCGTCCGAGTGCTGCATCGCGTCTCCAAAGAGGAATGCTGACTTCTCCAGTACCTCTCGATTCATGGCTTCAAAGGGACCATTAGTGATAATTTTCCTTGCGGTGGCAGGGCTATATCTCATCAGTTTTTCTCTACGTTCTCTGAGACCTGACTTGTAGGCAGGAAGCTCAGTAGTGAACCGAAACTGGGTTGCTAAGTCTGCACCTTCAATATGTCCAAAATGATGCATGTGGAAGAGGGGATCCACTGAGTAACCAACTGCAAAAAAGAAGAATCAGAGTTAGAGAAGATATTAAGAAAAAATTGAAAAATTTTTCTAAGTATGAAAACGCGGAGCTAAGTAGCTCTGCGCGAAGTTAATCATTAACTTCACGTTTCAGTAAAACGCGAAGATAAAAAGATAAAATGCGAAGCTAATTCTGTAACTTCACATGGTGAACGCGGCGGTCAGAATAACCTCGAATAATAAGTTAAAACGCGAAGCTAACGCAGTAGTTTGGTGTGAAAGAAGGCCAGAGTCTCTTCTTCTCCTAGTCATTTGACCAGAGTACGATGATGATTTCGCCAGAGAAGGAGGCGATTGGCCAGTTAAAACCGAGCCAAATCACCCTTAAATGACTCTAAAAAGTCCTAAAAGGAGAAATCTCACCTCCAATGGGCGTGGCATAGACTGGGCCACCGCTGCGGCCACTGCCATGCCCTCTGCCGCCGATGGCGAGGAGGCGCGTGACGAGGTGCTCTTCTTGAGTTCCATTAATCTTGAAATCTCAATGGAAATTGACGGGAAATTGGAGAAATATGGTCGGGAAGCAAGAGATCCGATCCTGAGTTTGTTTGGGTTCTTGAGAATTCTCAAAAGAGTGAGGAAGAAGAAAAAGAGACCCTATTTAAATGACAAATCCGCCCCTTGGTATTCGACGTGAGGATCAGAGCAGTTTTCAGCAAAACGCGAGGCTATTTAGCTTCGTGTATTACGCGTGTTATACTGCAAACGCGAGGATAACTTGGTATCATTAACTCCATGTTCAAGTGCAGTAAATCAAAAATCCAAATTATTTCAAAATTTACTAAATTATAAGCCATTTTGAAAACTTTCGAGTGGGTTCTGTTGGTAGTAAAATTTTCAAAAAGTAATGAAAAAAGAAAATTTCCAAGTAGAATGCGAAGCTAACTCCATAACTCTGCGTTTGGCTAAGATTTAGCCTCTCGTTGAGTAAAATGCGGAGCTAAGTCAATAGCTCCGCGTGCAGAGTATTTTAACACCTCATGAGCAGATTTCTTAGAATTCTAAATTGATTAAGATTGAGATTTGGGCTTATTCAATTCCCGAATTGAGTCGAATTAAAATTCATATTCAAGAGATTTAAATCAAGACTAATATATTTGATTAGAATCCTTAATGAATACGACTACCCTCAAATTTATTTAATTGGAAACTCTTATATTGACTTAAGGGTATAAATACCCTTTTGATGTAGACTTTAGAGAGCTTTTTAGATCTTTTCAGAATTCAAGTTACGTGTGAGAGCCTTGAATCCATTGGACCAGCAGAGAAAGAAGCTAAGGCCGGCCGTCATCTTCATCGAGTAGAAGATTTCCACCTCAGATTGTTAAAAGGAACTAATTGATAGATCTCATCGCCACATAGAGCCCACAATTCATTGTAAAAGAGAGCGATAATCTATAAGTCATCTCGTTTGTTTTATTTTGTTCATCTTTCATTGCAATTAAGTTATTTAATAGAGGAAAACAAGATTTTTGCGATGAACAGAGTGGTGCGCTCCTTTATAAATTTCCCATATAAAGACTCTACCTATGATGAATAACCGATTGCAATATCAGTATATCTACGAAAGAAAAATTTATAACTTTGTTTCTTTGAAGAATAAGTTAAAATGCACAGAAAATCAGACTCCATTGATAATAAGATCCACAGAAACTCTATATCACAAGGAAGATAATTTTACCGATAAAAAGGCTACATTCCAAGCAGCAAAAATTGAGATTAAATAGCCTACAGTTTCTAGAAATTGTCATAGCACAAAATTACAAAACTATGAAGTCTTCAAAATTAAATAGAGTTATAGGAAAAAAGAAATAAACTAAAAACGTGAATTTTGTCCTTCAGAAAGCTTTTCTGAGAATTTGGTTGACAGTCACAATCTATGCTCAGTGATTGACATAGATTTCATCATGACATTTCAGATATAATCTCAAAATATCTATTCTGACAACAACTTGTTGCCTGTATTTTTCCTTCAAACGGTCCAACAGGTCTATAAACATCGTTGTTGCTTGTTATCAATTGATTTCGACTAAGATAATTTTGAAATATTGAAATTACTCTCTTCTATAAGTTGGTGCTAGACAATTATGCTATTTTGTGCATCATGAGCCATCAAATCTAATCTTGTCCACTTAGCGCGTATCGTGATCACAAGGAGGGTGGTGGCTTGACAGAAAAGGCCACATATCAGACCTAACCATAATCCCTGCAACCAAAAAAAATTAACACAGAGTTATGAGTTTACTATGCAAAACAGAAAAAAAAATGCATAAAGGTGCAAGATCAAAGTTTCAATCAATTCAGAGTTGAGAATGAAGTGGCAAAATTTGTGATGAGAGTTTTCATTATCGATTATGCACGATGACAAAGTAATAAACGAAAATAAAGTAGATAGCTATATGTTTCTAAACTAAATCAGATGATGAACATCTAAATGTGATGATATCTCAAAACTGCACAGTAAACCCTTGACATAAGGCAAAGGACACGAAAATTGATTGTGTTATATGCGTATTGGTATCGGCTTGATTGGTAAGTTCAACTAATGATATGCATACGTACAGATAGATTTTTCATACAATTGGCAGAAAACACGCATTTATTATTGTAGTGTGTACGTCTATTTTGTAAATGCCCTAATGGACCTATTAAAATTTTCCGAAAACTAATAGAGATATATTTGTGTAAATAACACGTAGTCACCTTATCATAGAGTCCCAACTTGAAACCGAAGAGGAAAGCCAGTGGCATGCCGAGCAAATAGAAGGTTACTAAATTGGTCCATGCCGCTAAGTGCTGCCAACCACACCCTCTAGCAACTCCTGTTGTCAATTCATTTGAGATCACAGAGTTAGGAAATGCCAATAATCAACTTTATTTATTCATTTTTACTTGCATATATCATTTGGCATAGTTCATAGTTAATAATCATCATAATTTTCCGCGTACTAGCAAATGCATTCAGCGATCAAGTATGAATAGAGAAAGTTTAGCCGATGAAAATATGCAAAAAGATCAAATTTGTACTGATACAATCACCTGATAGAACTCCCTGTCCGGAGTCAAGAAGTATTGACACCGAGAGCAGAGGAGTCATCGAAGCAAATTCTTGAATGATGGTGGGATTATCCGTAAAAGCTCTAGCCCAAACATTATGACCGAATCCTAATGACAGCAGAACGATCAGGGCGAGAAAGCAAGAGAGCTTTAGTGTCACAGATACGGCATTTTTAGCCTTTTTGATGTTTCCAGCACCCATCTCATTCGACACGCGAGTGCTGTAGTAATAATGGAGTCAGCAATAATAAAGAACGATTATTCATTGAAAACTTTAGAATTCTAATAAAATCGGAGAGGTCAATCCTCTGTATGTAACCGCTGCGCTGAATCCAAAGGTGATCATATACGAAATGGCTTCTGTATTCACGCTGTTCAACATTCAAGATTTAGTTTCGGAACCAAAATTTTCAGTAAAATTCAAGATATAAGGAGGAAACATTACCATGTAGCGATAAGAGAAGTACTGTTCTCCGAGTCTGGCATCAGTCCAGCCAGTAACACCAAAATCTCAAAAGCACAATATTCCAAACTATTGTAAAAAAAAAAAAAAAAAAAGGGAATTCAATAGAATGTTGTTTAAACTTTGAAAGAAAAAAAAAATCGCTAACAAAAATAATCTTTCTAAACATTTTTACAGCAACTAGGATTTCCATTAAATTGCAGTATACACAATAACATAATTAGACGGGCAAGGAGTAATTATTTAGCACTGTACAAATGTCTAAATTGCACAGCCATGCCACTGATTTTATGAAGAAGATATAATGTTGCATTCAACAGTTGGTTGCAAGAGATGGGTCTTTAAAAAGTTAACTTGGCAACTAGACCGAGGATTTTATTTTACGAGCCATAAAATTAGACTACAACTAGCCGTATAAATGTTGTTCTATTTTTTAAACATGAGAGTCGATAAAAAAAGGCATGGATTTTATATTTCAAAGGCTCAACAAAATTTGGCAACTTTAAGGTCTATAGCATAAGCATAAGCCATGCCGGAGATCAAATAAATTGGTTGTGTGATTAAATTATTGCTCCCTCAAACTTAGATTCAGTTTCTGTGTTCTTAGTAAGACTGGAGTCTGGACATACACTAACACTAAATATTCCATTGGTGGACACCTCTCGGTGTTCATTTTTTCTTTTGTTTTTCTTCTAATATTTTTCCTAACAAAATCAAATGCATTGTCAAAGTTTACGTTCACAATTTTTTTTTACTTGACTAGTACCTCCAAAATCACTTAATATGTGAGCTTATAGCTAGTGCAGTACCGATCGAGAATTTTAAAATGATTAGAAATGTCTATGATAACTTTCTATTGAAAAGGACCAGAGAAATTGATATTTGTTGAGTGGAAAAAATGAGCTCAGGACTAACCAGACCATCACTGCAGAGGGTACGGCCAATTTCAAGCTAAGAAAGACATATCGGAACGACTCCATTGTTAATCCATCCCAAGTATAACGAAACTTCCCAGAAAACTTAACGTATGTTGCTAACGTGAGCAATGATATCATGAACGATAGTGAAGCAGCTAATGATGCTCCCTTATAACCAAGGCCCAAGGTATGGACCAACAAGTACGTTAGTCCCACGTTGATAACTAAAGTGCATACCGAACATACAACTAGCGGGATCACCACTGATTGTGTCTGGCAAAACCTCAATATGCATTGCAAACATGAGTATGCAAATAAACCTGGAATCAAAAACCTCAAGTAGATCGAAGCCATCTTTGCCACATCGGGGTCTTGATGCAACCAAATTAATACCGGTTCCGAGAAATGCCACATAAAGGACACTAGATTGGAGAAGAATAGAGTTATGATGATTGAAGACTGTAAATATATTCCTAGCATCCTGTACAGTTTTGCTCCGTATCCTTGACCACACAGCGTCTCTAGGGCGCCACTCAAACCAGTCTGAAACATTAAACACGTGAGCAATGACAGTTAGTGAAGGTACACCAACTGCACTAAAATACAAGATTAGGAAAGAACCAAAATGAGAAATCAAAATATTTTACTGGAAAATTTTGACAATAAAACAACAACTAAGTCTTTTATTCCCATGTACATGAATCATTCTTCTCCACTCATTCCTATCAAGTTGTATATTTTCAAATATTTGTATTGAAACTTTTGATGATATGTAAGACGATTCTTTTGCTTTACTATTCTTTCTCATATTCTCAGGCCATCAAACTAATTTTCCAAAACTAAACTACTACAGAGAAGACTGCAGTTTAGTCTATTTGGTGTCCATAAATCCTTTAATGCTTAGAATAGCTAGGGATGGACCTAGTTTTCTAAATGAAAGGCTAATGATAAGAAGTCATCATGATGTAGTCGATCGAGATGAATGCCATGGTCCCGGACAAGAAGGGATGAGAATGAATAAAATGGTCCCTGACTGGTAGGGATGAGAATGGATGGGTAAGGTCAATTTTGGTCCAACTTATTCAAAATTTTGAATTAAAAATAAAAAGTTTGGCATGAATTTTCCGTTATATCCCTGGAAAAAAGGGAAATATAAGTTATTTCTCTCACTTTCCTCTTCCTCCTCCCTTCTTATTCTTATTGGTTCCCCTCTCCATTCTTCTCCACTCTCTCTCTTTCCTCCCAGTTAATCTCTCTCTTTTTCTTCTTTTTTTTCTTTCTCTAACCCTATATCTAATGGAGAGGGGAGTCTAATAAGAATAAGAGAGGAGAAAGAAGGAAGGAAGAGAATAACTGATATTTTCCGCTCTTTCAGGTGTATAAAGGAAAATTCGGGGCAAAAATTACCCAGGGGACTAAAGTGAAGTAACTTAAAGGATTTGGGGATTAAAATCAAAATATTAAGATTTTAGAGATTAAATTATAATTTTAAATATTTAAAGGACCAATATATAAGAACTCCAAAATAAAAAACTTCTTCCAATTCAAAATTTTAAAAATTTTAAATAAGACGGACCAAGAATTGGTCTTTGGTCTCATCCATTCCCGTCCCTACGAATGACTAGTTGTTTGAAGGGACCAACCTGCTACAAGATTTTTTTTTCCTCTCCTTCTCAGAACAACCATTTTTAGTATCAAAACAAGTTGAATTTTGGAGAAAACTTGGGCTGCATATAATACTAACTTCAGTTAACAAATAGTATTCTTGCAGTATTTGCACAAAAAAATTAAAATTTCCAATCATATAGCAAAGGGCTCTAGGAATAAGCTAAAGAAACCATCCCAGTTAGCAATTACAATTAATTCAAAAATATAAATTTCCTATATTATTTTGATTAGCGAATGTTATTGTATTGCTCTGTATTGGAATGGAGAATTTAAAACTGTGTAATCATTACTTTTGCCCTCTTGGCCTTCCCCTTTTTGACTAGAAGGCCATATACACTATACTAGGGTGATAGGCTTAGTTCTATATTCACTTGTTAATAGAATACAAAGGGTTTGATCGCTTCCATCTCAAAAAAAAAACAAAAAAAAAAAAAAAAAAGAAAAAGAAAAAGAAAAATGAAAAAGGGGGTTCCCTTTCAACATTCATAAAATAATCACAGCAAAAAAGGCTAGATATATATGGTGTGTGTCAACGTACCACGAGAGCAATCCCGGTGACAGTACCCCAGGAATTGCCGAGAGTTGCTCCGGCGAGCTCAAGATCGCCAAGGTGGCCGGCGAACATGACGGAGACAAGGGTCACCCCGTAGTACGACATGTTGGTGATGATCATCGGAACCGAGAACAGAAGCTGCGCCTTGGCCTCCTCCACATCTATCAACCTCTGCATACATCCTCCTCTCTTCACCTCCTCCTCCTCCTCCTCGGGCCCAGGCTCCACAAGAGGAGTTGTAGTTGATGACATCATCAACTCTTCTGCTTTTTCTTTCTCTGTTCTTCGTTCTCTGCTTAGCTGAGAAGAGACGAGACTCTTATTGGCGAAGCTGGGTACTCCTGGGGACAAGTACGTTACCCACTTTTTTTTTTTATATTTTATTAACTCGTTTCCATTTGCTCCTGTGAATTATATCAATACTTTATTCCTACAATTATGTATTTGTTGCGACAATACCCCGGGAAGCAGTGATTTGAAGATGAGGAATTAGTGGATTCACTCAGCTTTCTTCCTTCCCGTTCTTAGTTTAAATTTTGATTTATCTTTTTAGAAGTGTTTGAAGAAAGGAGATATTTTACAATTGATACGAGACTCAGGATCTAACTTAATAAGTATCTTATCGAATACTTCTACTTCAAAAAAAAAAAAAGAAGAAATTTTGTAATTCTCAATCTCAAATTCAATAAAGAAATTTAATCTACTCCCATTAAAAAAAAAAGGGAAATTAAGAAAATAAAATCAATAAAAAAAGAGAGGATCAAGTGATACAAAAAGAACTCTGTTCTTTCTTAGTCTTATCTATAAGAGGAGAGTATATAAAAAATGTAACCGATTCTTACGTTTCCTTAAGCCACTGGCCATCCGTCGGGAGTTTCGAGTTTAATACCGATATTTTAGCAACAAATCCAATAAATCTAAGTGTAGTGTTTGGTGTATTGATTTTTGTTTTTTTTGGAAAGGGAGTGTGTGTGAGTTGTATATTTCATGAATAGGTTGGATCTAACCGACTGCACTTTATTTATGTTATTATATATTTTTATAGGATAAATAGGAAAAAGTGCACAATCTCGACGAATTCCTTTTGAGTAAATTCATAAATCATATGTAAGAACCATAGCATGTTGTTATTCATTGGTAAGTCAACTTTGATTCTATATCAACCAACCAATAATGTGAGACCATTAACATGGTTAAAGCTAAACTGTTTGAAGTCCGAGCACAACAAGGTACTCTTTCTACCACTACGTTAATAAAGAAATGGTTTAAAAAAGAATAGTTGATAATTTTTTCAATTTAGAACACAAATATCGATAAAATGATTTGAACTATTTATTAGAATAATTAAGGGGCGCCGTGCCCTTTATTATATATTATATTATCTAATGTCAAATCGACAGCCTATGTTATGTATAAAAAGGGAGAATTTTTGGATTTGAATATAAAAGGAAATAAAATGAAATTTTCAAATATTCTATACTTATAGAATATATATAATATAGAAATATCTATTTTCAATGAAATAAAGAACAAATAAAGAAACAACTTTGCTGACAATTATAGATTTTTTGTCTAATAAATTTTTTAATACTCTGCAAAATTCATAATTTATTCAAAAAAAATTCTAAAATTAAAATTGATAAGATCAGATAAGTTTTATATTAGTAACCCCCGATTCAAAAATAGAAATTCTTGTATATTGAATTGAATAACCACGGTGATATATTTGGATCAACTTATTTCCTCGTTCTGACATTCCAGTAAATAAGGACTTTCTAAGAACCCACAATATCCAATAACGGATATGGCCAAATATTTTTGGTAATGAAGGAATCAAAACATTTCTTTTCTTATTACAAAGTAGAAAGAAATTTGTTGAAAATTACTTTTTTTTTCAAGATTCAAGAAAAGACTTCATTTTTGGGGTGTTATGCCAAAATAACGTATGTGATAAAAAAATAGGCAATCTATTTCTTTTTTCCAAAAAAAAAAAATAATCTTGGAGATTGTGTAATGCTTACTCTCAAACTCTTCATTTACACAGTAGTGATATTTTTTGTTTCTCTCTTCATCTTCGAATTCTTATCTAACGATCCGGGCCGTAATCCTGGACGTGAAGAATAAAAAATGTTGAGTTTTCCTTATTTTTTTTATATATTCCATACATTTACCTATGATGAAAAAAAAAAGAATAAAATTTTCAAATTAGAAAGTCTAAAGTGATCAGAGGGAACAAAGAGAGAGGGATTCGAACCCTCGGTACAAATAACTCGTACAACGGATTAGCAATCTGCCGCTTTAGTCCACTCAGCCATCTCTGCTAATTCAAAATTTCAATTTTTTTTGTGATAAAAAGATTTAAAAAAACCTCGTTTTCTTTTTTTAATTATTTATATTTATTAGTAATAATTTATTAGGAGATAGGATAAAGTAACGATAATAATATAAAATAATAGAAATTATATATTAAAATCGATAAGATATCTACGAATTTGATCAGTAATTCAATTTAGATAATGATTCGAAACAGAAATCTTATCGCTAATAGAATAGATATAGAGAGAATCCCTTACTTCATTTCTTTGATTTTGTAAAAAAGGTTCATTCCCCCGGCTTGGTCAAGTACTGGCCGGGCCATTACATTATTTCTTTTTTTGTTCTGATAAATCATTGCATATATCAAACAATTCAATTATGTATGATTTGATATCAAATCAAAAATTCTTGGTTGTTATTGGAGCAATAAAGAAAATGTCTATCCCCAGTCCTATGATTATTCCAATAGTTTTTTAGATAAAAACCTCTATTCCTAATTTCATTACTGTGATACGGGAGCGATTTATGATATGTGAATGAGAAAAATGCGGATCAAGGCCCTTAGATCTATTTACTTTTTCGTTTAAAAAAGGGGACATAATTGTCTGAACCCCCTTTATTTCTTTGTTATGTTTGTTAGGTTCAAGTCTATTGGGAATAATATTCTACGACTAACAACTCATTTATTTTTAACCCGATCCATTTACTATCTATTATTTGATTTACTAATCCTTTATATTGGAATGAGTCAATAGTCAAATGATTTGGTAGTTCTTCGTGAGGGGACGAAGCAATATAATTTTGAATCATAGCTTTTGATCTTTGTTTATCTTTCGTAGTAATAATATCTCGGGATTTGCAACGATAACTTGGTATATCCACTATACGACCATTAACTAAAATATGTCTATGGTTAACTAATTGTCTGGCTCCAGAAATCGTCGAAGCCATACCCAATCGAAAAAGGATGTTATCTAAACGCATCTCAAGTAGTTGTAGTAAAACCTGGCCTCTTTAGCTTTTCCGGCGATATGCACATATCTAAGTAATTGTCGCTCTGTCAGACCATAATGAAAACGCAATTTCTGTTTTTCTTATTAACAAATATGATATTGTGATCTTTTTACGAAACGCAATGGTTTTTAAGATCACTTCCGGATCTAGGTCTTTTACTAGTTAATCCCGGTAAAGCCCCCAGACGGCGTATCTTTTTGAAACGAGGTCCTCGGTAACGAGACATAAAGACTCCTTTCTATTGAAATTTTATTTTACAGAAGAAATCAAAATTAAGATTGAACCAAAGGATAAACAAAGCAAAACTAAATCTACTGAAGTATTACAAAGTAGAATGAAATGAATTGTGTCAATATCCGGATTTTTTGTATATATTTTTACATATAAGAAATTAAGACTCTGCTTTATGATTTTTTCTATATAGATCTAATTGCTCTAATCAACTTTATATTCCTAGTTACCATGACATAATAGATTAGTGACTCAATGTTTGAGGAAAGAGAGAGGAGAGATTAGCAATCATGGAAAAATCGATAGAGAAAAAGCCGGCTATCAGAATCGAACCGATGACCATTGCATTACAAATGCGATGCTCTAACCCCTAAGCTAAGCGGGCTCACATAACAGAAATAGAAATAATATATACAGATTCAAGAAACTACCGGATTTTGGCTATTAGTTATGAATTTAATATGAACCATTATTTAATACGAACTATTATTATTTATTACTATTATAACTATTCTAGTTCATAATTCTTTCCATAGTGCCAAATAATATAACTAAAAACAACTAAGCCTTTCATCCCAAGTATTTGGGTTAGGTTACATGAACCAATAAAGAATCACGCCGGATCGATTACTTTGCTAGTCCTTCTCCATTCATTTCTATCAATTAATATCTGCTCATTTAAACATCTAGAATCCATATCTTTTCGTGTCACTTATATCCATGTTTTTTTCGGTCTATCTTTCGTTCTTTTAGTTTATCCTATATTGATTAACTCCCCTCGTCGAACTGGTATATTTGTAGGCGTACGTTGCACATGACCAAACCATCGTAATCGATTTTCTCGCATCTTCTCATCAAAGGAAGCTATACTTATTTTAGCACGAATATCTTCATTTCTCACTTTATCTCTCCTAGTATTGCCGCATATCCAGCGGAGCATGCGCATCTCTGCTATATTTATCTTCTGTAAATGATGTTTCTTTATAGCCCAATATTCCATGCCATATAACAAAACTGGCCTAATAACAGTACTATAAAAATTTTCCTTCAGTCTTAACGAAATGTTATGGTCGCATAAAACTCCCGTTTCCCTCCTTCATTTCAACCAGCCAGCTTGTATCCTATGGTTAACATCATTATCAATCTCCCCATCATTCTGAATAATAAAACTCAAATATCTAAACTGACTACTCATTTGTATCTCTTGTCCATCCAGTTTTACAGTATTATAGTGTATGGTCCGTCGTTTACTAAATTTACATTCCATATACTCTGTTTTAGACCTACTCAGTTTAAAACCTCTAGATTCTAATGTATGCCTTTATAACTCTAGCTTGGCATTTACCCCTGCTCTTGTATCATCAACTAAAATAATATCATCAGCAAATAGCATACACCAAAGTATCTCATCCTGAATAGTTCTAGTAAGCTCATCCATCACTATAGCAAATAAGAATGGGCTCAATGCAGATCCTTGATGCAATCCAATTGTGATAGAAAAATCACTTGTTAAACCACCACATGTTCTGATATTAGCCACTACTCTATCATACATGTCCTTAATTATTCGATATACTTGATGGAAACTCTTTTTTTTTATTAATATCCACCAAAGTATCTCTCGTTGTATCTTATCATAGGTTTTTTCTAAGTTAATAAATACCATATGCAAATCTCTATTTATCTCTTGAAATCGCTCTATAAGTTGACGAAGTAAATGAATAGGTTTTGTCGTCGATCTCCCCGACATAACTCCAAACTGGTTCTCCGATATTTTAACAGTTTGTCGCAATTTATGTTCAATTACCCTTTCTCAAAACTTCGTAGTTGACACATGAGTTTTATTCCTCAATAGTTAGAACAACTCTGAATATCACTCCTATTCTTATACAGAGATATTATGGTACTCTTCCTCCATTCATTTGACATTTTCTTACTTTACTAAATCTTGTTAAAATGATCTGTCTGCCACCTCACACTAATCCCTCATAAGTATCTCCATATCACTATAGGAATATCATCTGGACCAACAGTTTTTCTTGATTTCATCATCTTCAAAGCCTCTTTTACTTGAGACTCTTTAATTCTGCACATAAATCTACGATTCATATCGTCACATTGAATAGTAAGATCTTTCAAATCTTGAGTATAACTACCATTATATAATCTATCAAAATAATCTTTCCGTCTTTCTTTAATCTTTTTGTCTCGAACTAGAACCATCTGATCATCATCTTTAATACACTTTACAGTACATAAGTCTATAGACTTTCTCTCCTTTATTCGAGCAATTCTATATATATCATTTTCTGTCTCTTTATTATCCAACTTCTCTTTAATATAACTATATATATATATTTATATATATATAACTAATTATATTATATATATATAATATATAACTTGAATATGATTAAATAGAAATAGAATCCTCTATATCTAATAATGTACTGGAAATATCTGACTGGTTAGAATTTTCATTCTATTATTATACATAAATTTTTAAAATTTCCATAAAAATTTACATACTTTTTTTAATATTTTACATTATCATTATATTAGATTAACATTATATTATATACATTAATATAATATATTTATATTAGAACATATTTCTAATTAATATATTTCTATTCTATTTTTAAAATATATAGAAAGTTGATTAGAGCAATTAGATCAATATAGAAAAAATCATAAAGCAGAGTCTTAATTTCTTATTATGTACAAAATATATACAAAAAAATCCGAATATTGACACAATTCATTTCATTCTACTTTATAATACTTCAGTAGATTTAGCTTTGCTTTGTTTATCCTTTAGTTCAGTCTTAATTTTGATTTCTTCTGTAAAATGAAATTTCAATTAAAAGGAGTCTTTTTGTCTCGTTACCGAAGACCTCGTTCCAAAAGGATACGCGGTCTGGGGGCTTTACTGGGATTAATGGGTAGACACGTTTACCAATTCGGAATTCGGAATCACGGTCAGGTCCAACTGGTGGAGGCAGACACGTTTCCCAGTTCGGACTTCAAACATCGCGGTCACGTCCAATGGGAGCATGATGGGCCTAAATACAAACTTGAAAACCAGTCTGACCCAAAAGTTTAAGTTATTTGGTTAAATGCCCAAATTTTGTATTTAAATTTATAGACTTTTTTTGTCCTATCCAATGTGGGACTATACTCACATATGAACAACTAATACACACTTCCTCTCCTCTTCAGCCACCCTGGCGCTCGCTCCTTCTGCCCCCTCTTTGTCTCCCTCTCCCAAGCAAGCCCTCTCCCTCTGTTCTCGCTCTCTCTTCTAGAGGTCAGAATAAGCGGGTCAAGGACCAATTCTGGTCAATCCTATTAAAATTTTAAATTAAAAAATTGAAAATTTTATTTTTAATTTAGGTAACATTTCGTCAAGCGTCGGTGCACCTATAAACAACAATCAAATCAATAATAATATTTTTTTTTTCAACGACAGCAAAATCCTGCTAGGAAAGGGTTTAAAATTAAGCAATTAGTACGTACTGATATCTATTATTTGGTTCTATTGAAATCAAAATTTTCAAATGATTCAATAAGCTTCGATTCAAACAAAGAGGAACCGACAGTTTTGGAGGCTCTAGATTAATGAAAAGCATTAAAAAAGGTTAGAATTTTTTTTGCATCAGACAGATAAAAAAAAAAAAATAGAAAATTACCATACCTTGGGTTAATCCAAAGAACTCAATGAATGCAAAAACGAAAAAAAAAAAAAAAAAAAAGGCGACTAGCCCTTCTCTCTTCCCCCGCCCCCACATTTTACTCTTTTATTGTTAGGCTGAGAACCATCCTCACGTCCATTGAAATATTGAGAATTTCATACATCCATTAAATCTGTAAATAGTTAAGATTTTTTAGCGTAAAATACACAGTAGCATGAATCACCAAAATTGCACTGAAAACGAGCGAGATTGCACTGCAGACAATCCTCGACATCTTACTTTATGGAGAGAATCTAAAAACAGCATGTTCATAAAAGTTTCTTGAGGGAACATGAAAAGACACGGTGAGCTGTCTTCACAAGAAACTAGATTTTAGATACATGCACAATGCAAATTACTACTTAGCTGAAAGATAACATTTAATTATGTTAGAGATTATCCTTCACTGATATCTGAAATAACTCACAAATAATAGTTGAACATCCATAATTATTTTAGTGTCCTTCTCTGGAACACAATATCTGTAATAATAACCCACAATATCTGTAATAGTAACTTTATGCCTATTTCGTTTATTAATGAAACACAGGAATATACCCACCTCTCTTCTAAAAAAAAAAAAGAAAGAAAAGTCGATCTTCCAAAAATTTTCAACCATTTGTTCTGCTCAAATTCAAGAAATTCCAAATACGTGATTGTATTTGTGATTTTATTGGGCATCGGACAAACTTAATTAATAGATAGACTTGAATTTATTAGACATATCAGGAAATTTATTAGACCGTGAACTCATAAAATGGACTTATTACGTTATATAAAAAAAATGCATTGTGCATAGTATGATAATATCATGGCAATGTTATATTTTTCGAACATAAACGGTGGGTGGGTAAGTCTCACTATATTTATTAATTAGAATTTAGCAAAATAATTTATAATTATAAGTCATAAATATATAGGAGAACACCATCTACTAAAATATAACAAAATCTAAAAATAGCAGAAATCATCAGGACTAGAAGAACCGTGCATATTGATCACAGCTACAATATTAAGTGATCGTGGACAATCAACTACTATAGTAATATTATTCTTATGAATTCACTTTTGAATCTCAACTTTATATGTATTTTTCTAATTTGTTAATAAAATAAAGGATGAGATTTTCTTTGAGAACAAGAGATGATAATTATGGTTCAAGAAAAAGAGATGGAGTTGGGTGTAATATTTTAGCGGTATCTAGATGCGATAAGGCAGGAATATTTGGGATAGAGAGTTGGCTTAAAAGCCATGCACGTGTCTTCGTTGCCATAAACGAATATGTCACGTCTAAATCCCAGAAACCACGCATTTATCCAAATTTTATTAGCCATTCGTTTCTTTTTTCCTTCGTCGACAAAAAAGTAGGTCTGGGGTCTCAACGGGCAGCCTGCATCTGGAAAATGATGGATTCGTGTTGGGTACGTTCTAAGGTCACCCACCACTTTTCTAAGAGCACATCTGAAAAAATTCATTTCTAAGAAAACATCTGTATCACCTGTCTGTGTTCAATAAGCATGTGTTTAGATGATGGAGTTATAAGAATTGAATGAAGAAATTAAAAAGTAATCAAAATGGAAGTTAAAGAAAAGATTTCTTTTTATATTTGTTTGATAATTTTTGGAAAATAAGAGTGTATTAGGAAGTGAAGGTAATATTATATAATTGATTAAATAAAATAATAATTATATTATTTTATTAGTTTTTATTAATAAAAATATAATTGTCTGTCTAATGGCAATTATGATATGCAAATAATTTTTTTTTTGTTTTGATTCTCTATTTCCTATAGCTCTTTCAAGTTAAAGTGTATGGAAGAAAAAATTAAAAGTAAAGCACCACATAGATGTTACATCACCATATAAGAAGTAACTTTTTATTTACTTTTTAGTTAAATAAATACTTAAAGTAATAGAAGTAGTTTCATTTCCACTATTTTCATGACATCTTGAGTACGGTAACTAAGTTGGGTTTCGTTAAGATTTATTTAATGAAATCAAGGAGACTATCCTTTACGCTTAAAAAACAAACCTATAGGGACAAGAAGCACATGGATACTCATTCCATGTGGAACACAATTGCTGGAGCCCAATCTCAAGTGAAGACCAAACATATAAAAGGGAATTTTTAAACGAACACACCACTTATTTTAGTGAGCACACTTCACTAAGATGCTTATATTACAAGTTTGCTATTGAAAATTTCGAACCATATTACCCTTGTATTCAAACTCCATCCCTCCAGAAGAATCTATCCCATAAACTCATTTTGTTTGATTTTCCCTACAAATTAATTTTCTTTCCAAATCTCTCATCTTTAATTTTAAACTAGAAATATAGTTATTAGCATAACAACATAAAGTGAAGCATAACAACATAATTGTCGAAGGAGATAGAAGTGGGTTTTGGTGCAGCCGACGTTGAGATGTTCGGATTCTAAACCTGAACTAAATGAACTCATTCCTAGTACCAGTGCCAGAACTGGAAGGGTTCTACTGGGGGAGAATCCACTGGTCAGGACTTGTAATCTGACTAGCAAGTATCCGGTATTTTCCTATCGTGGATTACGAAAATGAAGGAGGAAGGGCTTTTAGAAATTTTTAATGTACTAACTAGGAAAAACTCTCTCTTTTCAAAGAAAGATGTGCTCACTAAGCAAGGTGTGCTCACTAGAACGAGTGGTGCGCTCCTTTATAAATTTCCCATATAAAGACTCTACCTATGATGAATAACCGATTGCAATATCAGTATATCTACGAAAGAAAAATTTATAACTTTGTTTCTTTGAAGAATAAGTTAAAATGCACAGAAAATCAGACTCCATTGATAATCAGATCCACAGAAACTCTATATCACAAGGAAGATAATTTTACCGATAAAAAGGCTACATTCCAAGCAGCTAAAATTGAGATTAAATAGCCTATGGTTTTTAGAATTTGTCCCAGCACAAAATTACAAAACTATGAAGTCTTCAAATTAAATTAAATAGAGTTATAGGAAAAAAGAAATAAACTAAAAATGTGAATTTTGTCCTTCAGAAAGCTTTTCTGAGAATTTGGTTGACAGTCACAAGCTATGCTCAGTGATTGACATATATTTTATCATGACATTTCCGATATAATCTCAAAATATCTATTCTGACAACAACTTGTTGCCTGTATTTTTCCTTCAAACGGTCCAACAGGTTTATAAACATCGTTGTTGCTTGTTATCAATTGATTTCGACTAAGATAATTTTGAAATATTGAAATTACTCTCTTCTATAAGTTGGTGCTAGAAAATTATGCTATTTTGTGCATCATGAGCCATCAAATCTAATCTTGTCCACTTAGCGCGTATCGTGATCACAAGGAGGGTGGTGGCTTGACAGAAAAGGCCACATATCAGACCTAACCATAATCCCTGCAACCAAAAAAAATTAACACAGAGTTATGAGTTTACTATGCAAAACTGAAAAAAAAATGCATAAAGGTGCAAGATCAAAGTTTCAATCAATTCAGAGTTGAGAATGAAGTGGCAAAATTTGTGATGAGAGTTTTCATTATCGATTATGCACGATGACAAAGTAATAAACGAAAATAAAGTAGATAGCTATATGTTTCTAAACTAAATCAGATGATGAACATCTAAATGTGATGATATCTCAAAACTATACAGTAAACCCCTGACATAAGGCAAAGGACATGAAAATTGATTGTGTTATATGCGTATTGGTATCGGCTTGATTGGTAAGTTCAACTAATGATACGCATACGTACAAATAGATTTTTCATACAACTGACAGAAAACACGCATTTATTATTGTAGTGTGTACGTCTATTTTGTAACCTTGGGTTAATAATGCCCTAATGAACCTATAAAAATTTTCCGAAAACTAATAGAGATATATTTGTGTAAATAACACGTAGTCACCTTGTCATAGAGTCCCAACTTGAAACCGAAGAGGAAAGCCAGTGGCATGCCGAACAAATAGAAGGTTACTAAATTGGTCCATGCCGCTAAGTGCTGCCAACCACACCCTCTAGCAACTCCTGTAGTCAATTCATTTGAGATCACAGAGTTAGGAAATGCCAATAATCAACTTTATTTATTCATTTTTACTTGCATATATCATTTGGCATAGTTCATAGTTAATAATCATCATAATTTTCCTCGTACTAGCAAATGCATTCAGCGATCAAGTATGAATAGAGAAAGTTTAGCCGATGAAAATATGCAAAAATATCAAATTTGTACTGATACAGTCACCTGATACAACTCCCTGTCCGGAGTCAAGAAGTATTGACACCGAGAGCAGAGGAGTCATCGAAGCAAATTCTTGAATGATGGTGGGATTATCCGTAAAAGCTCTAGCCCAAACATTGTGACCAAATCCTAATGACAGCAGAATGACCAGGGCGAGAAAGCAAGAGAGCTTTAGTGTCACAGATACGGCATTTTTAGCCTTCTTGATGTTTCCAGCACCCATCTCATTCGACACGCGAGTGCTGTGGTAATAATGGAGTCAGCAATAATAAAGAACGATTATTCATTGAAAACTTTAGAATCTTAATAAAATCGGAGAGGTCGATCCTCTGTACCTAACCGCTGCGCTGAATCCAAAGGTGATCATAAACGAAATGGCTTCTGTATTCACGCTGTTCAACATTCAAGATTTAGTTTCGGAGCTAAAATTTCCAGTAAAATTCAAGATATAAGGAGGAAATATTACCATGTAGCGATAAGAGAAGTACTGTTCTCCGAGCCCGGCATCAGTCCAGCCAGTAACACCAAAATCTCAAAAGCACAATATTTCAAACTATTGTTAAAAAAAAAAAAGGAATTCAATAGAATGTTGTTTAAACTTTGAAAGAAAAAAAAAATCGCTAACAAAAATAATCTATCTAAACATTTTTACAGCAACTAGGATTTTCATTAAATTGCAGTATACACAATAACATAATTAGACGAGCAAGGAGTAATTATTTAGCACTGTACAAATGTCTAAATTGCACAGCCATGCCACTGATTTTATGAAGAAGATATAATGTTGCATTCAACATTTGGCTGCAAGAGATGGGTCTTTACAAAGTTAAGCTTGGCAACTAGACCGAGGATTTTATTTTACGAGCCATAAAATTAGACTACAACTAGCCGTATAAATGTTGTTCTATTTTTTAAACATGAGAGTCGAGAAAAAAAGGCATGGATTTTATATTTCAAAGGCTCAACAAAAATTGGCAACTTTAAGTGTCTATATCAAACACTTGAAGTAGTGGAAGTAGTTTTATTTCTACTATTTCCATTTTACTTCAATGCAAACAGACATACCTTAGCTGAAAGATGACGTTTAATTATATTTGAGATTATCCTTCACTGATATACGAAATAACTCACAAATAATAGTCGAACATCCATAATTATTTTAGTGTCCTTCTCTGGAACACAATATATGTAATAGTAACCCATGTAATAGTAACTTTATGCCTATTTCGTTAAGTACTTATAAATGAAACACAGGAATACACTCACCTCTCCTTTTAAAAAAAAAGAAAAGAAAAGTCGATCTTCCAAAAATTTTCAACTATGTGCCATTAGTTCTGCTCAAATTCCAGAACCAGAAATTCCAAATACGTGATTGTATTTGTGATTTTATTGGACATCGGACAAACTTAATAAATAGATAGACTTGAATTTATTAGACATATCAGGAACTTATTTATTGAGCCTGGATCATAACTCATAAAATGGACTTATGAATTTATAAAAAAAATGCGTTGTGCATAGTATGATAATATCATGGCAATGTTATATTTTTCAAACATAAACGGTGGGTGGGTAAGTATCACTATATTTATTAATTGGAATTTAGCATAATAGTTTATAGTTATAATTCATAATATATAGGACAACACTAACTACTAAAATATAACAAAATCCAAAAATAACATAAATCAAAGAACCACGTGTATTGATCACAACTACAATATTAAGAGATCGTGGACAATCAACTACTATAGTAATATTATACTTATGAATTCACTTTTGAATCTCTACTTTATATGTATTTTTCTAATTTGTTAATAAAATAAAGGATGAGTTTTTCTTTGTTATACAAGAGATGATAATTATGGTTCAAGAAAAGAGATGGAGTTGGGTGTAATATTTTAATGGTATCTAGACGCGATAAGGCAGGAATATTTGGGGTAGAGAATTGGCTTAAAAGCCATGCACGTGTCTTCGTTGCCATAAACAAATATGTCACGTTTAAATCCCAGAAACCGCGCATTTATCCAAATTTTATTAGCCATTCGTTTCTTTTTTCCTTCGTTGTCAAAAAAGGGGGTCTGAGGTCCCAACGGGCAGCCTGCATCTGGAAAATGTGGGATTCCGGTTGGGGAGGTTCTAAGGTCACCCACCACTTATCTAAGAGCACATCTGAAAAAATTCATTTCTAAGAAAACATCTGCATTACCTGTTAGATGATGGAGTTATAAGAATTGAATGAAAAAAATTAAGAAGTAACTTTTTAAAATGAAAGTTAAAGAAAAGATTTCATTTTATATTTGTTTGATAATTTTTAGAAAATGAGAGTGTATTAGGAAGTGAAGGTAATATTATATAATTGATTAAAAAAAATAATAATTATATTATTTTATTAGTTGTTATTAATAAAAATATAACTATCTGTCTAATGGTAATTATGATATGCAAATAAAAAAATAATTTTTTTTTGTTTTGATCATTTATTTCCTATAGCTCTTTCAAGTTAAAGTGTATGGAAGAAAAAAAAATTAAAAGTAAAGCGCCACATAGATATTACATCACCATATAAGAAGTGACTTCTATTTACTTTTTGATTAAACAAATACTTAAATTAGTGAAAATAGTTTTATTTCCACTATTTTCATGACATCCTCGGTAACTAAGTTGAGTTTCGTTAAAATTTATTTAATGAAATCAAGGAGACTATCCTTTATGCTTAAAAAACAAGCCTATAGTGACAAGAACACATGGATACTCATTCCATGTGGAACACGATTGCTGGAGCCCAATCTCAAGTGAAGACCAAACATATAACAGGGAATTTTTAAAGGAACACTGTAATAACCCTTCATCTTATATAGGTAAAAATAATTTTAAAAAAATAAACAAATAATAAATATAACATTTCAATTTTTTTTTTAACTCTTAGCCCTTTAATTTTCTTTAACCTCCTAAACCTTTCATTTTCTCCAACTCCAAACTCTTCATATTTTTCATTATTTAAACCATGAATTTAATTCTCAAAATTAAACTTTTTAATTAACTAAAACTTTTCATTTTTTGTAACTCTCAACCCTTTTACCTCTTAAACCTCCCAAACCTTTCACCGTCTAGACTCCCATCCTTAACTCTAAAATTAAAATCTCTAAATTAAATTAAAACCTTTCATATTCTCAACTCATTACTCATTCATTTCTCTAACTCCATCCTTTCATCTTCTCCATGAATTATCTATATTAAACCTCCAATTTAATTCTCTTAACTCTAAATTCTATAACTCCTCAAGCCTTTTAAATTCTATAACTCTCTAAACTCTTCACATTCTGTAACTCCTAAATCCAATCATATATAAACTCCTAAATCAAAATACATTTCACTCATTCTAAAATCATTCTCTAACATTCTCATCTCGCCGGAGCCACCTTCAAAACCACTGCAGGAGCCGCCGCCACTTCATCGGAGAAGAGCATCTCCTTCCATCTCTTTCCACATTTTATATTCTCACATTTTAACAAGAGCTTAGATATTATCTTTCTTTTTCTTTTTGGATTAAATTATTTTAATGAATCATATCATTTACTATTCAATAATCCTAATAACCTAAAAATAACATACATCATCTTATAAGCCCAATAAAATGAAACCAAACATATTTCCTAATTTCAGACCTGCTTAATACTAAAATCAATTTTGAATATGTTATAAATATTAGAAAAATCCCTAAAAATCATCTAAATTCATATTAATCTGTTTTTAATATCTTAAAATATTTTTAATGTGTAGATTACTCCATTGAGCGACATCGGGAAACAAAATCCAGGTGAGTTCAATTTTGGACTCAGTAATCATACTATCTTATATACCTGTTGTTTCAATTATTTTATTTATTTTGCGTAAATTGATTTATTATTTTGTAGGAATTTATCAATAACTTATTATGTTTCTTGTCATAAAAAATCTATTATCAATTGTTATTAAATTTAATTTACATAGTATAGTTAGATTTTAGAATATCATATATACAATATTTGATAAATCACATAAAAGTTATAATCACGGAAAAATACTGTTTGTGATATCATTTTGTATCGGTGTCTAGAAAAGTTGTCTTATATGCTGGTTCTCTAATTAAGGAACGTGCGTTGTACGAAAAACTTCCCAGCATCAATACACTTGCCTTTCCGATATCTTTATGATGTCTCAAATCAGTAACTCTTGGATATAACTAATTGCGAGTTATTGAATAAAGTATAAACTGAATGGACTCTATAAATTATGTTGTTAACAAATTAAGAAAAATCCAATTGAAATATTGTACCCGATATGTTTGCAGTGAAAAATTCCAAGTAAAATAGGGTTTTCCACAACAGAACGCGGAGCTAACTCTGTAGCTCCGCGCCTGGCTATTTTAGCCCCGTGTATGAGTAAAACACGGAGCCAATCAATAGCTCCGCGTTCTGATTTCTTAGCTCCGCTTTTTGATACGATTAGCTCTGCGTGAGTAGATAATCAGAATCATAAATTGATTGAGATTAAGATTTGGGCTTATTCAAATACCCAAATTAAGTCCAATCAGAACTCTAAATCAAGAGATTTAAATTAAAACTAAGATATTTGATTAGAATCCTTAATGAATACAAATTCTATTTAGATAGAAACTCTCATATGGATCTAAGGTTATAAATACCCTCTTGAGGAAGCCTTGAGGGATCTTTTGGAAGTTTTTGTGAAGTTTGAGTTACGCGTGAGAGCCTTGAACGGATCAAGACCAGAGAAGATCATTAAAAGTCGGCCGACATCTTCTTCATCAAGAGCAAGAAGACCATCGTCGTAAGATTGTCCAAAAGAACTACTAGTTAGATCCCATCGCCACATACATCCCACAATTCATTGTAAAAGATAGTGATAGATTATAAATCCTCTCGTTTGTTCTTTTTCTTGTTCACTTTCGTTGTAATTCAAGCTGTATTCAATGGAAGGAAAGCGAATTTCTGCTGCGAACAAACTGGCGACCACAGTGGGAGAAACCTCTTTCAACAAAGAAGAGATCGTGGCGCAATCTGACGTCGAGAGGATCGGATCCGACGTGAACATGCTAGTCATAGAGATCGACCAGCAGAAGTACGAGGAGTATCTCTCCTCTGAGTCAGGTAACCTGACCGAAACGCGACGCTATCATCGCGTGCGCTCCAATACCCGAGGATCGGGTAATCAGGAATCCACCGTTAATCGGGGATCCGTGGAGACCGCGGCCATAGAGCCACCATTTGGGCAGGAAACCCTAGCAGATGATGGCCTCTTTACTGCCGAAGAAAGCTCCGGAACTGGATTGCTCAGAACCCAACTCCGAAATAGAAATCGGAGAGCTAGGCGAAAGGCCCTCAAAGCCCGCATTGAATGCGAGGCTAACTTCACAAAACGCGAGGCTATGGTCTCTTGCAAACTGGCTCACGTTAATCACAAAACCAGCCAATATCGCGATAAACGTGAAGCTAAGACTTGCGATAAACGCAAGACTTTATCACTCGCGTTAATCGCGAGGATAAAATTTCCTTAGAGCCAGCATGTGATTCTCCACGCGAGGCTATTACTGAGTTTAGCGATAAACGCGAAGCGAGTACAACTTGCGATAATCGCAAGATTTCTAACACTCGCGATAAACGCGAGGATAAAATCACCTTAGAGCCAGCGTGTGATTCTCCACGCGAGACTACTACTGAACTTAGTGATAAACGCGAAGCCAGTACAACTTGCGATAAACGCAAGATTTTTGTCACGCGCGTTAATCGCGAGGATAAAATTTTATTAGAGCCAGCGTGTGATTTTCCACGCGAGGCTACTACTGAGCTTAGTGATAAATGCGAAGCTAGTAAAACTTGCGATAGACGCAAGATTTTTAACACGCGCATTAATCGCGAGGATAAAATTTCCTTAGGGCAAGCGTGTGATTATCCACGCGAGGCTACTACTGAGCTTAGCGATAAACGCGAAGCCAATAACACTTGCATTAATCGCAAGACTCCTCAGCTCGGCGTAAATCGTGAAGATGATTGGCAAATTTGCGTTAATCGCAAAAATCGCGCTAAATGCGAAGTTATGACTTGCGTTAATCGCAAGAGTAAGCCAGCGTGCAAGAATTTTCTTCCACGCAGGGCTAAGATTCCAGAAGATAACTTCTGCAAAAACGTCAAGCCAGCGTAAAATGCGAGGCTAGCGTATCTAAACGCGAGGCTATTTTTCAGCTCCGCGTATCAAAACGCTAAGCTAGTTCTCAGCTCCGCGTATCAAAACGCGAAACTACTTCTCAGCTCCGCGTAAATCAACTTGAATACAAAATCAGAGTTGATCATCGCGTTGTTGGACCAGAACTTGACACCAATGGTTCCAAGAAGCTCCCGTGGGCCCCTGGACCTCAACAGATGAGTGGGCCCCACGACTCCATATCTAAGGCCACTGATCTTAGAGAATACTTAATCAAGAAAAGAAGCATAAACCAAGTCCAATCTGAACTTACTTGTCATTGCCAGCAGCCTATAACAGCAGTATCTGTTGTAGTGGACAGTTGTTGCTGCAGCAAAAACAGGGTATCGGTGTTCAACCGATTAACCGAGTCAGACGAAAACCCTGCCAAGAAGACAAAAACTACTCCCCAAAGAAAAGAATGGAGAATTGTAACTTCTAATATGGTTGGCAAGGGTAAGAAAATCATAGAAAGAAATGATGATTCAGAATCAAGTGATGAAGAACCTCATCATTTTACCCGACTTAAGTCAGGCGCTATCCCGGCCCGAAACTATAAGAAACTTGTGAAAGGTTCTTATGATGACGATAGTGATAACTCGGCCATAGCCTCTCCTCGTTCTTCGACATTGTCTAAATTGCAGAAGTCAACGTCACATATGATGGATAGATCTGACGATATCGACCAAAGATTTGAAGCCCAAGAACAAATGATTCGGGAGCAGCAAAAGACAATCGAGGATCTTAAAATGATGCTCTCAAAAGTGGTCGAAAATACTCAAAATATTGTCGAGGATAACGTCAAGAAGGGAAAAGAAACTCCGTTCAACAAAACGAACGAGGAAGATAAAGAAGAAAAAGCCCACTCGATACATGAGGACGAGGATAAATATTCTTTTCATGACCCTCATGAAGAGAAAATCGAGAAGTTACAAAGCCAACTCGAAGCACTAATACACAAGGAGTTGAAAGAATCAGGGGTCTCAAGACCATATCCACCTGAATGGGATTTGGCACCATACCCTGAGAAATACAAACCGCTCAAGTTGGAACCATATGACGGGAAAGAATCTCGCAGTCAACATATTTACTACTTCTTGTCCCAAGCAGGACATTTAATGGGTAATGACCTAATAATAACTAAGGCATTTGCAATTATCTAGCGAGGGCCTGCCTTCACTTGATTTATGCAGTTGCCCCCAAGTACTATTAATATCTGGTTTGATGTTGAAAAGTAATTTCTCGCACGTTTCTTTGAGGATGATACCGAAATTTCTGTTCATTCCCTCCTTGCAACTAAACAAGGAGAACAAGAAACGGTCAAAGATTTTATAGAAAGGTTCCGGGAGAAGTCCGTGCATTACAACCACGGAATGGTCCAGAAAACTCTGGTGGAGACGTGTCGGCATAATCTCAAGACCAACGTGCTCTTAAAAATGGGGGCCGTAGAGTCTAGAACTTGAAAGTATTTGCTCAAATAAGGAGAGCAAGCTGAAGACTTGATCTGCAGCGTTGAAGAGTCTCGTGGATCAAGAAATACTGGAAATAATAGGTCGTATATGCAAAATAATAATAAGAATAAAGGGAAAGCGGTAATGGCGTTAGAGGCCGCTCCACAGAAGACAAATCCTCCGAGCCCAAAGTCTCAAAATCAAAAGGGCACGAGACATAATAGGCCCCAGTAAGAGAGGACCTATACCTTTAAGGCAGAATAAACGCCTACACTCTTTCATCTGCTCCTTAGGAAGGGAATGCTGAAACTTTCATAAAATAGGAAACTGGAGGATGCTGGTAAAACTAACGACCCCAACTATTGTCTCTACCACAGGAATGTCGGACACCCTACTAGGGATTGTTATCCTCTAAAAAACAGGATCCAAGCATTGATAGAAGCTGGAGTCTTGACGCTAAAAGAGGAGCAAAAGAAGGTCACTACCAATATGACAACCCTAGTAGTCGGAACCCATGAGTTCCCCACAGGGGTGACCCCAATACCAGAGGGAAAGCTGGTCATGAAAAATCATGACCCACATAAAAAGGCCCAGAAAGGACTTGTCCCCGTAACAACTCAAAGAGGGGAAGTCATGTGGGTCCACCCTGATCTGCAACAGAATAAACAGTGGACTGCCGCAGGGGGTCAAAGGAAAAAGCGGATTAGCAATACTATTTTCGCGAAAATAAAAGATGAATATATAATTGCAGGGGCATTTACAGACTCTGAAGAAGAGCCCGAAACTATAGCCACTCATCAAGATGGGGCGGTCCCTTCCGACACTTGATCTGGTAAACCATATCACAAGGACTACACCAGAGTAGATCCGAAGAATATATACGGGGAACTCGCGAAGCCTGCAAAACAAAAGGGATTTCGTTTCCAGAAAAATCCTGTAAGAGACGAAGAATCCAAGGAGGCTGCATTTAAGTTTGATATAATAGCTCAGCTGACAAATATTCCAGCTCGAGTCACGCTTTATGAGTTGTTACGATTGTCGAAATCAACTCGCGAGGGTTTAAGAGAGGCCTTGGCAGACTCTGAGTCATTCCTAGCTCAGATTGTCAAGCTAGCTGACCAAGAAAAGGACTCTTGTCCCGCTATCATCAAGTGAGGAGGCAAGTCTTGCAGATTACTTTCTCTCCAGAGGATATGCAAGTAAGGAATATAAAGTATAATAGACCTGTATATTTCACCGGATATGTCGGATCCACAAAGGTGGACCATATTCAAATCGATCCGGGGTCTGCATTAAGCGTTATTCCCAGAAGACTGATGCAGCTATTAGGAATCTCTCTTCATCGTTTGACACCGACAAATAATACTATATACGGGTTTAACGATAATGACAGCTGTCCTCTCGGAAAAATCCGACTTCGGTGTCAAATCAGAGATTTGAGGACAAAGGTTACATGTTATGTTATAGACGCAGATACGTCTTCTAACATTTTACTGGGGCGACCATGGATACACGCCTATATGATAGTCCCGTCGACTCTTCACCAGTGCATGAAATACTGCGATGATCAAGGAGAAGTCCGGACTTTGGTTGCAGATAGGCAGCCATTCAAAGGATTAGATAACTACTTCACGGATGCTATGCTCTATAAGCCAGCCCATGAAGTCTCGAACAATAAATATAAAAGGCCTCAAGAACCCGAAGATAGCGGCAATGAGGCCGATACTGAGTACGAATCCCTGGAAGACGATAATGGGTGTGATTACGAAATTAACCCTCACATAAATCTTAAAATGAATTTTGATAATAATGTAGCCAATGTAGCAGAAGATGAGTGGATTATTAATGAAAATATAAAATTAGTCTACGAGTCTGCTATAGCTACAGAGTCTGAGCCCTCTTGTACATCCACCGTAGCAAATGACCTATCCGAACTTGAAGTTTTGGCGGCATATCACTTGCCAATAAGGTCGTCTCTCATCTCTCGGTCTAAAATAACAAAAGGACGAGATCACTTCTTTGAAGTATCACCACAACATGTATCGCATAAACCGATTGTCTTCGGCAAAGTGATCACGTCGCCTAACCAAAGACAAAGTAGTGAAAGTGACGAACAAACATCACCTTAATTTCACTTATATGAACAGAAATCCCAACAAATGATGGAAAAGATGGGTTATAATTTTATCCAAAAATCGAGATTGAACTTTGGGAAAGGGCAACAAAATATCATACCCTCGTTTAGACCAAAAGGGAAGAGCCCAGACTATTATCAGAAATCTAGAAGGGGTTGGGCTATGTATCTACTCCTCCCTCATCACCACACAAATACGCAGAAAGCTCTTCGGCCAACGAGGACTTACATCCGCTTGACCATGATTCGGATCTAAGTACCGTCACCTGGTTTAAATCTCTAGCAGTAAACATGGTTTCAGCTGCACAGAAAGCGATAAGGAATCAATTGATGTTCAAGATGATTCCTGGGCTAAGCACATGGATACCCTTTGGGATGTCCGCTTTGAACAGCATGACCCGCCCACAGAGGACAAACTAGTACAAGTTAATATGGGAACGGAAGAAAATCCGAAACCCATTTTCATAAGCGACACACTGACTCCCCTAGAAAAGGAGGAATTTATATCCCTTATCAAGGAGTATATAGATATGTTCGCATGGCGCTACGTAGACATGCCCGGTCTTGATCCTCAGATCGCCACACACCGGCTAAATATCAAAGAAGATGCCAAGCCAGTTAAGCAATAACAGAGGCATTTTCGGCCGGAATTAATGGAGGCGACAGTTACTGAAGTTAATAAGCTCATAAAATCGGGATTTATCCGTGAAGAGCAACATCCCGATTGGGCGGCTAATATAGTGCCGGTTCGTAAGAAGAACGGCAAGATCCGGATATGCATTGATTTTCGGGATCTAAATGCTGCATGCCCTAACGATGAGTTCCCACTCCCGATTACCGACGTAATGATTGATAACACCTGTGGTTATTAGATGATGTCCTTTATGGATGGCTTCTCATGCTATAATCAGATCAAAATGTACCTAGAAGATGAAAAGCACACGGCTTTCAGAACACTGTTGGGGGTATACTGTTACACAGTAATGCCCTTTGGGCTAAAGAACGCTGCTGCCACCTACCAACGTGCAATGAGCTTTATATTTACAGAACATCTGCGCAAAACGGTAGAGTGTTATGTGGATGACTTAGCAGTCAAAAGCAAAAACAAAGAAAATCATCTTCATGACCTAAGAACAGTCTTCGATCTTATGCGAAAACATCACTTGAAGATGAACCCGACCAAATCCTTCATGGGGGTGTCAAGTGGAAAATTCCTTGGATTCATAATTACTTCAAAAGAAATTTTTCTTGATCCTGAAAAAGTAAAAGTGATCAACGAGATGCCGCCTCCCCGCAATCTTAAAGAATTAAGAGGGTTACAAGGAAAACTGGCCTATATCCGATACTTTATCTCCAACCTATCAGGAAGATGCCAACCATTCTCAAGACTCATGAAAAAGGGGGTTTCCTTCGTATGGGATGAGGCATGTCAACAAGCGTTTGACGATCTTAAGGAATACCTTACGAAACCTCCTGTTCTTATGGCACTGGTCCCTGGGCAACCGTTCCTCATATATGTAAGGGCCATGGATAATGCGTTGGGAGCGTTACTTGCTCAGTATAATGAGTATGACCATGAGCACGCTCTTTATTACTTAAGCCGGACAATGATCGGGGCCGAGCGTCGGTATACCCGATTGAAAAAGAATGTTTAGCTCTAGTGTTCGCTGTTCAGAAAATACGACACTATCTTTCAGGGTAAATAATTCATGTCATATCATGGGTTAATCCCTTGAAAATCCTGATGACAAAACCGAGATCCTTAAATGGCCGATTGGTGAAATAGGTATTATTGCTATCGCCATATGATATACACTTTGTTCCTCAAAAAGCTATGAAGGGACAAGCGATCACCGATTTTCTAGCAGACCATCCAATTTGGTCCAACTCTAAACAGACGTCAGAGGTTAACACAAATAGCAAAGAACAACCATAGCAGATATTCTTTGATGGTGCTGCCAGACGATATGTTGCTGGAGTGGGGGTTGTGCTGATATCCCCACATAAACACATACTGCCTAACTGTTACTCATTAACAGAGCCGTGCACAAATAATGTGGCGGAATACAATGCGCTCATTATTGGTTTAAAAATGGCTCTGTAAGGGGATGACCTATCTAGAGGCATATGGAGACTCTAAACTCATCGTCAACCAAATGACGGGTGAGTATGAAGTCAGACATGAAGCCCTCATCCCCTATCATCAGCAAGCCATTGAGCTGGCAGGATATTTTGAACAGTTTTATATCTATCACATATCTCGGAACGAGAACATCTATGCAAATGCTCTTGCCGCATTGCTGCAACATTGGCGATCCCGCCGGGTGAAGCTAAAAGCGTCACTATTGGTAGCAGAGAACTCCTCCATCCAGATATGGTATTCCAAACCAAAGAGGTGTGCCAGACAGGCTTAACTCTGGAACCCCGTGATTGGCGATTTCCATTTGTAGATTATGCTTTATATGGGATGCTGCCAGAGGATCCAAAGGAAGTCGCCTCGATAAAGAGGAAGGCCCTGAGATTTTACTATGATCATACACTTCAAACTTTATACAGAAAGTCAAGTGATTATCTCCTGCTACGCTGCATATCGAAAGCAGAAGCCGATGAAGTGCTGAGAGAAATTCATGATGGAGTGTGTGGAGCTCATCAGCCCGGTCCAAAACTCAGAGACCACATAAGAAGGCTATGATACTACTGGCCGAAGATGATTACTGAGGCAATCGCATACGCTAAACGGTGTCATGAATGTCAGATACATGCCAATTTTATTCATCAACCTCCAAAATACTTGCACAATACTGTTGCTAGTTGGCCATTTGAAGCATGGGGAATGGATATTGTGAGGCCAATAACTCCCCCGTCATCCAGAGGACATTGGTTTATTCTCGCAATAACCAATTATTTTTCAAGGTGGGTTGAAGCCGTGCCCATGAGAGAAGTAAAAACGACGGATGTGATTAAGTTCATTAAGCATCATGTCATTTACCGCTTCGGTATCCCCTGAAGAATCATTCACGATAATGGACCGCAGTTCATCAGCCAGAGATTCTCAAGATTCTGTGATAAGTTCAGAATCAAGGACATTTCTTCAGCACCATACAATCCCGCAGCAAATGGATTGGCCGAGGCCTTTAATAAGACTATTATTAAACTCCTTCGGAAGTTCGTCTCCTCCAACAAACGAGACTGTGATGAAAAGCTGGGAGAGTGTTTGTGGGCTTATCGCACCACTGTCCGCACCCCAACAAAAGCTACCCCTTTCTCCTTGGTCTATGGAAGTGAGGCCGTCCTGCCTCTTAAAGTCCAGATACCATCATTAAGAGTGGCCCTAACCACAAAGATGACGACAGAAGAGCGCCATCAACAAAGATTGCGAGAATTAGAAGCATTGAATGATAAACGTCTCCGGGCTCAACAACAAATTGAGTTGTATCAAGCCCGAATCTCGCAAGCGTTCAATAAGAACGTTAAACCAAGGACCTTTAAATAAGGAGACTTAGTTTTGACTATTAAAAGGCCAATGATTCTAACCCACAAAACTAAGGGTAAATTTGAACCCAAGTGGGAAGGACCGTTCATTGTGGAGACGGTGTACTCTAGTGGAGTTTATCGCTTAATGAACCAGAATGGTGATAGAATGATGATGCCGATCAATGGCAAATTTTTGAAGAAATACTATGCCTAAAGAACCAGAATGGTGATAGAGTGACTATCACATCTGGATCATATCCCTAGAAGTATAACCATCCACTTGTTCAAATTACGCATATGAGCACTTGAACTTCTCCATCAAACTAAGACATGTGCAATTAGGTGCTTCTGCCGAAATCTGATGATCATGACCCGATTATTTTGGCATGTGCAAGTTCAAGTTACGCATAAGAGCCTTGAACTGCCTCCATCAAATTAAGGCATGTGCAATTAAGCGCCTCTGTCTAAATTTAATGATCCTTACCTGATCATCCTGGTGTAAGTCGTTAAACGCTTTCACCAAACTATCATTTAGCTCTGTTCAAAGGGCTTTACCGTGGTTAGTAATTGTAACCCGGTCGGTATTAACAGTCTAAGTTACGCAGACGAGTCTTGGATTGTTTTACCAAAACAAATGAACTATTTTGATGACAAGTTATTTGTTGTGCAAGCAAATTTTGTAGTCAATAGATAAAAGAATTGTCTTTATTCATAAAGCAAAAATTTACAAAAGTAGAGGGAGTTATAGCTCTCCCAAAAACTTCAACCTATTCGTCGACTCATCAATAACTCGACGACGAGTCTCCTCCACCAGTGCTGAGCTTGCCGGCTCAAGTCATCGTCATTTAATGCGAATTGCTGGATCAACCGTTGATGAGATTTTTCAAAAAGCACAGCTCCTTATTATGCCCTCTTATTTTAAACTATCCTGTTGATTGTACTGTTCTATACAAGGTGCTTTTCCAGCTCAATTCCCTAGTTCACATGCAAAAGATCTCCTCGCAAATATCAACTATGATCTATTTAAAGTTCTTAGTGGATCATCTGAAGATACTGCTACAAGAATCCTAATGAAGATGCACAAGTTGAATTCAACATGCTACAAGCCCTTATACTTCATTTCTATCGCTTTGGAAAGCGACAGAGATTGTCATCTAACAGAAATGGTCCTCAAGAAAACTTAATGAGCTGTCGCAGAGTTCTTGTAACTCCTTTAAAAGTTTACCTTTTGGAGCCAGAGCTTGAAACTTGCAACTATGATGTAAAACATATGCTTCTGGCTTCCTTAGAGTTACTTTTGCTGATGAAGATTGGTGCATGGCTAGCCTTTGAAGATAGACCAGTGGATAGTTACACTCCATACTGGGTAGAAATATCAGCAGGTTGCCAGATTGGTAGAGCCACATGCACTGCTCTTCAAAGAGGATATGGTCTGAATGCCCCATTCCATCTCCAAAGAGAAATGCGGGCTTCTCCAACACTTCTTGGTTGGTGGTCTCGAATGCAGCATCAGTTATGATCTCCCGTGTAGTAGCAGGATGATACCTAATCAGCTTCTCCCTGCGCTCTCTCAGGCCCGGCTTGTATGCAGCAAGGACGGTGGTAAAACGAAATTGGGCCGTCAGATCTGTACCCCCAGTGAATCCAAAATAATGTCTATGGGGGAGAGCATCCACCAAATACCTCACTGCAAAAGAAGAATCAAGAGTTAGAAAAAAATTTGAGAAATCTGAAAAAATCTTCTAAGTATAAAAACGCAAAGCTAAAAATAGCTCCGCGGGAAGCTAAAAATTAGTCCGCGCGAAGCTAAAAATTAGTCCACGCGAAGCTAAAAATAACCCCGCGCGAAGCTAAAAAGCTAACCTCGCGTTTATAAACGCGAATTTAAAATTCATAGCCTTACATTGAAATGCCACAGCTAATCAGAATAGCCCCGCGTTTCCAATGCAAGGATAAGCGATAGCTTCGCGTGGAAGAAGGCCAGAGGCCTTTCTTCTTCTCTAAGCCGTACGGCCAGAAAATGGCGATTTCGCCGGTAAAGGAGTGATTGGTCGGATAAAACTGACCCAAATCACTCTAAAATCATTCTAAAGAGTCCAAAAGTTGAGATTTTTACCTCTAATGGGCGCGACATGAACTGGTTCGCCGCTGTGCCCGCTGCCGCGGCCGCTGCCACCACTACTAATGCCGACCGCCGATGGAGAAGCGGCGCGTGATGAGGTGTTCCTCCTGGGTGCCATTAATCTTGAAGAAAATTTGGAAAAATCGACGGAAATCGATGGAAAACTTGGTCGCCGGTTGCAGAGAGCTCTGGTCGCCTGAGTTCTTGAAAATTCTTCGAATGAAGTGAGGGAGAAAAAGAGTTAAAGACTCTATTTAAATGCCCCTTGGTATTCGGCGCGAGAATTAGAGCAATTACTGAGTAGTTACCCATTGTTTTTTAACGCGAAGCTATTAGCTCCGCGCAAATGATCAAAACATGAAGATAACTTGGTATTTTAACTCCGCGTTTTCAGCTTGAAGATCCAAAGTATTTCAAAATTTGCTAAATTCTAAGTCATTTTGAAAACTTTGGAGGGGGTTCTGTTGGCAGTGAAAATTTCCAAGGAAAATGGCGTTTTCCACAACAGAACGCGGAGCTAACTCTGTAGCTCCGCGCCTGGCTATTTTAGCCCCACGTATGAGTAAAATGCGGAGCTAATCAATAGCTCCGCATTCTGGTTTCCTAACCCCGCGTTAACTTCGCGTGAGCATTTAACCAGAATCATAAATTGATTGAGATTAAAATTTGGGCTTATCCAAATACCCAAATTAAGTCCAATCAGAACTCTAAATCAAGCGATTTAAATCAAAACTAAGATATTTGATTGGAATCCTTGATGAATACAAATTCTATTTAGATCGAAACTCTCATATGGACCTAAGGCTATAAATACCCTCTTGAGGAAACCTTGGGGATCTTTTGGAAGTTTTTGTGAAGTTCGAATTACGCGTGAGAGCCTTGAACGGATCAAGACCAGAGAAGATCATCAAAAATCAACCGGCATCTTCTTCATCAAGAGTAAGAAGACCATCGTCGTTAGATCGTCCAAAGGAACTACTAGTTAGATCCCATCGCCACATAGATCCCACAATTCATTGTAAAAGAGAGCGATAGATTATAAATCCTCTCGTTTGTTCTTTTTCTTATTCACTTTCGTTGTAATCCAAGCTGTATTCAATGGAAGGAAAGCAAATTTCCGCTTCTCCCACTGTGGTCGCCAGTTTGTTTGCAACAGAAATTTGCTTTCCTTCCATTGAATACAGCTTGGATTACAACGAAAGTGAACAAAAAAAAGAACAAACGAGAGGATTTATAATTTATCGCTGCCTTTTACAATGAATTGTGGGATCTATGTGGCGATGGGATCTAACTAGTAGTTCCTTTGGACGATCTGATGATGATGGTCTTCTTGCTCTTGATAAAGAAGATGCCGGCCGACTTTTGATGATCTTCTCTGGTCTTGATCCGTTCAAGGCTCTCACGCGTAACTCGAACTTCACAAAAACTTTCAAAAGATCCCCCAAGGCTTCCTCAAGAGGGTATTTATAGCCTTAGGTCCATATGAGAGTTTCTATCTAAATATAATTTGTATTTATCAAGGATTCCAATCAAATATCTTAGTTTTGATTTAAATCTCTTGATTTAGAGTTCTGATTGGACTTAATTCGGGTATTTGGATAAGCCCAAATCTTAATCTCAATCAATTTATGATTCTGCTTATCTTCTCACGCGGGTTAACACGGAGCTAGGAAACCTGAACGCGAAGCTATTGATTAGCTCCGCATTTTACTCATACGCGGGGCTAAAATAGCCAGGCGCGGAGCTACAGAGTTAGCTCCGCGTTCTGTTGTGGAAAACTCCATTTTACTTGGAAATTTTCACTGCCAACACGATATAATCAATATACTGTACTATACCTAAATGACAATGGGTTGGGGGAGAAACTGAATGATGGAAATATACTCTGTTTCGGCTGTAAACTTGTAAAGTTGTACAACTGAATATTTCGCACACCATGGGTGCGTGATGATTTGCTGGATCATATCTGACTATAATTCCTATTTGCCTGACGGCAGGTCCGATTTAGCACCGAACAATTTTGTGACGATTTCCTGGGTCTGTACAGGAAACAATCGAAATAGTAGTATCCCATCAGTTAGTTTTTCCAATTACATGACACATTAAACAAAAATACCCCTGTTATAGAATTGACTTCACTAAAATGACATTAAAATAATCTAAATCAATTGACATCATTATTACAGACATATTATTATATATTTTCTAAAACTTGTATTATTATTATGTATGGATATAACTGTTATATAACACATTCTTTCTGCGTATTTTATTTTGGTCACAATCTGACGACCTGGGTGTGCATGCCCAGATTTACCGATGGATACACCAAAACTAACGCAGGATTTGGTGTATTTTAAAGATCAGATTGAAGCTCAATAATGGATTAGAAATTCCCTGCTTTCTTCTGTTTAATTTTATTATATTTTGTTTCAATTGTATCTAAATTTCATTCCAATAAATCAAAAGTTAAACTTTTGTTGAATTTTTCTATCGTAATTACTGAGTATTATTGTGGTAAATTTATTGAGGTTTTAACATATTCGAACTGAATATGTTGTCGGTATCTGTTACACGTGCTC
The DNA here is from genome assembly GCA_036321105.1 of Dracaena cambodiana. NCBI lineage: Eukaryota > Viridiplantae > Streptophyta > Magnoliopsida > Asparagales > Asparagaceae > Dracaena > Dracaena cambodiana. The sequence continues at coordinate 56,443,193 of JAYEPQ010000005.1, read as the reverse complement.
GTATACCGTATATCGGGAGCGGAGCGTGACATGTATTTTATTGACATCAGAGCCCAAGTTTCTCAAATCAGTTCATATGACTTGAATTGATTTGGATCCTGATATAAAATTTTGCCACATTTATATAATAATTTTCTTTGAAATTTCTAATGTCCCAATCTATTGACTATTTCGGCATATCTTATTTATCCTAATTGATGACTTACCTATTTTAAATCCATGTCCAAATTCTTCAGTGTCTAAAATGAATTACATCCTAAATATGGATTAAATATTTACTCTTTATTTTATAATTATATTTTCCATAACTCTTCATTTATTTCTATTTTTTTCAAAAAAAATGATTCGCCTATTCTGTAGATCAACCTTAAGCTTAATTGTTGAACAGTCGCCCTTAAGAAAAAAGACAATGTGGCCTGTTGATCATGAGTAAAAATGAAAATTTTTAATATGAGTTTAAAAATAGGTGTACAATATTTTTCTATTTTACCTTATTTAATTTCGAGAACGAAATTATTTTTCTCGGGGGGTAGAATGTAATAACCCTTCATCTTATATAGATAAAAATAATTTTAAAAAATAAACAAATAATAAATATAACATTTCAATTTTTTCTTTTAACTCTTACCCCTTTCATTTTCTTTAACCTTCTAAACCTTTCATCTTCTCCAACTCCAAACTCTTCATTTTCTTTATTATTTAAACCATGAAACTCCATATTTAATTCTCAAAATTAAACTTTTTAATTAATTAAAACTTTTCATCTTTTATAACTCTCAACCCTTTCACCTCTTAAACCTCCCAAACATTTCACTTTTTAAACTCCCATCCTTAACTCTAAAATTAAAATCTCTAAACTAAATTAAAACCTTTCATATTCTCAACTCATTACTCATTCATTTCTCTAACTCCCATCCTTTCATCTTTTTCATGAATTTTCTACATTAAACCTCCAATTTAAGTCTCTTAACTCTCTAAATTCTATAACTCCTCAAATATTTTAGATTCTATAACTCCCTAAACTCTTCACATTCTGTAACTCCTAAATCCAATCATATATAAACCTCTAAATCAAAACACATTCCACTCATTCTAAAATCATTCTCTAACATTCTCATCTCGCCAGAGCCACCTTCAAAACCACTGCAGGAGCCGCCGCTGGAGCCGCCACCACTTCACCGGAGAAGAGCATCTCCTTCCATCTCTTTCCACATTTTAAATTCTCACTTTTGACAAGAGGTTAGATATTATCTTTTTTTTTTTCTTTTTGGGCTAAATTATTTTAATGAATCATATCATTTACTATTCAATAATCCTAATAACCTAAAAATAACATACATCATCTTATAAACCTAATAAAATGGAGCTAAACATATTTTCTAATTTCAGACCCGCTTAATACTAAAATCAATTTTGAATATGTTATAAATATTAGAAAAATCCCTAAAAATCATCTAAATTCATATTAATTTGTTTTTAATATTCTTAAAATATTTCTAATGTGTAGATTACTTCATTGAGCGATATCGGGAAATAAAATCCAGGTGAGTTCATTTTTGGACTCACTAATCATGCTATCTTATATACATGTTGTTTCAGTCATGTTATTTATTTTGCGTAAATTAATTTGTTATTTTGTAGGAATTTATCAATTACTTATTATGTTCTTTGTCATCAAAAATCTATTGTTAATTGTCATTAAATTTAATTTACATAATATAGTTAGATTTTAGAATATCATATACAATATTTGATAAATCACATAAAAGTTATAATCACAAAAAAATACTGTTTGTGATATCATTTTGTATCGGTGTCTAGAAAAGTTGTCTTGTATGCTGATTTTCTAATTAAGGAACGTGCGTCACACGGAAAACCTCCCAGCATCAATACACTCGCCTCTCCGATATCTTTATGATATCTCAAATCAGTAACTCTTGGATATAACTAATTGTGATTTATTGAATAAAATATAAACTGAACGGACTCTATAAATCATGTTATTAACAAATTAAGAAAAATCCAATTAAAATATTGTATCTGATATAATCAATATACTGTACTATACCTAGGTTGGGGGAAAAACTGAATGATGGAAATATACTCTGTTTCAGCTGTAAACTTGTTAAGTTGTACAACTGAATATTTCGCACACCATGGGTGCGTGATGATTTGCTGGATCATACCTGACTATAATTCTTATTTGCCTGACGGCAGGTCCGATTTAGCACCGGACAATTTTGTGACGATTTCCTGGGTCTGTACAGGAAACAATCGAAATAGTGGTATCCCATCAGTTAGTTTTTCCAATTACATGATACATTAAACAAAAATACCCCTGTTATAGAGTTGACTTCACTAAAATGATATTAAAATAATCTAAATCAATTGATATCATTATTACAGATATTTTATTATGTATTTTCTAAAACTTGTATTATTATTATTATGTATGGACATAACTGTTATATTTCACATTCTTTCTGCATATTTTATTTTGGTCGCAATCTGATGACCTAGGTGTGCATGCCCAGGTTTACCGATAGACACGTTAAAACTAACGCAGGATCTGGTGTACTTTAAATATCATATTAAAACTCAATAACGGATTAGAGATTTCCTGCTTCCTTTTGTTTAATTTTATTATATTTTGTTTCAATTGTATCTAATTTTCATTCTAATAAATGAAATGTCAAACTTTTGTTAAATTTTTCTATCGTAATTATTGAGTATTATTGTGGCAAATTTATTGAGGTTTTAGCATATTCAAACTGAATATGTTGCCGGTACCTGTTATACGTGCTCGTATACCGTATATCGGGAGCGGGGCATGACAAACACACCACTTATCTTAGTGAGCACACTTCACTATGACACTTATATTACAAGTTTGCTATTGAAAATTTTGAACCATATTACTCTTGTATTCAAACTCCATCCCTCCAGAAGAATCTATCCCATAAACTCATTTTGTTTGATTTCCCCTGCAAATTAATTTTCATTCCAAATCTCTCATCTTTAATTTTAAACTAGAAAAATAGAGATTAGCGTTTAGTGAAGCATAACAACATAATTGTCGAAGGAGATAGAAGTGGGTTTTGGTGCAGCCGACGTTGAGAAGGGATGTTCGGATTCTAGACCTGAACTAAATGAACTCATTCCTAGTACCAGGGCCAGAACTGGAAGGGTTCTACTGGGGGAGAATCCACTGGTCAGGACTTGTAATCCGACTAGCAAGTATCCGGTAGTTTCCTGTCGTGGATTATGGAAAGGAAGGAGGAAGGGTTTTTTGAAATTTTTAGTGTGCTAACTAGGGAAAACTCTCTCTTGCGAAGAAGGGTGTGCTCACTAAGCAATGTGTGCTCACTAGAACGAGTGGTGCACACCTTTATAAGTTTCCCATATAAAGGCTCTACCTATGATGAATAACCGATTGCAATATCATTATATCTACGAAAGAAAAATTATAACTTTGTTTCATTGAAGAATAAGTTAAAATGCACAGGAAATCAGACTCCATTGATAATCAGATCCATAGAATTCTATATCACAAGATAATTTTACCGATAAAAATGCTACATCCCAAACAGCTAAAATAGAGATTAAATAGCCTACAGTTTCTAGAAACTGTCCCAGCACAAAATTACAAAACTATGAAGTCTTCAAAAATTAAATAGAGCTATAGGAAAAAAGAAATAAACTAAAAACAGGAATTTTGTCCTTCAGAAAGCTTTTCTAAGAATTCAGTTGACAGTCACAAGCTATGCTCAGTGATTGACATAGATTTTATCATGACATTTCCGATATAATCTCAAAACATCTATTCTGACAGTTGATTTCTACTAAGATAATTTTGAAATATTGAAACTCTTCTATAAGTTGCTGCTAGACAATTATGCTATTTTGGGCATCATGAACCATCAAATCTAATCTTGTCCACTTAGTGCGCATCGTGATTACAAGGAGGGTGGTGGCTTGACAGAAAAGGCCACATATTAGACCTAACCATAATCCCTGCAACCAAAAAAAATTAACATTGAGTTATGAGTTTACTATGCAAAACAGAAAAAAAAAAATGCATAAAGATGCAAGATCAAAGTTTCAATCAATTCAGAGTTGAGAATGAAGTGGCAAAATTTGTGATGAGAGTTTTCATTATCGATTATGCACGATGACAAAGTAATATGGCAATAAACGAAAATAAAGTAGATAGCTATATGTTTCTAAACTAAATCAGATGATGAATATCTAAATGTGATGATATCTCAAAACTGCACAGTAAACCCCTGACGTAAGGCAAAGGACACGAAAATTGATTGTGTTATATGCGTATTGGTATCGGCTTGATTGGTAAGTTCAACTAATGATACGCATAGGTACAAATAGATTTTTCATACAATTGACAGAAAACACGCATTTATTATTGTAGTGTGTGCGTCTATTTTGTAACCTTGGGTTAATAATGCCCTAACGGACCTATAAAAATTTTCCGAAAACTAATAGAGATATATTGGTGTAAATAACACGTAGTCACCTTATCATAGAGTCCCAACTTGAAACCGAAGAGGAAAGCCAGTGGCATGCCGAACAAATAGAAGGTTACTAAATTGGTCCATGCCGCTAAGTGCTGCCAACCACACCCTCTAGCAACTCCTGTAGTCAATTCATTTGAGATCACAGAGTTAGGAAATGCCAATAATCAACTTTATTTATTTCATTTTTAATTGCATATATCATTTGGCATAGTTCATAGTTAATAATCATCATAATTTTCCTCGTACTAGCAAATGCATTCAGCGATCAAGTATGAATAGAGAAAGTTTAGCAGATGAAAATATGCAAAAATATCAAATTTGTACGTATACAGTCACCTGATAGAACTCCCTGCGCGGAGTCAAGAAGTATTGACACCGAGAGCAGAGGAGTCATCAAAGCAAATTCTTGAATGATGGTGGGATTATCCGTAAAGGCTCTAGCCCAAACATTGTGACCAAATCCTAATGACAGCAGAACGACCAGGGCAAGAAAGCAAGAGAGCTTTAGTGTCACAGATACGGCATTTTTAGCCTTCTTGATGTTTCCAGCACCCATCTCATTCGACACGCGAGTGCTGTGGTAATAATGGAGTCAGCAATAATAAAGAACGATTATTCATTGAAAACTTTAGAATCCTAATAAAATCGGAGAGGTCGATCCTCTGTACCTAACCGCTGCGCTGAATCCAAAGGTGATCATAAACGAAATGGCTTCTGTATTCACGCTGTTCAACATTCAAGATTTAGTTTCGGGGCTAAAATTTCCAGTAAAATTCAAGATATAAGGAGGAAATATTACCATGTAGCGATAAGAGAAGTACTGTTCTCCGAGTCCGGCATCAGTCCAGCCAGTAACACCAAAATCTCAAAAGCACAATATTCCAAACTATTGTTAAAAAAAAAAGGGAATTCAATAGAATGTTGTTTAAACTTTGAAAGAAAAAAAAAATCGCTAACAAAAATAATCTATCTAAACATTTTTACAGCAACTAGGATTTGCATTAAATTGCAGTATACACAATAACATAATTAGACGGGCAAGGAGTAATTATTTAGCACTGTACAAATGTCTAAATTGCACAGCCATGCCACTGATTTTATGAAGAAGATATAATGTTGCATTCAACAGTTGGTTGCAAGAGATGGGTCTTTAAAAAGTTAACTTGGCAACTAGACCGAGGATTTTATTTTACGAGCCATAAAATTAGACTACAACTAGCCGTATAAATGTTGTTCTATTTTTAAACATGAGAGTCGAGAAAAAAAAGGCATGGATTTTATATTTCAAAGGCTCAACAAAATTTGGCAACTTTAAGGTCTATAGCATAAGCATAAGCCATGCCGGAGATGAAATAAATTGGGTGTGTGATTAAATTATTGCTCCCTCAAACTTAGATTCAGTTTTTGTGTTCTTAGTAAGACTGGAGTCTGGACATACACTAACAAAAAATATTCCATTGGTGGACACCTCTTCGGTGTTCATTTTTTCTTTTGTTTTTCTTTTAATATTTTTCCTAACAAAATCAAATGCATTGTCAAAGTTACGTTCACAAATTTTTTTACTTGACTAGTACCTCCAAAATCACTTAATAGGTGAGCTTATAGCCAGTGCAGTACCGATCGAGAATTTTAAAATGATTAGAAATGTCTATGATAACTTTATATTGAAAAGGTCTAGAAAAATTGATATTTGTTGTGAGGAAAAAATGAGCTCAGGACTAACCAGACCATCACTGCAGAGGGTACGGCGAACTTCAAGCTAAGAAACACATATCGGAACGACTCCATTGTTAATCCATCCCAAGTATAACGAAACTTCCCAGAAAACTTAACGTATGTTGCTAACGTGAGCAATGATATCATGAACGATAGCGAAGCAGCTAATGATGCTCCCTTATAACCAAGGCCCAAGGTATGGACCAACAAGTACGTTAGTCCCACGTCGATAACTAAAGTGCATACCGAACATACAACTAGCGGGATCACCACTGATTGTGTCTGGCAAAACCTCAATATGCATTGCAAACATGAGTATGCAAATAAACCTGGAATCAAAAACCTCAAGTAGATCGAAGCCATCTTTGCCACATCAGGGTCTTGATGCAACCAAATTAATACCGGTTCCGAGAAATACCACATGAAGGACACTAGAATGGAGAAGAATAGAGTTATGATGATTGAAGACTGTAAATATACTCCTAGCATCCTGTACAGTTTTGCTCCGTATCCTTGACCACACAGTGTCTCTAGGGCGCAACTCAAACCAGTCTGAAACATTAAACACATGAGCAATGACAGTTAGTGAAGGTACACCAATTGCACTAAAATACAAGATTAGGAAAGAACCAAAATGAGAAATCAAAATATTTTACTGGAAAATTTTGACAATAAAACAACAACTAAGCCTTTTATTCCCATGTACATGAATCATCCTTCTCCCCTCATTCCTATCAAGTTGTATGTTTTCAAATATTTGTATTGAAACTTTTGATGATATGTAAGACGATTCTTCTGCTTTACTATTCTTTCTCATATTCTCAGGCCATCAAACTAATTTTCCAAAACTAAACTACTACAGAGAAGACTGCAGTTTAGTCTATTTGGTGTCCATAAATCCTTTAATGCTTAGAATAGCCAGGGATGGACCTAGTTTTCTAAATGAAAGGCTAATGATAAGAAGTCGTCATGATGTAGTCGATCGAGATGAATGCCATGATCCCGGACAAGAAGGGATGAGAATGAATACAATGGTCCCTGACTGGTAGGGATGAGAACGGATGGGTAAGGTCAATTTTGGTCCAACTTATTCAAAATTTTGAATTAAAAATAAAAGGTTTGGCATGAATTTTCCGTTATATCCCTAGGAAAAAGGGAAATATCAGTTATTTCTCTCCCTTTCCTCTTCCTCCTCCCTTCTTATTCTTATTGGTTTCCCTCTCCATTCATCTCCACTCTCTCTCTTTCCTCCCAGTTAATCTCTCTATTTTCCTTCTTTTTTTTCTTTCTCTAACCCTATATCTAATGGAGAGGGGAGTCTAATAAGAATAAGAGAGGAGAAAAAGGGAAGGAAGAGAATAACTGATATTTTTCGCTCTTTCAGGTGTATAAAGGAAAATTCGGGGCAAAAATTACCCAGGGGACTAAAGTGAAGTAACTTAAAGGATTTGGGGATTAAAATCAAAATATTAAGATTTTAGAGATTAAATTATAATTTTTAAATATTTAAAGGACCAATATGTAAAAACTCCAAAATAAAAAACTTCTTTCAATTCAAAATTTTAAATAAGACGGACCAAGAATTGGTCTTTGGTCTCATCCATTCCCATCCCTATTAATGACTAGTTGTTTAAAGGGACCAACCTGACAGGGTGAGGGCAATGAGGATAGTAGTGAATTAGGTAGATGGTTAGGGGTTTGGGAGAAGGTTAGGCATTCAGAAGCTGGTGGTGGTTTTAAGGGAGGAGAATGGGAGAGTGAGGTGGGTAACGAGCATGTTGTCGTCAGTGACGACAGGAATGATAAAATGGATATTCGCAACGATCATAGCAGTGAATTTGGGAGATAGTTAAGGGTTTGGTTTGGTAGGACATTAGAGATTCAAGTGCTGGTGATGGTTTCAGAGAAGGAGAATGGGAGAGTGAAGACGATAATGAACATGTTGTCATCGATGATAGCAGGAAGGATGACATGGGCATTAGCAGTGCATAATAGCCATTATCTTCTTTTTATGCTGCAAGATTTTTTTTTTCCTCTCCTTCTTAGAACAACCATTTTTAGTATCAAAACAAGTTGAATTTTGGAGAAAACTTGGGCTGCATATAATACTAACTTCAGTTAACAAATAGCATTCTTGCAGTATTTGCACAAAAAAATTAAAATTTCCAATCATATAGCAAAGGGCTCTAGGAATAAGCTAAAGAAACCATCCCAGTTAGCAATTACAATTAATTCTAAAATATAAATTTCCTATATTATTTTGATTAGCGAATGTTATTGTATTGCTCTGTATTGGAATGGAGAATTTAAAACTGTGTAATCATTACTTTTGCCCTCTTGGCCTTCCCCTTTTTGACTAGAAGGCCATATACACTATACTAGGGTGATAGGCTTAGTTCTATATTCACTTGTTAATAGAATACAAAGGGTTTGATCGCTTCCATCTCAAAAAAAAAAAAAACAAAATAAAAAAAAAAACAAAAAGAAAAAGAAAAATGAAAAAGGGGGTTCCCTTTCAACATTCATAAAATAATCACAGCAAAAAAGGCTAGATATATATGGTGTGTGTCAACGTACCACGAGAGCAATCCCGGTGACAGTACCCCAGGAATTGCCGAGAGTTGCTCCGGCGAGCTCAAGATCGCCAAGGTGGCCGGCGAACATGACGGAGACAAGGGTCACCCCGTAGTACGACATGTTGGTGATGATCATCGGAACCGAGAACAGAAGCTGCGCCTTGGCCTCCTCCACATCTATCAACCTCTGCATACATCCTCCTCTCTTCACCTCCTCCTCCTCCTCCTCGGGCCCAGGCTCCACAAGAGGAGTTGTAGTTGATGACATGATCAACTCTTCTGCTTTTTCTTTCTCTGTTCTTCGTTCTCTGCTTAGCTGAGAAGAGACGAGACTCTTATTGGCGAAGCTGGATACTCCTGGGGACTTCGAAATTGTATGCTCATAATTATTTTTGGGTAGCTATAGCAGGTGAGAGATGAGAGTTACTAGATGCGCCCATGTTTTTTCTTACGATGGCAGGGATGTACGGAGCGCCGCTTTCAAGGACCCACACTGTTGGGTAGAAACGGTCAGGTCTAACTGGTGTTGGCAGACACGTTTTTCCAATTCGGTATTTTATTCAAAGTTTTAGTTACTTCTACTCAATAGTGAGTAGATTTTTGTGACCAAAAGATTTTTGTGATCAAATAAGTAATAGTTTATTGGTTGATTGTATCATTAATTTTTTTTTTTTGTGCGAGAAACCTAATCCATTGACTTCTGTCGCTTCTATTATTGCTGTTGGATTTACTGTAGGGCTTGTTTCTATTGGACATAGAGTTGGTAAAGGTACTGCTGCCAGCCAAGCCGTAGAAAGTATTGCGAGACAATTAGAAGTAGAAGGAAAAATACAAGGTACTTTATTACTTAGTTTAGCTGTTATGGAAGCTTTAACAATTTATGGATTGGTCGTGGCATTAGCGCTTTTATTTACGAATCCTTCTGTTTAATTTAATCCTAGAATTAAAATGGAAACAAGTACGGTACCCACTTTTTTTTTTATTTTATTAACTCGTTTCCATTTGCTCCTGTGAATTATATCAATACTTTATTCCTACAATTATGTATTTGTTGCGACAATACCCCGGGAAGCAGTGATTTGAAGATGAGGAATTAGTGGATTCACTCAGCTTTCTTCCTTCCCGTTCTTAGTTTAAATTTTGATTTATCTTTTTAGAAGTGTTTGAAGAAAGGAGATATTTTGCAATTGATACGAGACTCGGGATCTAACTTAATAAGTATCATATCGAATACTTCTACTTCAAAAAAAAAATGAAATTTTGTAATTCTCAATCTCAAATTCAATAAAGAAATTTAATCTACTCCCATTTAAAAAAAATGGGAAATTAAGAAAATAAAATCAATAAAAGAAGGGCGAGTCAAGTGATACAAAAAGAACTCTATTCTTTCTTAGTCCTATCTATAAGAGGAGAGCATATGAAAAATGTAACCAATTCTTTCGTTTCCTTAGGCCACTGGCCATCCGCCGGGAGTTTCGGGTTTAATATCGATATTTTAGCAACAAATCCAATAAATCTAAGTGTAGTGCTTGGTGTATTGATTTTTTTTTTTTTTTGGAAAGGAAGTATGTATGAGTTGTATATTTCATAAATAGGTTGGATCTAACCGACTGCACTTTATTTATGTTATTATATATTTTTATAGGATAAATAGGAAAAAGTGCATAATCTTGACGAATTCCTTCTGAGTAAATTCATAAATCATATGTAAGAACCATAGCATGTCGTTATTCATTGGTAAGTCAACTTTGATTCTCTATCAACCAACAAATAATGTGAGACCATTAACATGGTTAAAGCTAAACTGTTTGAAGTCCGAGCACAACAAGGTACTCTTTCTACCACTACGTTAATAAAGAAACGGTTTAAAAAAGAATAGTTGATAATTTTTTTAATTTAGAACACAAATATCGATAAAATAATTTGAACTATTTATTAGAATAAATAAGGGGGGCCCTTGCCCTTTATTATGTATTATATTATTTAATGTCAAATCGACAACCTATGTTATGTATAAAAAGGGAGAATTTTTGGATTTGAATAAAAAAAGAAATAAAATGAAATTTTCAAATATTCTATATTTATAGAATATATATAATATAGAAATATCTATTTTCAATGAAATAAAGAACAAATAAAGAAACAACTTTGCTGACAATTATAGATTTTTTGTCTGATAAAATTTTTAATACTCTGCAAAATTCATGATTTATTCGAAAAAAATTCTAAAATAAAAATTGATAAGATCAGATAAGTTTTACATTAGTAACCCCCGATTCAAAAATAGAAATTCTTGTATATTGAATTGAGTAACCATGGTGGTAAATTTGGATCAACTTATTTCCTCGTTCTGACATTCCAGTAAATAAGGACTTTCAAGAACCCACAATATCCAATAACGGATATGGCCAAACATTTTTGGTACTGAAGGAATCAAAACTTTTCTTTTCTTATTACAAAGTAGAAAGAAATTTGTTGAAAATTACTTTTTTTTTCAAGATTCAAGAAAAGACTTCATTTTTGGGGTGTTATGCCAAAATAACGTATGTGATAAAAAAATAAGGCAATCTATTTCTTTTTTCCAAAAAAAATAATCTTGGAGATTGTGTAATGCTTACTCTCAAACTCTTTGTTTACACAGTAGTAATATTTTTTGTTTCTCTCTTCATCTTCGAATTCTTATCTAACGATCCAGGCCGTAATTCTGGACGTGAAGAATAAAAAATATTGAGTTTTCCTTATTTTTTTTTTATATATTCCATACATTTACCTATGATAAAAAAAAGGATCAAAATTTTCAAATTAGAAAGTCTAAAGTGATAAGAGGGAACAGAGAGAGAGGGATTCGAACCCTCGGTACAAATAATTCGTACAACGGATTAGCAATCTGCCGCTTTAGTCCACTCAACCATCTCTCCTAATTCAAAATTTCAATTTTTTTTTGTGATAAAAAGATTTAAAAAAAACCTCATTTTCTTTTTTTAATTATTTATATTAATTAGTAATAATTTTTTAGGAGATAGGATAAAGTAACAATAATAATATATATTAAAATCGATAAGATATCTACGAATTTGATCAGTAATTCAATTTAGATAATGATTCGAAACAGAAATCTTATCGCTAATAGATTAGATATAGAGAGAATCCCTTACTTCATTTCTTTGATTTTGTAAAAAAGGTTCATTCGCCCGGCTTGGTCAAGTACTGGCCGGGCCATTACATTATTTCTTTTTTTGTTCTGATAAATCATTGCATATATCAAACAATTCAATTATGTATGATTTGATATCAAATCAAAAATTCTTGGTTGTTATTGGAGCAATAAAGAAAATGTCTATCCCAGTTCTATGATTATTCCAATAGTTTTTTAGATAAAAACCTCTATTCCTAATTCCATTACTGTGATACAGGAGCGATTTATGATATGTGAATGAGAAAAATGCGGATCAAGGCCCTTAGATCTATTTACTTGTTCGTTGAAAAAAGGGGACATAATTGTCTGAACCCCCTTTATTTCTTTGTTATGTTCATTAGGTTCAAGTCTGTTGGGAATAATATTCTACGTTTAACAACTCATTTATTTTTAACTCGATCCATTTACTATCTATTATTTGATTTACTAATCCTTTATATTAGAATGAGTCAATAGTCAAATGATTTGGTAGTTCTTCGTGAGGGGACGAAGCAATATAATTTTGAATCATAGTTTTTGATCTTTGTTTATCGTTCGTAGTAATAATATCGCGGGATTTGCAACGAAAACTTGGTATATCCACTATACGACCATTAACTAAAATATGTCTATGGTTAACTAATTGTCTGGCTCCAGAAATCGTCGAAGCCATACCCAATCAAAAAAGGATGTTATCTAAACGCATCTCAAGTAGTTGTAGTAAAACCTGGCCTCTTTAGCTTTTCTGGTGATATGCACACATCTAAGTAATTATCGCTCTGTCAGACCATAATGAAAACGCAATTTCTGTTTTTCTTATAAACAAATATGATATTGTGATCTTTTTACGGAACGCAATGGTTTTTAAGATTACTTCCGGATCTAGGTCTTTTACTAGTTAATCCCGGTAAAGCCTTCAGATGGCGTATCTTTTTGAAACGAGGTCCTCGGTAACGAGACATAAAAACTCCTTTCTATTGAAATTTCATCTTACAGAAGAAATCAAAATTAAGATTGAACCAAAGGATAAACAAAGCAAAACTAAATCTACTGAAGTATTACAAAGTAGAATGAAATGAATTGTTTCAATATCCGGATTTTTTGTATATATTTTTTACATATAAGAAATTAAGACTCTGCTTAATGATTTTTTCTATATAGATCTAATTGCTCTAATCAACTTTATATTCCTAGTTACCATGACATAATAGATTAGTGACTCAACGTTTGAGGAAAGAGAGAGGAGAGATTAGCAATCATGGAAAAATCGATAGAGAAAAAGCCGGCTATCGGAATCGAACCGATGACCATCGCATTACAAATGCGATGCTCTAACCCCTAAGCTAAGCAGGCTCACATAACAGAAATAGAAATAATATATACAGATTCAAGAAACTACCGGATTTTGGTTATTAGTTATGAATTTAATATGAACCATTATTTAATACGAACTATTATTATTTATTACTATTATAACTATTCTAGTTCATAATTCTTTCCATAGTTACAAATAATATAACTAAAAACAACTAACAACAGCTAAGCCTTTCATCCCAAGTATTTGGGGTAGGCTACATGAACCAATAAAGAATCACACCGGATCGATTACTTTCATAGTCCTTCTCCATTTATTTCTATCAATTAATATCTGTTCATTTAAACCTCTAAAATCTATATCTTTTCGTATCACTTCCATCCATATTTTTTTCAGTCTTCCATTCGTTCTTTTAATTTGTCCTACATTGATAAACTCGCCTCGTCGAACTGGTGCATTTGTAGGCCTACGTTGCATATGATCAAACCATCGTAATCAGTTTTCTCGCATCTTCTCATCAAAGGAAGTTATATCTATTTTAGCACGAATATGTTCATTTCTCACTTTATCTCTCCTAGTGTTGCCGCATATCCAGCGGAGCATGCGCATCTCTGCTATATTTATCTTCTGTAAATGACGTTTCTTTATAGCCCAACATTCCGTACCATATAACAAAACTGGCCTAATAGCAGTCCTATAAAAATTTTCCTTCAGTCTTAACGAAATGTTACGGTTGCATAAAACTCCCGTTGCCCTCTGTAACGACCACTTTTCTATTATTGCATTTAATTCACCTCTAAAAAATAATAAAATAAATTAAAATAAATTAAATTAAAATCTGGAAAATAAATAAATAAAGGGGGGGTTTGTTTTTCTATTATGATAAGGATCTAGAAGTTGTTGAGATCAAAATAAACTCATATATTACTCTTATCTAAAAATTTGTTATTTAAATTTTCAACCAACAAGATTATATCTCAACCAATAAGATTATATCTCAACCTTCCAACGTCCTAAAAATTAAATAAGAATAAAATAAAATCCCTTTCTCTTCTCTGGAGCACAGAAAACTTCAGAACGTACAGAAAGGAAAGAGAAAGGAAGCAAGGAAAGAAACATGAGGAAAGAAGAGATTCGGCTAAGCTGAGTTCTTTTAATCCACATAAACATGCTACTATATTTATGCTTTATATTTGAATTAATTAGAATATAGATTTATGGGTAGATACTCTCATAAAATTTATGGTGTATTATTAATGGTTTCAGTTTTTAATATAGTGCTTTTTCTGGATAACACGAAATGCAAATACGATACCTAAAAAGATGCTTTACAGTTACCACCATTGTGTTACTCAATAATACCAAGTTGGCTTACTATATGATTTTGACATTATTCTCTATTTTACTGCGCAAACAGTAGCAAACAGGGAAAACTTAGGTTTCTTGAATTTTGAATATATTATGACAGAGGAGCCATATTGGGATCCGTAGCTATTAATCTCTTTTAGGATCTATAGTTATAGGATAAAAAAAAATTGATGTATGTCAACTTAGATGCCCATCCTAAAGATTGGAACCCTCTAATTTTCTTAACAAATGCACAATCCTGTCTTGAACGTCAAACCTCCCATAACTGAATCCCATCCCTTGCAACATGAAAGCCCTTAGAATAAGAATACCAGTATTTTGGACTCTAGTAAAGCAATTCCAGGACATGTAAATCCTAGAGTAATAGAGGTTTCGAAAAGAAATGGGTTTTCATGCACTTTTATGTATTAGTATGTGTATTGCCTTTCAGCTTTTGTGTGCATGAGACTGGGACCCGTTCAAAATTAGTAAGTATTAGAACAAAAATCAAAACATAATACTAATGGTAACTCTGAGATAGCTAGAGATTTGATTATCAAATGCAAAACAGAAACCCAATATGATACAGTTGTTCAAATTTTAAATGTAAGCTAATGTTTGCTAAGCAAAATTCAAAACACTTTAGAAGTTGATCTCCTGCCAAGAGGGAGAGAAGAAGAAGATGGAGATGCTAAGTTCTGTTTCTTCTGTTGTCAAGTATTTTTGCTAAAAAGTAGTAACCTTTAGCTTTTGCAATGGCGGTCATGTCTCAGATCCTTGATTTAGTGATGTAGCAACAAGCTGAGCTCCTACAACCACTTAGATCATCTGGGCTCGGAATCATTGCCTTGTCGATTGGTAAATTATCTTGCATGCCTAATTTGTCTCCCAATTTTAGGCTATGCCCAAAATTATTTTTCCCATGGGAATGTCATTCCCATGATACAGCCTAAAATTATTTTCTCCTGGCCATTCCCATGATCATTGATATCGGCGAGGCGATCTGGTCTCGCCAGTGGCCGTCGACGATCTCGGCTCCATCGATCTCTGCTGCTGCCCTCGTTGATCGAAGCTTTGGGTTAGGGTCGGTGAGGCGATCCGGCAAAGGCCAACGCCAGTGGCTGTCGACAATCTCGGCTCCATCGATCTCTGTTGTTGCCCTCGTCAGTCGAAGCTTTGGGTTAGGGTCAGCGAGGCGATCAGGCCGAGACCAGCGCCGGTGGCCGTCGACGATCTCGGCTCTATCAATCTCTGCCACTGCCTCGTCGGATTGAAGAATCCTCCTCTTATTTTTTTTCTTTTTTTTGGGTGGTTGATTTCTTCTTCCTCTCGTTCTCTTTCTGATTCCTATAGTGATCGAGGATAACTTTGGGAAATTCTAAATGCGCACATATTTTACTAGTGAGCACCATTTCCCTTGTGTTGTAAACCACTTTACTATATAGTATGTGGTGCGCATTTAGAACTACCTGCAACTTTGCAGGATAACTTTGGGAAATTCTAAATGCGCACATATTTTACTAGTGAGCACCATTTTCCCTATGCTGTAAATCACTCTACTATATAGTACGTAATGTGCATTTAGGAACTCTGCTTCTTCTTCTTCTTTTTCTGCTTCTGCTGCTGCTTCTCTTTCTCCTTTCTCTGTTGGGTTGCAATAACAAGACAACTTTGGAAAAATTTTAAATGCGCACATATTTTACTAGTGAGCACCATTTTCCCTATGTTGTAAATCACTTTACTATATATTATATGGTGTGCATCTCCTCCCCTCTGACCTTCACAAGAACTCCTTTATCACTCTCTCTGAACTCCCATCACTTGTGCTATTAACTATTCGTTGGATACAGTGATCATGTTGTTATGCTTGTTTGCATGCTTTAATCTTGTAGCTTCTCCCAACCTGGCAAGTTCCCAGCAACATAGATTATCTCTAAAGAGGAAATGAACATGGAAGTGTATTGGTATTTCCTGCGAGTTTTGCTGAAATTTTGCTGCAACAAAATTGCAGTAAAATCTTTGCAGTAAAATTTGCTAGGCCATATTCTTAGTAGGCAGACGATGCACCCATTCACAAGCATTTGAACAAATTCTACATTTGATAATAAATACGAATGGTTTTAGAATTTTTTAATTTTTTTTCATAGTAACCTACTTCTAAATTGAATGTTTCATGCTCTAACAAAAAAAAGAGGAAAATACATATTGGAAATAAAATCTGAAAAGACACCGAAAATTATGGGATTTGTGATAAATCATTAAGTATTGCATTGTATATTATTCTTTATTGTTACTATTGTTGTCACAGGATATTGAAATTTAGTGATGATCACCAATCCATTAAACTAAACTGAATAATTTACACTGAAATCGTCATATACTGGGATTTGGGAAAAATTAAGGTTCATATGAATTAGATGGCTGGACATAACTATGCCACTATTTCCTATTTTGGGAAGATCCGGATAGGCTCCGATCATTACTGCGCCACTGTTTCCCATTTTGGGAGGATCGGGATAGGCTCTGATCAAAATTACTGTTTCGTTTTCCCGGGGGTAGACGGGGATGCGTTCAGACCAGCTATATTTATATTTTACTTGAATTTTCAAATACCACAATTAAAAGACATCAACTAAAAATATAATAATAATAATAATAACTTCTACATTTTATTTGCATGACTGTCCATGATATTTAGTTGTTATTGTTATTTTTTTTGTGTTTTACTATTTAATATTAGATCGCTTACTGACGATCCTGGTTATGCATGACTAAATGCAGACATTTATCAAGAAGTAGATCCATCAGAAATAGAACAAGATATGACATACTTTAAGGAACAGGCAGATCTACAGGAATGATGAAATTTTTAGTTACTTTTATTTTAGAAAACTGTAATAAGTGCATATGACACTTCATTTAGTTTTATGTGAGACAGTTCTTTTATTCAGAAATAATTTATTTGTAGTGACATTTTGCTGATTTTATTTAGAGGAAGTTTGTTATCACTTTGATTTTAAAAAAAATTATCATTTATTTATGTATATTATTCATATTAAATTGCGTTGCAACTGTAATGTTTTGTTTGAGGCTTGTTGAGTTGTCATTCGACACCGATGTTTGCTCAAAAATTGGATTTCTCCTTCCATTGTAAAATTGTTTGATTACAACGAAAATATTGAGATTTACAAAAAATCTGAGGAATTACAAGAACGGAAATATTGATTGATTCTCTTTTTTCTGTGGGTTCGGGTAGCGATGGAGTCTCGCTGGTGCACTCCGTAGACCGTCTGACTTGGAAGGGGATGGTTCTGCTCCGCTTCTCAATTTCACGAGCTCGTCCGAAATCGTCCAAAAGTCCTTTCTCTGGAGTCAATTCCTGTCATTTATAGACTGAGAAAACTCAAAATCCGGCTCGATTCTTCCCTGAAAAATCGGATCACGAGATATCAGCAAATAAACAAAATGGGAATAGAAGGAAGACAACCCGCGGGTTGGCACCTGCGGGATCGTTCCCGCGGGTGCCCACCCGTGGGATTGCTCCTGTGGGTGCCCACCCGCGGGATCGCTCCCGCGGGAGGCACCCGCGGGAGATCTCCCGCGGGTGCTCACCCGCGAGAGCCCTCCCGCGGGTGCAACCCGCGGGAGTCCTCCCGCGGTTGCACCCGCAGGAGTTTTCCCGCGGGTGCAACTGCGTGGGTTCTCCCGCGGGTTGCACCCGCGGGAGCCTCCCCGGATGTCCGCATTTTTTTTTAATTTTTTTTAAAATTTATTTATTTATTATTTTTTTTAGTTTCTACATAACCCCCTCCAAAGTTTTCGAAGTTCTGTATTGAGTCGTACTGAATTTCGAAATACTTTGGATTCTTTAATTTTGGCTATCAGACGTTTTAAAGAATGTGGTAAATAGAGATAACTGTTAACATATTCAATTATTCAATAGCAAGCAGAGGTATGATTTTAATGTGCTCATTAGATGACAAGCAAAGGTATATGTTAACAAGCTTATTTTAGGTCAAGCAGAGGTATCATGTTAACGTACTCATTTTAATCCTAACCGTTCAGTGACATCTAGTATGACGGATCAGGAAAAGACAGAGGTGACATTAAACGTGTCTTGGAGCTCAACCTATTCAGAGGATCTGGTCGTGATAGGAACAAGCTGAGTAAATAGAGGTGACGGTTAACGTATTTAGCCTTGGAATCGGACTATCAAAGGTAACTGTTAACTTGATAGGGAGATGATTTTCGTCAGAGGTAATTTTTTAACTTAACGATATCAAAAACAAGCTCATCAGAAGCTGTAATATCGGACCTGATGAGTGTAAGTTTTCTTTTCTGTCAGAGGTGAAACCTTAATATGACAGGAGATTTAATCGGATTTTATCTCATTTGATTTTGAATTATGATGTCAGAGGTATGATTTTAACTTGACAAATATTTTGGAATGTCGCTTGCTCTGCTAAAGAAAAATGACGAGAAAAGTTTTGTTGTCAGAGGTAAAATCTTAACGTGACAAGAGATTTATCTGATTAGGATTTTTAGCAAACCCCCAGCTATCAACGGATTTGATTAGCCTTTACCAACTACCGTTTGAGTTGGACTAGCCATGTTATTCCCCTCAGTATGGTGAGTTGTTGAGGGTTTCGTTTGGGTGTAATACCAAACTTTTCCTCTTCCCTTCGCCTTAGCAGCTTAGGGCAGTGATGTATCCTTATATTCGGATAAGGATACTGTTGTGATAGATTTGTCATGGGATTTTTAGCAAATCCCCAGCTATTAACGGATTTGATTAGCCTTTACCAACTACCGTTTCAGTTGGGCTAGCCATGCTATTCCCCTCAGCATGGTGAGTTGTCGAGAATTTTGTTTGGGCTTAAATGTAAAATTTTTCCTCTTCCCTTTGCCTTAGAGGCGTTGGGCAATTCATACTTTTACCCCCAGCATGAAGGGGTTGTCGAGAAACTGGTTCTCTTCCCATTGCCTAGTCGGCGTTGGGTAATTCATACTTTTTACCCCCAGTATGATGGGGTTGGCGAGAAATTTATTCTCTTCCCGTAGCCTTGTCGGCGTTAGGTAATTCATAATTTTACCCCCAGCATGAAGGGGTTGGTGAGAAATTTATTCTCTTCCCGTAGCCTTGTCGGCGTTAGATAATTCATACTTTTACCCCTAGCATGAAGGGGTTGGTGAGAAATTTATTCTCTTCCCGTAGCCTTGTCGGCGTTGGGTAAATTTTTTTTTTGCAGGTTATGGGGGTTTAAATTAACCGCTCTGAGCTTGTCTTTGGAATTATTGTGAGCCCAAGTGGTACCTTTAGACCACCCACCTTAAATATGTCCGAGTTAGCTCTAACTCTTTTTTTGTTTAGTTTTGAGCTGAACTGCTCCAGCGTCAATCAACGCTTGAATTTTGTATTTTAAAATAAAATAATTTTTTGTGGGGTGACCTACAATCCGATGGTACATGCAGTAATTCGGATCGTTAGTCTTCCCAACTTTTTCAGGCCTCTTACTCTCTGGCAATTTAAGCATCTTGCGCTTACTGAGCAGATTGAACATATCCTTAAACGAATACTGCTTTTGAAGCCTGGGTGACTTTGTTGTGTTGCTCACAGTTGGCCATGCTTTCTGCTTCGGTGTGCTTTCTACCGCCGTTGCCAATATGTCCTTTCCTTTGGAACGGGAAAAATGGAACGGAGGTTCATTTGTACTGCCTCCGATTGCGGACTACTGTTTTTCTAGGCGTCGAAGTATATCTTCGGCCTGTTCACCTTGCTTAAGCAGATCTTTCCATGATTTGGGTTCGACTGAGCCCATTTTATCTAGAACGTCGATCAACATGTTGTGTCTGCAGGTTTCCACAAGAGTGTCCTGCGTCATGCCATGTGGGCATTGAACAGAAAGTTCTCGGAATCGCCCGATATAAGCTTTGACCGTCTCGTCTTCTTCTTATTTTGCTGCTAACAAGGATAGTATAGAGACTTCAGTATCATCTTTAAAGAATCGGGCTAAAAACTCACGTTCTACATCAGCCCATGATTTAATTGTTCCCTGGGGTAGCTGCATGAACCAGGTAAATGCGGGCCCCCGTAAAGTGCTCGCAAATATCTTAGTCATAGTCGGATTATTCCCCATGAGATGTCCTGTCTGCGACAGAAAGTAGAAGATGTGTTGTTGCGGCGAACCTTTACAGGTCGAATGACTGAAGGTTCAACGATTTGTATTTTGCAGGATAGGGTACGGTCTCCCATTCTATGGGATAAGAACGGACTACCCCCACCTCTTGCAGTTTCTAACGATGAAGAAGAGCTTGTAGTTGATTCTCCATCTTCTCTATTTTTTCTACGTGAGGGTTGATTATAACCTTCACTTCCTCTTCCTCTCTTGAATGAGGAGGTACTTCTTCATCCTCGTCCTTACTGTCTTCATTTATTTGGACGGGTCGTTTTCCTTTCTGCCGACCAGAAATAGATGATGAGGATTGGTTCTTTCTAGTTTGAGCTAACAACTCAATTAAAATTTGTTTCATTTCTTCTATGGTCTCCTCTTACTGTTCGAGACGTTTTTCTTGTCTCTCAAGCCTTCCAGAGACTTCTTCTGGGCGCACGCCCTCTGGTTCGATAGAAAATCCTTTTGACCCTGCAGTGATTTCCTTATCTGAAGGGTTGTTTCCGACCACCTTTTTGCCTTTATTAACCATATGCGATGAGGCAGCAGGCAGATCGGTTTCCGAGCACACCTTTTTCACCGTTCGTATTCTTTTAGGCTCAGTGATCCGCTCAAAAACGGACCGTTTCGAGTTGCATTGGCAGTTTGATAGAACGGTTGAGATTAGCTGTTCGCATTGGCAGTAAGGAATATTTTGTGAGGAGTTCTTCTTCCAATTGAGGTATTCTCTCAAATCTTGAGGTACCTTCTCCTCTTTACTTGCATCTCGACGCCTCTTGCGTCGCAAATTTGATTCATAATACTGGAGAGTCTGCAATATCTCAGGACTGAGCTTTTTTCCAGCATCAGATTGTTCTCCAACCCTTCTGCGGATTCTTCTGGAGTGCACACTAGTCTGAGTAGTTGTGTGGGCCCCGCACGCCTCTGATAGAGAGATTAAAATTCTTGGTGTATGTAGTGTGCTCACCACAAGCGTGCTCGAAGAGACATGAGGGTTGTGTTCATTGAACGTAACACATCGTTGCTTTCGCGAAGTGGAATCTGCGGGGTGCAACCCGCGGTTGCCTCTGCGGGATGCAACCCGCGGTTGCAACTGCGGGTTTGCACCTGTGGGTTGTTCGCAGCAGAAATTCTTTACTTTCCTCCCATTGAATTAACTTAAATTACAATAGAAGTGAACAAGATAAAAAGAAGAACAAACGAGCGGATTTTATAGTTCAATCGCTCTCTTTTACAATATATTTGTGGGATCAGTGGCGATGGGATCTATAGTAGTTCCTTTGGACGATCGAACGTCGAACTCTTCTCTTTTGAAGATATCGGTCGATTGTAGACGATCTTCTCTGGTCTTTCCCGAACTCAAGGCTCTATGCGTAACTTGAATTCTCTAAGAACCGAAAGGAAGAAGAAGAATACCTCTGACTTCAAGGCTCTCTCGCGTACTTGAATTGTTAAAGGACCCAAAAGAAGACCCCTAGGGTTTCACCAGGAAGGTATTTATATCCCCAGGTTAATTTGAGAGTTTCTATCTAAATAGAATTCCCTCTCATCAAGGATTCCAATCAAATATTTAATATTGATTTAAATCTCTTGATTTAGAGTTCTGATTGGACTTGATTTAGGTATTTGGATAAGTCCAAATCATAATCTCAATCAATTTGAGATTCTGGTTATCTGCTCACGCGGAGCTTTAATCGCAGCAAAACGCGACGCTAAATAACCAGAACGCGGAGCTATTGATCATCTCCGCGTTTCACTCAAACGCGAGGCTAAAACTAGCCAGACTGCGGAATCAACGCGGAGCTATTTAACATCTCCGCGTTTTGTTCAAATGCAAGGCTAATATAGCCAAACGCGGGGCTACTGAATTAGCTCCGCGTTCTGTTGTGGAAAATCCTTTTATCTTAGAAATTTTCACTGCCAACAGAACCCCCTCCAAAGTTTTCAAAATGGCTTAGAACTTAGCAGATTTTGAAATACTTTGGATATTTAAACTGAAACGCGGAGTTAGAATACCAAGTTTAT
Organism: Dracaena cambodiana; assembly: GCA_036321105.1. Lineage (NCBI taxonomy): Eukaryota > Viridiplantae > Streptophyta > Magnoliopsida > Asparagales > Asparagaceae > Dracaena > Dracaena cambodiana. The sequence continues at coordinate 56,420,334 of JAYEPQ010000005.1, read as the reverse complement.
CTCGCATTATGCTCGCTTATGCAGAGCTAATCAGCTTCACTTTTTCAGGGAAATGAGTAATTGCTTCATTGATTACTCTGAATTTCTGCACCGAATACCAAGCGATGGAAATCTTGTTTAAATAGAGGCTTTGACTCATCTTCTTCTTCATTTCATCCGAAGAATCCGAGAGCTTAGGGCTCAAGCGACTCAGGCAAATCAGTTTGAAAGAATGATCTTCGACCGAGCTTCCTTCATCTTTCCATAGATCTTCATTACTAGGATGTCATCTAAGAAGAGTACGGCATTGCATGCCTCCTCACCATCGGCAGCCGGCGTTAGTGGCGGCAGCGGCCGAGGCAGTGGCCACAATGGCGAGCCAATCCATGCTACACCAATTGGAGGTATAAATTCTGAATTTTTAGACTCCTTAAATCAATTTTGGAGTGTTTTGGCTTGGTTTTAACCGACCAGCCAATTTTGAACCGGCGAGATCGCCGTTCTCCGGCCGTATGGCTTGAAGGAGAAGGAGAAGTCAGAGAGGAACTCTGATCTTTCTCTACGCGAAGTTATCGCGTCATCCTCGCGTTTTGAAACACGGGGCTATTTTAACTAGCAGTCACGTTTAAATCGCGAGGCTATGTTGACTAGCAGTCGCGTTTAAATCGCGAGGCTATGTTGACTAGCAGTCGCATTTAAATCGCGAGGCTATGTTGACTAGCAGTCGCGTTTAAATCGCGAGGCTATTTTCTCAACTGCGTGCGGAGTTTATCCTTAGCTCCGCGTTTTCATACTTAGAAGATTTTTCGAGTTTTTTCTTACTCTTAATTCTTATTTTGCAGTGAAGTACTTGGACCAGATCCTTCTTGAAGAGGAGTGCATGTGGTTTTACCAGTCTTCGTCAGCAAAAGTAACTCTAAGGAAACCAGAAGCATATGCTTTACAACATAATTGCAGGTTTCAAGCTCTGGCTCCAAAAGATAAACTTTTGAAGGAGTTACAGCAACTCCGCGGCAGCTCATTAAGTTTTCTTGAGGACCATTTCTGTTAGATGACAATCTCTGTTGCTTTCCAAAGCGATAGAGATGATCATTTAAGGGCTTGTAGCATGTCAAATCCAATTTGTGCATCTTCATTAGGATTCTTGTAGCAGTATCTTCAGATGATCCACTAAGAACTTTAAATAGATCATAGTTGATATTTGCAGAGGAGATCTTTTGCATGTGAACCAGGGAATTTCAACACTCCATGGAGGCTTGATGTCGGATTATTGAAGCTTTTGGGAGAGCTATAACTCCCTCTTCTTCTGTAATCCTTTCTTTTATGAAGTAAAGGCAAATATTTTCCTCTCTATCTGTCGGCTTCAAGAATTTGCTTGCTCAACAAATAGATGGTTCATTGTTTTGGTAAAACAATCTAAGGCCCATTTGCGTAACTTAGATTTGTTAATACCGAGGTAATCGGCTAAAGATCACCAAATTTCGGCAGAGGCGCCTAACTGCGCATGCCTGGTAAGAAAGAAGTTCAAGTGCTCATCTGCGTAACTTGAACAGGTGGAGGCGGTTCAAGGCTCTCATGCGTAACTTGAACTGGACACACCAGGATGATCGGGTTAGGATTCATCAGATTTTGGCAGAGGCGCCTAATTGCACATGCCTAGTCCAAGTGCTCTCACGCATAACTTGAACGGAGATGGGAATAATCCAAATCATACTGTCAGAGGTACAGGTCCACGGGATTTTTAGCAAACCCCCAGCTATCAACGGATTTGATTAATCTTTACCAATCGCCGTTTGCGTTGGGCTAGCCATACTATTCCCCTCAGCATGGTGAGTTGTCGAGGAATTGATTTCCTCTCCCCTTTGCCTTTAATCAGCATTGGGTAGTTAATTCATACTTTTACCCCCAGTATGATAGGGTTGGCAAGGAACTTGATCTCCTCTTCCCGCCGCTTTAACAGTATTGGGCAATAAAAAAATTTTATTTATAGCACCCAATTAGCCATTCCAATGGCTATTGAGAATAGCAGAAGTATGACGTTTATCATCGTCAATATTTTCGGCACCCCCAGCCAAATCTGGCTGTTAACCAATGAGGACGATTCGATCGCAGCTGTGGTTCGGAGCATATCCAAGGGGCTAGCTTGCAAGTGCGGGCTGCCCATACTTGGTGTCGATATTGGCTTCCCTACTGGTACAGGGATCGCTCTGGTAGGAAACTTATTGGTTTTAACTACCAAATTTGCCATATTTGTAGAAACTTTCTTTTGATCCTCTTTAAGTGTGAGAACTCCGGCTTCTATCAATACTTGAATTCGGTTCTTAAGAGGATATCAATCCTTAGTTGGGTGCCCGACGTTTCGATGGTACAGGCAATAGTGAGGGTCGTTGGTTTTACCAACGTCTTCCGGTTTTCCATTTTTCGGAAGTTTTAGCAAGCCCTTTCTGAGGAGGAGATAGAATAAAGTACCAGTCTGCTCAGTCTTGAATGTATAAGTTTTATCTTGTCGGGGCTTATTTTGACCTGCACTCGGATTCTGAGGTCTTGGCTTTGGATTTGCAACTGATGCCATCACAGCCTTCCCTTTATTTTAAGGATTCTGTGGATATGGCCTGTTATTCGTAGAGTTCCTCGTGCTACGAGATTCCTCAATCCGGTGAATTATATCTTCTGCCTGCTCTCCCTGCCTCAGTAGATCTTTTCAAGTTTTGGACTCTACAGCTCCTATTCTTATCAGCACGCCGGTCCTGAAGTTATGCTTACAGGTTTCCACTAGAGTTTCTTGGGTCATACCGTGTCGACAATACACGGATTTTTCCCTGAAGCGTTCAATAAAACTTTTGACCGTTTTTTCTTCTCCTTGTTTCGTCGCAAGGAGGGAATGAACCGATATCTCGGTATCATCCTCAAAGAAACGCGCCAAGAACTGCTTCTCGACATCATACCAAGTATTTATGGTTCCCGGGGGCAATTGCATAAACCATGCAAAAGCAGGCCCTCGCAGGGTGCTCGCAAATACTTTGGTCATTACGGGATCATTTCCCATTAGACGACCTGCCTGCGATAAAAAATAATATAAGTGCTGGCTTGGGGACCCCTTCCCGGCATATGACTCCAATTTGAGGGGTTTATATTTTTCTGGATAAGGGGCAAAGTCCCACTCAAGCGGATATGGCCTTGAAACCCCCGATTCCTTCAGTTCCTTCTTGTGCATCAAGGCATCAAGTTGGCTTTGCAATTTCTCGATCTTTTCTCCATGAGGATCATGGAAAGAGTATTTGTCATCATCCTCATGTATCGAATAAGCCTTTTCTTCTTTAGTTTCTTCATTTGTCTTAGGTGGCGGTTCCGAAGAAGTTTTAGCCTTATCATCGGCTATCTTCTGGGTATTTTCGACCACTTTTAGAAGTATTAGTTTGAGGTCATCAATGGCCTTCTGCTGACCTCAAATCATCTGCTCTTGGGCTTCCATTCTCTGGTCAATGTCATCGGACCTGTCCACCATATGTGACGCTGATTTTCGTGGTCGGGAAGATGCACGAGATTTTGGGGAAGCTATAACTGAATTGTCGTTGTCATCATCATAAGAACCTTTTGAAAGTTTCTTATAGTTCCGAGGAGCGACAGCACCTGATTTGAGTCGAGTAATATGGCGAGGTTGTTTATCATCTGCATCTGACTCGTGTCTTTTTTCCATGTTCTTCTTACTTTTACCAACCATATTTGAGGTCACCGCCTTTACCTCTTTTTCCTTGATTTGATATCTCAGATTATTCTTCCTCCTTTTCGGAGTATGAGACTCAGTTATTCTATTAAATAAAGAAATTCTTTTCTTACCACAGCAGTAACTATTCAGTACAGCTGATATTATTTGCTCGCAATGGCATGTCGAATGTGACTGAGTTTGACTCATTTTCTTTTTACTCGTCAAATAATCTCTGAGATCAAGTATTTTAGAAAATAGAGAATCTTCAGTTATATTTTGGACATGGGGCCCACTTGGCTGATGGAGGAGTCCAGGAGCCTGCTGTAACCCCCCATGACTGGTGGCGTTATCTGTGCTATACTTATCAACCTTTATTCTGTATAATGGCTGATTTACGCGGGGTTGGGACATAGCCTCGCGTTTTACGCTATCCTCGCATTTTACGCTGACTGGGCATTTTTGCAGAAGTTTAACTTCTGTTTGTTTAGCCTCGCGTAAAGGAGTATACGCTGGCATTATTTTGCGATTAGTGCAAGAATCCTTGGCTTCGCGTTTAACGCTTGGCTCAAGTTTTTGTTCAAGTTCAATAGCCTCGCATGGGGAGTTTTTACTACATGCTGGCTTATGCTCGCGCTTTACGCGAGTTTTGGCACTTTGGCCAGTTTCATAACTAAATTCAGTAACCTCGTGTGGAGTCAATCCATCACACGCTGGCCTGAAGTTAGCTTCGCAATTTGTGTCGCGGGCCTGAAGAATAGCTCCGCATTTTGCTACGCTAGCCTCGCGTTTTATGCTGGCTTGGCCTGCCTTCAGAAGTTTATCTTCTGGAATAGTAGCCCCGCGTGGAAGAAACTTCTTGCACGCTGGCTTACCCTTGCGATTAACGCAAGTCATAACTTCGCGTCTAACGCGATTTTTACGATTAACAACAATTTGCCAATCGTCTTTGCGATCTTCGCAGAGAATCTTGCGTTTCTCGCAAGTATTACTGGCCTCGCGTTTCTCGCTTGGCTCAGTATCAGCCTCGCGTGGAAAATCACACGCTGGCTTTAAAGAATTTTTATACTCACGTTCCTCGCGAGTGTCAGATATTTTGCAACTAGCGCAAATCTCACTGGCTTCACGTTTCTCACTAAGCTCAGCAATAGCCTCGCGTGGAATATCACACGCTGGCTTTTCCTTACTTTTAAGGCAAGTTGTAACTTCGCGTTTAACGCGATAATGACCGGTCTCGAGATTAGCGCGAGCCAGTTTGCGAGGGACCATAGCCTCGCGTCCATTAGCCTCGCGTCTAAGGCGGGCTTTGAGGGCTTTTCGCCTTATTCTCCGATTCCTATTTCGGAGTTGGGTTCTGGTCAATCCAGTTCCCAGGTCTTCTTCAGCAGTAGGAAGCTCTTCCTCTGCTAGGATTTCTTGTTCGAGCATCGGCCCTATAGCCGCAGTCTCCAAGGATCCCCGTATCTCGGTGGATACCTCTTTACCCGTTGCTCGGGTATTGGAGTACATGCGACGATAGTATCGTGTCTCGCCCAAGTCACCTGACTCAGAGGAGAGGAACTCCTTGTACTTCTGCTGATCGATTTCAAAGACCAGCGTATCTACTTCGGATCCGATCATGTCAACGTCCGATTGCGCCACAATCTCTTCATCAGTGAAAGAGATGTCTCCCACTGTGGTCGCCAGTTTGTTCGCAGTAGAAATTCTTTGCTTTCCTCCCATTGAATTAACTTAAATTACAATAGAAGTGAACAAGATAAAAAGAAGAACAAACGAGAGAATTTTATAGTTCAATCGCTCTCTTTTACAATATATTTGTGGGATCAGTGGCGATGGAATCTATAGTAGTTTTTTTGGACGATCGAACGTCGAACTCTTCTCTCTTGAAGATATCGGCCGATTGTAAACGATCTTCTCCGGTCTTTCCCGAACTCAAGGCTCTATGCGTACTTGAATTCTCTAAGAACCGAAAGGAAGAAGAAGAATACCCCTGACTTCAAGGCTCTCTCGCGTACTTGAATTGTCAAAGGATCCAAAAGAAGACCCCTAGGGTTTCACCAGGAAGGTATTTATATCCCCAGGTTAATTTGAGAGTTTCTATCTAAATAGAATTCCCTCTCATCAAGGATTCCAATCAAATATTTAATATTGATTTAAATCTCTTGATTTAGAGTTCTGATTGGACTTGATTTAGGTATTTGGATAAGCCCAAATCATAATCTCAATCAATTTGAGATTCTGGTTATCTGCTCACGCGGAGCTTTAATCGCATCAAAATGCGGCGCTAAATAATCAGAACGCGGAGCTAACGCGGAGCTATTGATCATCTCCGCGTTTCACTCAAACGCGAGGCTAAAACTAGCCAGACTGCGGAATCAACGCGGAGCTATTTAACATCTCCACGTTTTGTTCAAATGCAAGGCTAATATAGCCAAACGCGGGGCTACTGAATTAGCTCCGCATTCTGTTGTGGAAAATCCTTTTATCTTAGAAATTTTCACTGCCAACATGGGTTTATTCCCGTGGGTTGCCACCCGCGGGTGGCAACCACGGGTGCCAACCCGCGGCTTGCAACCGCGGGTGCAAGTCCGCGGGTGTAACCGCGGGTTGCACCCCACGGGAATAAACCCACGGGTGCAAACCCGCAGTTGCAACCGCAGGTTGCATCCCGCAGAGGCAACCGCGGGTTGCACCCCATAGATTCCACTTCGCGAAAGCAACGATGGGTTACGTTCAATGAACACAACCCTCATGTCTCTTCCAGCACGCCTATGGTGATCACACTACATAAACCAAGAATTTTAATCTCTCTATCAGAGGCGTGCGGGGCCCACACAACTACTCAGACCAGTGTGCACTCCAGAAGAATCCGCAGAAGGGTTGGAGAACAATCTGATACTGGAAAAGAGCTCAGTCCTGAGATATTGTAGACTCTCCAGTATTATGAACCAAATTTGTGACGCAAGAGGCGTCAAGATGCAAGTAGAGAGGAGAAGGTACCTCAAGATTTGAGAGGGTACCTCAATGGGAAGAAGAACTCCTCACAAAATATTCCTCACTGCCAATGCGAACAGCTAATCTCAACCGTTCTATCAAACTGTCAATGCAACTCGAAACGGTCCGTTTTTGAGCATATCACCGAGCCCAAAAGAATACGGACGGTAAAAAAAGTGTGCTCTGGAACTGATCTGCCTGCCGCCTCATCACATATAGTTAATAAAGGCAAAAAGGTAGTCGGAAACAACCCTTCAGATAAGGAAATCACCCCAGGGTCAAAAGGAGTTTCTATCGAACTAGAGGGCGTGTGCCTAGAAGAAGTCTCTGGAAGGCTTGAGAGACAAGAAAAACGTCTCGAACAGCAAGAGGAGACCATAGTAGAAATGAAACAATTTTTAATTGAGTTGTTAGCTCAAACTAGAAAGAGCCAATTCTCGTCGTCCATTTCTGATCGGCAGAAAGGAAAACGACCTGTCCAAATAAATGAAGACAGCGAGGATGAGAATGAAGAAATTTCTCCTCACTCAAGAGAGGAAGAGAAAGTGAAGGTTATCATCAACCCTCACGCAGAGAAAATAGATAAGATGGAGAACCAACTACAAGCTCTTCTTCATCGCAAAAAGCTGCAAGAGGTGGGGGTAATACGTCTTTATCCCATAGAATGGGAAACCGTATCTTATCCTGCAAAATATAAACCGTTGAATTTTCAGTCATTCGACGGTAAAGGTTCGCCGCAATAGCATATCTTTTACTTCCTGTCGCAGACAGGACACCTCATGGGAAACGATCCGACTCTGACTAAGATATTTGCGAGCACTTTAATAGGCCCGCATTTACCTGGTTTATGCAGTTACCCCAGGGAACAAGTAAATCATGGGCCGATGTAGAACGTGAGTTCTTAGCCCAATTCTTTGAAGATGATACTGAAGTCTCTATACTATCCTTGCTAGCGGCAAAGCAAGAGGAAGGCGAGACGGTCAAAACTTATATCGAGCGATTCCGAGAACTTTCTGTTCGATGCTCACATGGCATGACGCAGGACACTCTGGTGGAAACTTGCAGGCACAATTTGTTAACCGACGTTCTAGATAAGATGGGCTCGGTTGAAGCCAAATTATGGAAAGATCTGCTTAAGCAGGGTGAACAGGCTGAAGATATACTTCGACGCCTCGAAAAGCAGCAGTCCGCAATCAGAGGCAGTACAAATGAATCTTCATTCCATTTTTCCTGTTCCAAAGGAAAGGACATAATGGCAATGGCGGTAGAAAGCACACCGAAGTAGAAAGCATAGCCAACTGTGAGCAACACAGCAAAGTCACCCAGGCTTCAAAAGCAGTATTCGTTTAAGGATGAGCATACTGCTACCATGTTCAATCTGCTCAGTAAGCGCAAGATGCTCAAGTTGCCAGAGAGTAAGAGGCCTGAAGAGGTAGGTAAGACTAACGACCCGAATTACTGCATGTACCATCGGATTGTAGGTTACCCTACAAAAAATTATTTTATTTTAAAAGACAAAATTCAAGAGTTGATTGACACTGGAGCAGTTAAGCTCAAAGCTGAACAAGAAAGGAGTTAGAGCTAACTCGGACATATTTAAGGTGGGTGGTCTAAAGGTACCACTTGGGCTCACAACAATTCCAAAGACAAGCTCAGGGCGGTTAATTTAAACCCCCATAACCTGCAAAAAAAAAAAAAATTTACCCAACGCCGACTAGGCAAAGGGAAGAGAATAAATTTCTCGCCAACCCCACCATGCTGGGGGTAAAAGCATGAATTACCCAACGCAATCAAGGCAACGGAAAGAGAATAAATTTCTCGCCAACCCTACCATACTGGGGGTAAAAAGTATGAACTACCCAACACCGATAAGGTAACGGGAAGAAAATTAATTTTTTGCCAACCCCACCATGCTGAGGGTAAAAGCATGAATTACCCAACGCCATCAAGGCAACGGGAAGAAAATAAATTTCTCGCCAACCCTACCATGCTGGGGGTAAAAAGCATGAACTACCCAACACCGATAAGGTAACGGGAAGAGAATTAATTTCTCGCCAACCCCACTATGCTGGGGGTAAAAGTATGAATTACCCAACGCCATCAAGGCAATGGGAAGAGAATAAATTTTTCGCCAACCCTACCATGCTGGGGGTAAAAAGCATGAACTATCCAACACCGATAAGGTAACGGGAAGAGAATTAATTTCTCGCCAACCCCACCATGCTGGGGGTAAAAAGCATGAATTACCCAACGCCATTAAGATAACGGGAAGAGAATAAATTTCTCGCCAACCCCTTCATGCTGGGGGTAAAAGTATGAATTGCCCAACGCCGCTAAGGCAAAGGGAAGAGAAATTTTTTTTTTGGCATTTAAGCCCGAACAAAATTCTCGACAACTCTCCATGCTGAGGGAAAAAGCATGGCTAGCCCAACCAAACGGTAGTTGGTAAAGACTAATCAAATCCGTTAATAGTTGGGGGTTTGCTAAAAATCCCATGACAAATCTGTCACAACAGTATCCTTATTCAAATATAAGGATACATCGTTGCCCAACGCCGCTAAGGCAAATGGAAGAGGAAAAGTTTGGCATTTAAGCCCAAACAAAATTCTCGACAACTCACCATGCTGAGGGAAATAGCATGTCTAGCCCGACTCAAACGGTAATTGGTAAAGGCTAATCAAATCCGTTGATAGCTGGGGGTTTGCTAAAAATCCTAATCAGATAAATCTCCTGTCACGTTAAGATTTCATCTCTGACAACAAAACTTTTCTCGTCATTTTTTCTCCAGCAGAGCAAGTGAAACTCCAAAATATTTGTCAAGTTAAAATCATACCTCTGACATCATAATTCAAAATTAAATGAGATAAAATCCGATTAAATCTCCTGTCATGTTACGGTTTCACCTCTGACAGATAAGAAAACTCACACTTCATCAAGTCCGATATTACAGCTTCTGATGAACTTGTTTTTGATATTGTTAAGTTAAAAATTACCTCTGACGAAAATCATCTCCCTATCAAGTTAACAGTTACCTCTGATAGTCCGATTCCAAGGCTAAATACGTTAACTGTCACCTCTGTTTAGTCAGCTTGTTCCTATCACGACCAGATCCTCTGAATAGGTGAAGCTCCAAGACACGTTTAATGTCACCTCTGTCTTTTCCTGATCCGTCAAACTAGATGTCATTGAACGGTTAGGATTAAAATGAGCACGTTAACGTAATACCTCTGCTTGACCTAAAATAAGCATGTTAATATCATACCTCTGCTTGTCATCTAATGAGCACGTTAAAATCTTACCTCTGCTTGCTATTGAATAGTTGAATATGTTAACAGTTATCTCTATTTACCAAATTCTTTAAAACGTCTGATAGCCAAAATTAAAGAATCCAAAGTATTTCGAAATTCAGTACGACTCAATACAGAATTTCAAAAATTTTGGAGGGGGTTATGTAGACACTAAAAAAAATAATAAATAAATAAATATATATAATTAAAAAAAATTTTAAAAAAAAATGCGGACACCCGGGGAGGCTCCTGCGGTTGCAACCCGCGGGAGAACCCCTGCAGTTGCACCCGCGGGAAAAACTCCCGCGGGTGCAACCGCGGGAGGACTCCAGCGGGTTGCACCTGCGGGAGAACTCCCGCGGGTGCAACCCGCGGGAGGCTCCCGCGGGTGCAACCCGCGGGAAGGCTCCCGCTGGAGATCTCCCGCAGGTGCCTCCCGCGGGAGCGATCCCGCGGGAGCAATCCCGCGAGTGGGCACCCGTGGGAGCGATCCCGCAGGTGCCAACCCGCGGGTTGTCTTCCTTCTATTCCCGTTTTGTTTATTTGCTGATATCTCATGATCCGATTTTTTAGGAAAGAATCGAGCCGGATTTTGAGTTTCCTCAGTCTATAAAAGATAGGAGTTGACTCCAGTGAAAGGACTTTTGGACGATTTCGGGCGAGCTCGTAAAATTGAGAAGCGGAGCAGAGCCATCCCCTTCCAAGTCAGACGGTCCACGGAGGCACTAGTGAGGCTCCATCGCCACCTGAACCCACATAAAAAGGGAATCAATCAATATTCCCGTTCTTGTAATTCCTCAGATTTTTTTGTAAATCTCAATATTTTCGTTGTAATCAAACAATTTTACAATGGAAGGAGAAATCCAATTTTTTAGCAAACAACCAAACGTTTCAGTTTTCCACACTACAGAAAGTGGGGCATTATACCCTCCTCCATTTCAACCAGCCAGCTTGTATCTTATGATTAACATCATTATCAATCTCCCAATCATTTTGAATAATAGAACCCAAATAGCTAAACTGACTGCTCATTTGTATCTCTTACCCATCCAGTTTTACAGTATTATAGTTTATGGTCCGTCGTTTACTAAATTTACATTCTATATACTCTGTTTTAGACCTACTCAATTTAAAACCTCTAGATTCTAATGTATGCCTCCATAACTCTAGCTTGGCATTTACCCCTGCTCTTATATCATCAACTAAGACAATATCATCAGCAAATAGCATGCACCAAGGTATCTCATCCTGAATAGTTCTAGTAAGCTCATCCATCACTATAGCAAATAAGAACGGGCTCAATGCAGATTCTTGATGCAATTCAATTGTGATAGAAAAATCACTTGTTAAACCACCACATGTTCTGATATTAGCCACTACTCCATCATACATGTTCTTAATTATGTCGATATACTTGATGGGAACTCTTTTTTTATCAATGTCCACCAAAGTATCTCTCGTGGTATCTTATTATAGGCTTTTTCTAAGTTAATAAATACCATATGCAAATCTCTATTTCTCTCTTGAAATCGCTCTATAAGTTGACGAAGTAAATGAATAGTTTTTGTCGTCGATCTCCCCGGTATAAATCCAAACTAGTTCTCCGATATTTTAATAGTTTGTCACAATCTATGTTCAATTACCCTTTCTCAAAACTTCGTAGTTGACACATGAGTTTTATTTCTCGATAATTAGAACAACTCTGAATATCACCCTTATTATTATACAGAGCTATTAGGTTACTCTTCCTCCATTCATTTGACATTTTCTTACTTTGCTAAATCTTGTTAAAAAGATCTGTCAGCCACCTCACACCAATCCCTCCTAAGTATCTCCATATCTCTATAGGAATCTCATCTGAACCAACAGTTTTTCTTGATTTCACCCTCTTCAAAGCCTCTTTTACTTGAGACTCTTTAATTCTGCACATAAATCTATGATTTATATCGTCCCATTGAATAGTAAGATCTCCCAAATCTTGAGTAAAACTACCATTATATAATCTATCAAAATAATCTTTCCATTTTTCTTTAATCTTTTTGTCTCGAACTAGAACCATCTGATCATCATCTTTAATACACTTTACAGTACATAAGTCTATAGACTTTCTCTTTCTTATTCGAGTAATTCTATATATATCATTTTCTGCCTCTTTATTATCCAACTTCTCTTTAATATAACTATATATATATATATAACTAATTATATTATATATATAATATATAACTTGAATATGATTAAATAGAAATAGAATCCTCTATATCTAATAATGTACTGAAATATCTGACTGGTTAGAATTTTCATTCTATTATTATACATAAATTTTAAAAATTTCCATAAAAATTTACATACTTTTTTTTATATTTTACATTATCATTATATTAGATTAACATTATATTATATACATTAATATAATATATTTATATTAGAACATATTTCTAATTAACATATTTCTATTCTATTTTTAAAATATATAGAAAGTTGATTAGAGCAATTAGATCAATATAGCAAAAATCATAAAGCAGAGTCTTAATTTCTTATTATGTACAAAATATATACAAAAAATCCGGATATTGACACAATTCATTTCATTCTACTTTGTAATACTTCAGTAGATTTAGCTTTGCTTTGTTTATCCTTTAGTTCAGTCTTAATTTTGATTTCTTCTGTAAAATGAAATTTCAATTAAAAAGAGTCTTTATGTCTCGTTACCGAAGACCTCGTTTCAAAAGGATATGTCGTCTGGGGGCTTTACTGGGATTAATGGGTAGAAACGGTCAGGACACGTTTACCAATTCGGAATCACAGTCAGGTCCAACTAGTGGAGGCAGACACGTTTCCCAATTCGGACTTCAAATATCGTGGTCACGTCCAATGGGAGCATGATGGGCCTAAATACAAACCTGAAAGCCAGTCTGACCCAAAAGTTTAAGTTATTTGGTCAAATACCCCAATTTTGTATTTAAATCTATAAACTTTTTTTGTCATATCCGATGTGGGACTATAATCACATATGAACAACTAGCACACACTTCCTCTCCTCTTCAGCCACCCAGCCACCCTGGCGCTCGCTCCTTCTGCCCCCTCTTTGTCTCCCTCTCCCAAGCAACCCCTCTCCCACTGTTCTCGCTCTCTCTCTTCTAGAGGTCAGAATAAGCGGGTCAAGGACCAATTTTCGGTCAATCCTATTAAAATTTTAAATTAAAAAATTGAAAATTTTATTTTTAATTTAGGTAACGTTTTGTCAAGCGTCGGCGCACCTATAAACAACAATCAAATCAATAATAATTTTTTTTTCAACGACAGCAAAATCCTGCTAGGAACGGGTTTAAAATTAAGCAATTAGTACGTACTGATATTTATCTATTATTTAGTTCTATTGTGTTAGCAAAAAATAGTGTAATAATACTAATGCAACAACTAGCGGAATCAAATAGTTAACCGAAGAGAAAAATAGCAGAGACAGAGAACACGTAGATTTTAACGTGGTTCGGCAATATGCCTACGTCCACGGGGACACGATCGAAATACTTCCACTATATCAAAAAAGGATTACAACTTTCTAGTTCTCAACCACAAGAGAAATCACAAAGAAATCACACAAGATTTTGAGATCAAACCCTAATATCTTGTTTCAGTAATTTACATCTTTGCTTCGGTCGCTGAAAATCCAAAAGAAAATAACCAAGCAGCTGCCCTGCTTCAGCCGAAAGCAACAAAAGTCCAGCCTCCTCAATTTTGTGACAGCATCAATTATTTTGCTACAATAGCAAATAATTTATTTTTCTTCTGCTATTTCTGGCTGCAACAACCAAGCACCGGAGCAGCCACCCTTCAATTTCTTTGCATCCAAAGAAATAAAATTTCAGCTATATTTTTTCTGTGCTTGCTTCAGGCCGCACCAAAAAAAACTTTGGCAGATCCTTTTTCGGCTCCTTTTTTTTCCGGCTTACCCAAAACCCTAACATCACACCCCATATATATATTATATCATAACGGGTTTAGGCCGGTTTTGGACCCGTTTCGGTAGACCGAAATCCGCTGCGGCAATGGGCTCCATTAGCAACAATCTCCCACTTGGAGACCTATTGCTAAAAATGTAAACTCTATACATGATAATCCCAGTGCCCAAAGTTTTTACCTCGATCGTTTAAAGTCCCGATTTCAACATTCAACACAAATGCACTAAAGTTGAGCAATAACTCAACTTTTTCTCATCAACTAGTTTTGTCAACATATCTGCAGGATTCTTACTGCCCTCAATCTTCTCCAACTTCAATTGGCCATCCTCCAACAAGGATCTAATGAAGTGATATCTCAAGTGAATATGTTTAGTTCGTGAATGATACGCTGAGTTCTTAGCAAGATGAATTACACTCTGACTATCACTGAATAACCTGCAATCAACTCCATCAAAGCCCAACTCACTCATCAATCGCTGCAACCAAATAAACTCCTTACTTGCTTCTGCAACTGTAACATACTCAGCTTCTGTCGAAGATAAAGCAACAATTGATTGTAATCTTGATATCCAGCTTACCGCTGTCCCTCCTACAGTAAAAACATAACCTGTGGTGCTCCTGCTATTGTCTCTATCACCCGCATGATCCGAATCTACAAAACCTTACACATCAATGTTATCACCCCCAAAACACAAACAATAATTTGAAGTACCTTTCAAATACCTGAAAATCCACTTCACCACTTGCCAATGTTCCTTTTCAATGTTCTTCATGAATCTACTCACTACTCCCACTGCATGTGCAATATCTGGTATTGTACTCACCATTGCATACATGAGACTCCCAACAGCCGATGAATAAGGCACATTCTCCATGCGTCTCGTCTCCTCATCTGTCTTGGCACCTTGCTCCTTTGACAGTTTGAACTGACCACCAAGAGCTGTAGTTACCGATTTTGCATTCTCCATGTTGAATCTCTCCAACACCTTTTTGATGTACCCCTCCTGAGATAACCACAATTTCTTGCTTTTCTTATCTTGGGTAATTTGCATTCCAAGAAGTTTTTTAGCCTCACCCAAGTCCTTCATAGAGAATCTCCCTATCAACTTTCTTTTCAGATCATTGATTTTCTTCATGCATGTATCTGCCACAAGCATATCATCTACATACAAAGTAAGTATAATAAAGTTACCATCCTTAAACTTTTGTAGATATACACAATGATCTGAATTACATCTGGCAAAGTTTGAATCCAACATAAACTTATCGAACTTCAAGTACCATTGCCTCGGCGCTTGTTTCAACCCATACAAGCTCCTTTTCAGTCGACATACCCAATTCTCTTTTCCTTTAACTTCATATCCCTCCGACTGTTCCATGTATATTTCCTCCTCCAAATCACCATGAAGGAAAGCAGTCTTCATATCGAGCTGCTCTAAATACAATCCTTTCACAGCCACAATACTTAGTATTGCTCCGATAGAAGTCATCTTGACAATAGGTGCAAATATTTCATTGAAGTCAATACCTTTTCTCTGACCGTATTCCTTTACCAGAAGTCTAGCCTTGAAGCTTTGTGTCCCTCCTGCCTCATGTTTTACCCTGTATACCCACTTGTTATGCAATACTTTCATCTTTTCCGGTCGCTTCACTAATTTTCATGTGTAATTCTCCTCCAAAGAAGACATCTCATCACGCATGGCTTGCTACCACTTAAGACGAAATTTATCCTGCATAGCCTCTTGGTAACTCTCTGGTTCACCTGCATTAGTATATAAAACATGATATAATGGAAGACAAAGTTTTTGGGTTGGCTTTCTTATCCTCGTGCTCCTCCTCAAAGTGGAAACACTCTCTGATGAAGTACTGAAACCATCTACTTCAGTCAATGGCTCTCTTTCCTGTTCGGTCTCATCTGAAACTTGTGTATTCTCAGGTGTAGCCATTTCTTCTCCTTCAAATGTAGGTATTTCTTCTTTTCTTTTATCCATGGGATCCATCCCATCCTGTGGCTCATCCAGCTCCAAGTGCTCTTTCTCCATTGTATTGTCACTCTTACGTTCCATTCGGTCTTTATACATACAACCCTCATTAAATACTATATCTCTGCTACGAATTACCTTGTTATGCTCATAATCCCATAAGCGATAACCATATTCATCTCCACCGTATCCAATGAATGCACACTTCTGAGATTTAGAATCAAGCTTTTTTCTCATCTTATGATCCACATGTGCATATGCTATACAACCGAACACTTTTAAGAATGAATAATTTACAGTCTTACCAGACCACACCTCCTCTGGAATTCCTCCATCTAAAATACTAGCTGGACTCCTGTTGATCAGATAGACTGTCGTATCTACAGCGGCTCCCCAAAGTTGCAAAAGCAAATCTGCTTATAGTCTCATACTCCGAGCTCGCTCCAAAATGGTTCTATTCATCCTCTCAGCCACGCCATTCTGCTGCGGTGTCCTCGGTATAGTCTTTACTCTCCTGATCCCGTGGGTAGAGCAATAGTCATCAAACACTCTATTGCAAAATTTCCCACCATTGTCTGACAACAGACATTTCACGTTTAAACATGTTTCATTCTCAATAAGAGCTTTCCATACCTTGAAGATCTTGAAGACATCAGATTTCTAGTTAAGTGTAAACACCTATGTTTTCCTGCTTGCATCATCTATGAAAGTGACAAAATAAGAATTATCTCCAAGAGACTTCGCCGAAGAAGGCCCCCATACATTTGTATATACCAACTCCAATCTCTCGGTTTTCTTCTCCTTGCCATCCTTCATAAAACTAACTCTTTTCTGCTTTCCAAACACACAGTTCTCGCAGAAATCAAAATTAGTATCTTTCATATCTGTCAACATATCTCTGCATTGCAATACCCTCATGCCGGTTTCGCTCAAGTGACCGAGCCTCTGATGCCATAAGCTAGCCTTCTCATTCTTCATGGTGGCCAAAAAAACAACGTGATCCACCGAGCTTGAGAGTAAATATAGAGTTTCCACTCTCTCACCCTTGACCACTACCCTTGCTCATTTGCTGATCTTCCACTGTTTCCACTCAAATGAGATTTGATAACCTTCGCCATCCAGCTTACTAACATATATCAAATTTTTCTTCAAATCTGGTATGTGCCTGACCTCTTGTAAAAGCAACTTTCTACCATTATACAACTTTAACTAAATGTCCCTTTACCGACAACTTGCATTCCTACCAATTACCAATAGTCGCATGCCCAAAATCACCTTGGACATAATTCTCAAACCATTCTCTGCGAGCAGTGCAATGGAACGAAGCCCCTGAATCCACAAACAACAGATTTGACCTCGATTCTGTATGAGCAGACAAGCACAAGTCATCATACTCTTCACTTGGATTCACCACATTCGCTCCTTCCTTGTCTTTGTTTGGACAATCCTTCTTCATATGACCCTCTGTCTTACATTTCCAACACACTAATTTTTTATTGAACTTCCCCTTAGATTTTGATCTTCCTCTTTGCTTTGACTCTCTGTTTAAACTTCTACCCTTTTCCTTCCTTCTGTCATTATCAATCGACAGAGCAGTACTTGTAGAAACTGTGCTCTCACCCATACTCTTTTTCATCAATTCATCATTCATGATTGTACTCACAACATCATCAAATTTAAGAGCAGTATTGGAAGAATTGATGATGGCCATAACAACATTACTCCAACTATCCGGTAACGAACACATAAACATCAAAGCTTTAATGTCATCAGCAAAGACAAAATCTAAGGATTCAAGTTGTGCCCATAATGTGTTAAATTCATTCAAATGATTAACAACTGAACTATCAGAAGGCATCCTCAAGTTGAACAACTTTTTCATTAGAAATAGTCTATTTGAAGCAGACGGCTTCTCATAAAATTTAGCCAACGCTGACATCAAATCTGAAGTGGTCTTCTCCTTAGAGACGTTGAACACAACCTGCTTTGTCAGGCACAATCGAATCTGCGCCAAAGCCCTCCTGTCCAACAATTCCCACTCCTCATCTGTCATCTTTTCTGACTTCTCCAAATAGTGGTTGATGTAAATTCTTTTGATATAAATAATCTTCCATCTGCAATTTCCACCATTGGAAATCTGTCCCATCAAATTTTTTAATTTTTCCCTTCCTATCTTCCTCCATAACTCCCACTCAAAATCAACACTAATCTGAGTGAAATCTGACCCGATCCAGTGCTCTGATACGAATTGTTAGCAAAATATAGCGGAATAATACTAATACAACAACCAGCGGAATCAAATAGTTAACCGAAGAGAAAAATAGTAGAGACAGAGAACACGCAGATTTTAACGTAGTTCGGCAATATGCCTACGTCTACGGGGACACGATCGAAAAACTTCCATTATATCAAAAGAGGATTACAACTTTCTAATTCTCAACCACAAGAGAAATCACAAAGAAATCACACAAGATTTTGAGATCATATTGAAATCAAAATTTTTATATAATTTAATAAGCTTCGATTCAAACAAAGAGGAACCGACAGTTTTGGAGGTTCTAGATTAATGAAAAGCATTCAAAAGGTTAGAATTTTTTTTGCATCAGACAGATAAAAAAAAAAAATTAGAAAAGTACCATACCTTGGGTTAATCCAAAGAACTCAATGAATGCAAAAACGATAAAAAAAAAAAAGCGACTAGCCCTTCTCTCTTCCCCCGCCCCCACATTTTACTCTTTTATTGTTAGGCTGAGAACCATCCTCACGTCCATTGAAATATTGAGAATTTCATATATCCATTAAATCTGTAAATAGTTAAGATTTTTTAGCGTAAAATACACAGTAGCATGAATCACCAAAATTGCACTGAAAACGAGCGAGATTGCACTGCAGACAATCCTCGACATCTTACTTTATGGAGAGAATCTAAAAACAGCATGTTCATAAAAGTTTCTTGAGGGAACATGAAAAGACACGGTGGGGAGAAAATTTAGGACGAGCTGTCTTCACAAGAAACTAGATCTTAGACACATGCGCAATGCAAATTACTATTTAGGATGTGTTTGGTAAGTTGGAAGTAGTAAAAATAAGAAAGAAATTGAAAAGTAATTTTTAAAATTGAAATAGAAAAAGATTTTACTTTTTGTGTTTGTTTACTAATGTATTGGAAGAAGAAAGTATGGTAGGAAGATCTTAGACACATGCGCAATGCAAATTACTATTTAGGGTGTGTTTGGCAAGTTGGAAGTAGTGAAAGTAAGGAAGAAATTGAAAAGTAATTTCTAAAATTAAAGTAGAAAAAAAATTCACTTCTTGTTTTTGTTTACTAATGTATTGGAAGAAAAAAGTATGGTAGGAAGTGAAGAGTATTATTTAATTAATTAAATAAACATAATTTATATTATTTTATTTATTTATTAGAGATAAACATATAAGTTTTGAAAGACAATTATGACATGCAAATAAAAAAATATTTTTTGTCTTCTTCTTTTACTTCATAGTCACTTCCAACTCCAAAGTATAAGCTTGAAAGTTTTTGAAAGTTTTGGAAGTGAAGGGTCACATAGGCATCACCTCATCAATTAAGAAGTAATTTCCAAGTTTATTCTTGACCAAACAAACACTTGAAGTAGTGGAAGTAGTTTTACTTCCACTACTTTCATTTTACTTCCATGCAAACAGACACACTCTTAGCTGAAAGATGACATTTAATTATGTTTGAGATTATCCTTCACTGATATCCGAAATAACTCACAAATAATAGTCGAACATCCATAATTATTTTAGTGTCCTTCTCTAGAACACAATATATGTAATAGTAACCCACGTAATAGTAGCTTTATGCCTATTTCATTAAGTACTTATAAATGAAACACAGGAATATACCCATCTCTCTCTAAAAAAAAAAAAAACAAAAGAAAAGTCGATATTCCAAAAATTTTCAACTATGTGCCATTAGTTCTGCTCAAATTCCAGAATTCCAAATACGTGACTGTATTTGTGATTTTATTGGAAATCGGACAAACTTAAATAGATAGACTTGAATTTATTAGACATATCAGGAAATTATTTATTGAGCCTAGATACTTGGATCGTGAACTCATAAAATGGACTTATTACGTTATATAAAAAAAAATGTATTGTGCATAGTATGATAATATCATGGCAATGTTATATTTTTCGAACATAAACAGTGGGTGGGTAAGTCTCACTATATTTATTAATTAGAATTTAGCAAAATAGTTTATAGTTATAATTCATAAATATATAGGAGAACACTAACTACTAAAATATAACAAAATCCAAAAATAGCAGAAATCATCAGGACTAGAAGAACCGTGCATATTGATCACAGCTACAATATTAAGAGATCGTGGACAATCAACTACTATAGTAATATTATACTTATGAATTCATATTTGAATCTCTACTTTATATGTATTTTTCTAATTTGTTAATAAAATAAAGGATGAGTTTTTTTTTTTGAGAACAAGAGATGATAATTATGGTTCAAGAAAAAGAGATGGAGTTGGGTGTAATATTTTAATGGTATCTAGACGCTATAAGGCAGGAATATTTGGGGTAGAGAATTGGCTTAAAAGCCATGCACGTGTCTTCGTTGCCATAAACGAATATGTCACGTTTAAATCCCAGAAACCGCCCATTTATCCAAATTTTATTAGCCATTCGTTTCTTTTTTCCTTAGTCGTCAAAAAAGTGGGTCTGGGGTCCCAACGGGCAGCCTGCATCTGGAAAATGATGGATTCGTGTTGGGGAGGTTCTAAGGTCACCCACCACTTTTCTAAGAGCACATCTGAAAAAATTCATTTCTAAGAAAACATCTGCATCACCTGTCTGTGTTCAATAAGCATGTGTTTAGATGATGGAGTTATAAGAATTGAATGAAGAAATTAAGAACTACTTTCAAAATGGAAGTCAAAGAAAAGATTTCTTTTTATATTTGTTTGATAATTTTTGGAAAATAAGATTGTATGAGGAAGTGAAGGTAATATTATATAATTGATTAAATAAAATAATAATTATATTATTTTATTAGTTTTATTAATAAAAATATAATTGTCTGTCTAATGGTAATTATGATATGCAAATAAAAAAATATTTTTTTTTTTGTTTTGATTCTCTATTTCCTATAGCTCTTTCAAGTTAAAGTGTATGGAATAAAAAATTAAAAGTAAAGCGCCACATAGATGTTACATCACCATATAAGAAGTAACTTCTTATTTACTTTTTAGTTAAACAAATACTTAAAGTAATAGAAATAGTTTCATTTCCACTATTTTCATGACATATCGAGTACGGTAACTAAGTTGGGTTTCGTTAAGATTTATTTAATGAAATCAAGGAGACTATCCTTTATGCTTAAAAAACAAACCTATAGCGACAAGAAGCACATGGATACTCATTCCATGTGGAACACGATTGCTGGAGCCCAATCTCAAGTGAAGACCAAACATATAAAAGGGAATTTTTAAATGAACACACCACTTATTTTAGTGAGCACACTTCACTAAGATACTTATATTATAAGTTTGCTATTGAAAATTTCGAACCATATTACCCTTGTATTCAAACTCCATCCCTCCAGGAGAATCTATCCCATAAACTCATTTTGTTTGATTTTCCCTACAAATTAATTTTCCTTCCAAATCTCTCATCTTTAATTTTAAACTAGAAATATAGGGATTAGCATAACAACATAATTGTCGAAGGAGATAGAAGTGGGTTTTGGTGCAACCGACATTGAGATGTTCGGATTCTAAACCTGAACTAAATGAACTCATTCCTAGTACCAGGGCCAGAACTGGAAGGGTTCTACTGGGGGAGAATCCAGTGGTCAGGACTTGTAATCTGACTAGCAAGTATCCGGTATTTTCCTATCGTGGATTACGAAAATGAAGGAGGAAGGGCTTTTAGAAATTTTTAGTGCACTAACTAGGGAAAACTCTCTCTTTTCGAAGAAAGGTGTGCTCACTAGAATGAGTGGTGCGCTCCTTTATAAGTTTCTCATATAAAGACTCTACCTAAGATGGATAATCCATTGCAATATCAGTATGTCTATGAAAGAAAAATTTATAACTTTGTTTCTTTGAAGAATAAGTTAAAATGCACGAGAAATTAGACTCCATTGGTAATTAGATCCACTGAAATTCTATATCACGAGGAAGATAATTTTATCGATAAAAAAGCTAAATTCCAAGCAGCTAAAATTAAGATTAAATAGCCTACAATTTCTAGAAACTGTCACAGCACAAAATTACAAAACTATGAAGTCTTCAAAATTAAATAGAGTTATAGAAAAAAAAGAAATAAACTAAAAACGTGAATTTTGTCCTTCAGAAAGCTTTTCTGAGAATTCGGTTGACAGTCACAAGCTATGCTCAGTGATTGACACAGATTTTATCATGACATTTCCGATATAATCTCAAAATATCTATTTTGACAACAACTTGTTGCCTGTATTTTTCCTTCAAACGGTCCAACAGGTCTATAAATATTGTTGTTGCTTGTTATCAATTGATTTCGACAAAGATAATTTTGAAATATTGAAATTACTCTCTTCAATAAGTTGCTGCTAGACAATTATGCGATTTTGTGCATCATGAACCATCAAATCTAATCTTGTCCACTTAGCGCGTATCGTGATCACAAGGAGGGTGGTGGCTTGACAGAAAAGGCCACATATTAGACCTAACCATAATCCCTGCAACAACAAAAAATTAACACCGAGTTATGAGTTTACTATGCAAAACAGAAAAAAAAAAATGCATAAAGATGCAAGATCAAAGTTCCAATCAATTCAGAGTTGAGAACGAAGTGGCAAAATTTGTGATGAGAGTTTTCATTATCGATTATGCACGATGACAAAGTAATGTGGCAATAAACGAAAATAAAGGAGATAGCTATATGTTTCTAAACTAAATCAGATGATGAACATCTAAATGTGATGATATCTCAAAACTGCACAGTAAACCCCTGACATAAGGCAAAGGACACGAAAATTGATTGTGTTATATGCGTATTGGTATCGGCTTGATTTGTAAGTTCAATTAATGATACGCATACGTACAGATAGATTTTTCATACAATTGACAGAAAACACGCATTTATTATTGTAGTGTGTGCGTCTATTTTGTAACCTTGGGTTAATAATGCCCTAACGGACCTATAAAAATTTTCCAAAAACTAATAGAGATATGTTGGTGTAAATAACACGTAGTCACCTTATCATAGAGTCCCAACTTGAAACCGAAGAGGAAAGCCAGTGGCATGCCGAACAAATAGAAGGTTACTAAATTGGTCCATGCCGCTAAGTGCTGCCAACCACACCCTCTAGCAACTCCTGTAGTCAATTCATTTGAGATCACAGAGTTAGGAAATGCCAATAATCAACTTTATTTATTTCATTTTTACTTGCATATATCATTTGGCATAGTTCATAGTTAATAATCATCATAATTTTTCTCGTACTAGCAAATGCATTCAGGGATCAAGTATGAATAGAGAAAGTTTAGCCGATGAAAATATGCAAAAATATCAAATTTGTACGGATACAGTCACCTGATAGAACTCCCTGTGCGGACTCAAGAAGTATTGACACCGAGAGCAGAGGAGTCATCGAAGCAAATTCTTGAATGATGGTGGGATTATCCGTAAAAGCTCTAGCCCAAACATTGTGACCAAATCCTAATGCCAGCAGAACGACCAGGGCGAGAAAGCAAGAGAGCTTTAGTGTCACAGATACGGCATTTTTAGCCTTCTTGATGTTTCCAGCACCCATCTCATTCGACACGCGAGTGCTGTAGTAATAATGGAGTCAGTAATAATAAAGAACGATTATTCATTGAAAACTTTAGAATCCTAATAAAATTGGAGAGGTCGATCCTCTGTACCTAACCGCTGCGCTGAATCCAAAGGTGATCATAAACGAAATGGCTTCTGTATTCACGCTGTTCAACATTCAAGATTTAGTTTCGGAGCTAAAATTTCCAGTAAAATTTAAGATATAAGGAGGAAACATTACCATGTAGCGATAAGAGAAGTACTGTTCTCCGAGTCCGGCATCAGTCCAGCCAGTAACACCAAAATCTCAAAAGCACAATATTCCAAACTATTGTTAAAAAAAAAAAGGAATTCAATAGAATGTTGTTTAAACTTTGAAAGAAAAAAAAAATCGCTAACAAAAATAATCTATCTAAACATTTTTACAGCAACTAGGATTTCCATTAAATTGCAGTATACACAATAACATAATTAGACGGGCAAGGAGTAATTATTTAGCACTGTACAAATGTCTAAATTGCACAGCCATGCCACTGATTTTATGAAGAAGATATAATGTTGCATTCAACAGTTGGTTGCAAGAGATGGGTCTTTAAAAAGTTAACTTGGCAACTAGACCGAGGATTTTATTTTACGAGCCATAAAATTAGACTACAACTAGCCGTATAAATGTTGTTCTATTTTTTAAACATGAGAGTCGAGAAAAAAAGGCATGGATTTTATATTTCAAAGGCTCAACAAAAATGGGCAACTTTAAGGTCTATAGCATAAGCATAAACCATGCCGGAGATTTAATTATGTTGTGTCTATATCAAACAAAAATTGGCAACTTTAAGTGTCTATATCAAACACTTGAAGTAGTGGAAGTAGTTTTACTTCTATTATTTCCATTTTACTTCCATGCAAACAGACATACCTTAGCTGAAAGATGACGTTTAATTATGTTTGAGATTATCCTTCACTGATATACGAAATAACTCACAAATAATAGTCGAACATCCATAATTATTTTAGTGTCCTTCTCTGGAACACAATATATGTAATAGTAACCCATGTAACAGTAACTTTATGCCTATTTCGTTAAGTACTTATAAATGAAACCAGACCATCACTGCAGAGGGTACGGCCAACTTCAAGCTAAGAAAGACATATCGGAACGACTCCATCGTTAATCCATCCCAAGTATAACAAAACCTCCCAGAAAACTTAACGTATGTTGCTAACGCAAGCAATGATATCATGAACGATAGCGAAGCAGCTAATGATGCTCCCTTATAACCAAGGCCCAAGGTATGG
Source organism: Dracaena cambodiana (assembly GCA_036321105.1). Taxonomy (NCBI): domain Eukaryota; kingdom Viridiplantae; phylum Streptophyta; class Magnoliopsida; order Asparagales; family Asparagaceae; genus Dracaena; species Dracaena cambodiana. The sequence continues at coordinate 56,395,331 of JAYEPQ010000005.1, read as the reverse complement.
ACCAACAAGTACGTTAGTCCCACGTCGATAACTAAAGTGCATACCGAACATATAACTAGCGGGATCACCACTGATTGTGTCTGGCAAAACCTCAATATGCATTGCAAACATGAGTATGCAAATAAACCTGGAATCAAAAACCTCAAGTAGATCGAAGCCATCTTTGCCACATCGGGGTCTTGATGCAACCAAATTAATACCGGTTCCGAGAAATACCACATGAAGGACACTAGAATGGAAAAGAATAGAGTTATGATGATCGAAAACTGTAAATATATTCCTAACATCCTGTACAGTTTTGCTCCGTATCCTTGACCACACAACGTCTCTAGGGCGCCACTCAAACCAGTCTGAAACATTAAACACGTGAGCAATGACAGTTAGTGAAGGTACACCAATTGCACTATAATACAAGATTAGGAAAGAACCGAAATGAGAAATCAAAATATTTTACTGGAAAATTTTGACAATAAAACAACAACTAAGCCTTTTATTCCCATGTACATGAATCATCCTTCTCCACTCATTCCTATGAAGTTGTATGTTTTCAAATATTTGTATTGAAACTTTTGATGATATGTAAGACGATTCTTCTGCTTTACTATTCTTTCTCATATTCTCAGGCCATCAAACTAATTTTTCAAAACTAAACTACTACAGAGAAGACTGCAGTTTAGCCTATTTGGTGTACATAAATCCTTTAATGCTTAGAATAGCCAGGGATGGACCTAGTTTTCTAAATGAAAGGCTAATGATAAGAAGTCGTCATGATGTAGTCGATCGAGATGAATGCCATGGTCCCTGACAAGAAGGGATGAGTGAATGCAATGGTCCATGACTGGTAGGGACGAGAATGGATAGGTAAGGGTCAATTTTGGTCCAACTTATTCAAAATTTTGAATTAAAAATAAAATGTTTGGCACGAATTTTCCGTTATATCCCTGGAAAAAAGGAAAATATAAGTTATTTCTCTCCCTTCCCTCTTCCTCCTTCCTTCTTATTCTTATTGGTTCCCCTCTCTATTCTTCTCCACTCTCTCTCTTCCCTCCCAGTTAATCTCTCTTTTTTTCTTCTTTCTTTTTCTTTCTCTAACCCTATATCTAATGGAGAAGGGAGCCCAATAAGAATAAGAGAGGAGAAAGAGAGAAGGGAGATAATAACTGATATTTTCCTCCTTTGAGGAATATAAAGGAAAATTCGGGGCAAAAATTACCCAGGGGTCTAAAGTGAAGTAACTTAAAGGATTTGGGAATTAAAATCAAAATATTAAGATTTTAGGGATTAAATTATAATTTTTAAATATATAAAGGACCAATATGTAAAAACTCCAAAATAAAAACTTTTTCTAATTCAAAATTTTAAATAAGATGGGCCAAGAATTGGTCTTTAGTCTCATCCATTCTCATCCCTATTAATGACCAGTTGCTTGAAAGGACCATCCTGGGTGAGGGCAACAAGGATAGCAGTGAATTAGGTAGATGGTTAGGGGTTTGGGAGAAGGTTAGGGATTCAGGAGATAGTAGTGGTTTTAAGGGAGGAGACTGGGAGAGTGAGGAGGGTAATGAGCATGTTGTCGTCAGTGATGACAGGAAGGATAAAATGGATATTCGCAACGAGGATAGCAGTGAATTTGGGAGACAATTAAGGGTTTAGTTTGGTAGGAGATTAGAGATTCAAGAGCTCGTGATGGTTTCAGGGAAGGAAAATGGGAGAGTGAAGATGATAATGAACATGTTGTCATTGGTGATAGCAGGAAGGATGACATGGGCATTAGCAGTGCAGAGTAGCCCTTATCTTCTTTTTATGCTGCATGATTTATTTTTCCTTTCCTTCTCAGAACAACCATTTTTAGTATCAAAACAAGCTGAATTTTGGAGAAAACTTGGGCTGCATATAATAGTAACTTCAGTTAACAAATAGTATTCCTGCAGTATTTGCACAAAAAACTTAAAATTTCCAATCATATAGCGAAGGGCTCTAGGAATAAGCTAAAGAAACCATCCCAGTTAGCAATTACAATTAATTCTAAAATATAAATTTCCTTTATTATTTTGATTACCGAGTATTATTGTATTGCTCTGTATTGAAACCGAGAATTTAAAACTGTGTAATCATTACTTTTGCCCTCTTGGCCTTCACCTTTTTTACTAGAAGGTCATATACACTATACTAATGTGATAGGCTTAGTTCTATTTTAATACAAAGGGTTTGATCGCTTCCATCCAACATTAAAAAAAAAAATTAAAAAAAAAAAAAAAAAAAAAGGGGTTCCCTTTCTACATTCATAAAGTAATCACAGCAAAAAAGGCTAGATATGATGTTGTGTCAACGTACCACGAGAGCAATCCCGGTGACAGTACCCCAGGAATTGCCGAGAGTTGCTCCGGCGAGCTCAAGATCGCCAAGGTGGCCGGCGAACATGACGGAGACAAGGGTCACCCCGTAGTACGACATGTTGGTGATGATCATCGGAACCGAGAACAGAAGCTGCGCCTTGGCCTCCTCACCATCTATCCACCTCTGCATACATCCTCCTCTCTTCACCTCCTCCTCCTTCTCGGGCCCAGGCTCCACAAGAGGAGTTGTAGTTGATGACATGATCAACTCTTCTGCTTTTTTTTGGCCAGAAATCTATCATCATGAAACCATTGATTTCTGTCGCTTCTGTTATTGCTGTTGGATTTATCGTAGGACTTGCTTCTACTGGATTTAGAGTTTGTCAAGATACTGCTGCAAGGCAAGCCGTAGAAGGTATTGCGAGACAATTAGAAGGAAAAATACAAGGTACTTGATTAATTAGTTTAGCTTTTATGGAAGCTTTAACAATTTATGAACTGGTCGTGGCATTAGTGCTTTTATTTATGAATCCTTTTGTTTAATTTAATCCTAGAATTAAAATGGAAACAAGTATGTTACCCACTTTAATTTATTTTATTAACTCGTTTCTATTTGCTCCTGTGAATTATATCAATACTTTATTCCTATAATTATGTATTTGTTGCGACAATACTCCGGGAAGGAGTGATTTGAAGATGAGGAATTAGTGGATTCACTCAGCTTTCTTCCTTCCTGTTCTTAGTTTAAATTTTGATTTATCTTTTTGGAAGTTTTTGAAGAAAGGAGATATTTTGCAATTGATACGAGTCAAGTGATACAAAAAGAACTCTGTTCTTTCTTAGTCCTCTCTATAAGAGGAGAGTATATGAAAAATGTAACCGATTCTTTCGTTTCCTTAGGCCATTGGCCATCCGTCGGGAGTTTCGGGTTTAATATCGATATTTTAGCAACAAATCCAATAAATCTAAGTGTAGTGCTTGGTGTATTGATTTTTTTTTTTGGAAAGGGAGTGTGTGTGAGTTGTATATTTCATTAATAGGTTGGATCTAACCGACTGCACTTTATTTATGTTATTATATATTTTTATAGGATAAATAGGAAAAAGTGCACAATCTCGACGAATTCCTTCTGAGTAAATTCATAAATCATATGTAAGAACCTTAGCATGTCGTTATTCACTGGTAAGTCAACTTTGATTCTCTATCAACCAATCAATATATGAGACCATTAACATGGTTAAAGCTAAACTGTTTGAAGTCCGAGCACAACAAGGTACTCTTTCTACCACTACGTTAATAAAGAAATGGTTTAAAAAAGAATAGTTGATAATTTTTCCAATTTAGAACACAAATATCGATAAAATGATTTGAACTATTTATTAGAATAACTAAGGGCGCCTTGCCCTTTATTATATATTATATTATCTAATATCAAATCGACAACCTATGTTAAGTATAAAAAGGGAGAATTTTTGGATTTGAATAAAAAAGGAAATAAAATGAAATTTTCAAATATTCTATATTTATAGAATATATATAATATAGAAATATCTATTTTCAATGAAATAAAGAACAAATAAAGAAACATCTTTGCTGACAATTATAGATTTTTTGTCTGATAAAATTTTTAATACTCTGCAAAATTCATGATTTATTCGAAAAAAATTCTAAAATAAAAATTGATAAGATCATATGAGTTTTACATTAGTCAGCCCCGATTCAAAAATAAAAATTCTTGTATATTGAATTGAATAACTATAGTGATAAATTTGGATCAACTTATTTTCTCGTTCTGACATTCCAGTAAATAAGGACTTTCTAAGAACCCACAATATCTAATAACGGATGTGGCCAAACATTTTTGGTAATGAAGGAATCAAAACTTTTCTTTTCTTATTACAAAGTAGAAAGAAATTTGTTGAAAATTACTTTTTTTTTCAAGATTCAAGAAAGGACTTCATTTTTGGGGTGTTATGCCAAAATAACGTATGTGATAAAAAAATAGGCAATCTATTTCTTTTTTCCAAAAAAAAATAATCTTGGAGATTGTGTAATGCTTACTCTCAAACTCTTCGTTTATACAGTAGTGATATTTTTTGTTTCTCTCTTCATCTTTGAATTCTTATCTAACGATCCGGGCCGTAATCCTGGACGTAAAGAATAAAAAATGTTGAGTTTTCCTTATTTTTTTTTATATATTCCATACATTTACCTATGATGAAAAAAAAGGATCAAAATTTTCAAATTAGAAAGTCTAAAGTGATCAGAGGGAATAGAGAGATAGGGATTCGAACCCTCGGTACAAATAACTCATACAACGGATTAGCAATCTGCCGCTTTAGTCCACTCAGCCATCTCTCCTAATTCAAAATTTCAATTTTTTTTGTGATAAAAAGATTAAAAAAAACCTCGTTTTCTTTTTTTAATTATTTATATTTATTAGAAGATAGGATAAAGTAACAATAATAATATAAAAATAATATAAATTATATATTAAAATCGATAAGATATCTACTAATTTAATAGTAATTCAATTTAGATAATGATTCGAAACAGAAATCTTATCGCTAATAGAATAGATATAGATAGAATCCCTTACTTCATTTCTTTGATTTTGTAAAAAAGGTTCATTCCCCGGCTTGGTCAAGTACTGGTCGAGCCATTACATTAGTTCTTTTTTTGTTCTGATAAATCATTTCATAGATCAAACAATTCAATTATGTATGATTTGATATCAAATCAAAAATTCTTGGTTGTTATTGGAGTAATAAAGAAAATGTCTATCCCCAGTCCTATGATTATTCCAATAGTTTTTTGGATAAAAACCTCTATTCCTAATTCCATTACTGTGATACGAGAGCGATTTATGATATGTGAATGAGAAAAATGTGGATCAAGGCCCCTAGATCTATTTACTTTTTTCGTTGGAAAAGGGGACATAATTGTCTGAACCCCCTTTATTTCTTTGTTATGTTCGTTAGGTTGAAGTCTATCGGGAATAATATTCTACGACTAACAACTCATTTATTTTTAACTCGATCCATTTACTATCTATTATTTGATTTACTAATCCTTTATATTGGAATGATTCAATAGTCAAATGATTTGGTAGTTCTTCCTGAGGGGACGAAGTAATATAATTTTGAATCATAGCTTTTGATCTTTGTTTATCCTTTGTAGTAATAATATCTCGAGATTTGCAACGATAACTTGGTATATCCACTATACGACCATTAACTAAAATATGTCTACGGTTAACTAATTGTCTGGCTCCAGAATTCGTCGAAGCCATATCCAATCGTAAAAGGATGTTATCTAAACGCATCTCAAGTAGTTGTGGTAAAACCTGGCCTGTTGACCATTTAGCTTTTCCGGCGATATGCACATATCTAAGTAATTGTCGCTCTGTCAGACCATAATGAAAATGCAATTTCTGTTTTTCTTATAAACGAATACGATATTGTGATCTTTTTACGGAACGCAATGGTTTTTAAGATCACTTCCGGATCTAGGTCTTTTACTAGTTAATCCCGGTAAAGCCGCGTATCTTTTTGAAACGAGGTCCTCGATAACGAGACATAAAGACTCCTTTTTATTGAAATTTCATTTTACAGAAGAAATAAAAATTAAGATTGAACCAAAGGATAAACAAAGCAAAGCTAAATCTACTGAAGTATACAAAGTAGAATGAAATGAATTGTGTCAATATCCGGATTTTTTGTATATACTTTTTACATATAAGAAATTAAGACTCTGCTTTATGATTTTTCTATATAAATCTAATTGCTCTAATCAACTTTATATTCCTAGTTACCATGACATAACAGATTAGTGACTCAACGTTTGAGGAAAGGGAGAGGAGAGATTAGCAATCATGGAAAAATCGATAGAGAAAAAGCCAGCTATCGGAATCGAACCAATGACCATCGCATTACAAATGCGATGCTCTAACCCCTAAGCTAAGCGGGCTCACATAACAGAAATAGAAATAATGTATACAGATTCAAGAAACTACCGGATTTTGGCTATTAGTTATGAATTTAATATGAACCATTATTTAATACGAACTATTATTATTTATTACTATTATAACTATTCTAGTTCATAATTCTTTCCATAGTTACAAATAATATAACTACAAACAACAAACAACAACTAAGCCTTTCATCCCAAGTATTTGGGGTAGGCTACATGAACCAATAAAGAATCACACCGGATCGATTACTTTGATAGTCCTTCTCCATTCATTACTATCAATTAATATCTGCTCATTTAAACCTCTAGAATCCATATCTTTTCGTATCACTTCCATCCATATTTTTTTCGGTCTTCCCTTCGTTCTTTTAATTTGTCCTACATTGATAAACTCCACTCGTCGAACTGGTGCATTTGTAGGCCTACGTTGCACATGACCAAACCATCGTAATCGGTATTCTCGCATCTTCTCATCAAAGGAAGCTATACATATTTTAGCACGAATATCTTTATTTCTCACTTTATCTCTCCTAGTGTTGCCGCATATTCAGCGGAGCATGGTATCTCTGCTACACTTATCTTCTGTAAATGACGTTTCTTTATAGCCCAACATTCCGTGCCATATAACAAAACTGGCCTAATAACAGTCCTATAGAAATTTTCTTTCAGTCTTAACGGAATGTTACGGTCGCATAAAACTCCCGTTGCCATCCTCCATTTCAACCAGCCAGTTTGTATCCTATGATTAATATCATTATCGATCTCCCCATCATTCTGAATAATAGAACCCAAATAGCTAAACTGACTGCTTATTTGTATCTCTTACCCATCCAATTTTACAGCATTATAGTTTATGGTCCGTCGTTTACTAAATTTACATTTCATATACTCTGTTTTAGACCTACTCAATTTAAAACCTCTAGATTCTAATGTATGCCTCCATAACTCTAGCTTGGCATTTACCCCTGCTCTTATATCATCAACTAAGACAATATCATCAGCAAATAGTATACACCAAGGTATCTTATCCTGAATAGCTCTAGTAAGCTCATCCATCACTATAGCAAATAAGAACGGGCTCAATGTAGATCCTTGATGCAATCTAATTGTGATAGAAAAATTACTTGTTAAACCACCACATGTTCTGATATTAGCCACCACTCAGTCATATATGTCCTTAATTATGTCGATATACTTGATGGGAACTTTTTTTTTCATCAATGTCCACCAAAGTATCTCTCGTGGTATTTTATCATAGGCTTTTTCTAAGTTAATAAATACCATATGCAAATCTCTATTTCTCTCTCGAAATCGCTCTATAAGTTGACGAAGTAAAAGAATAGATTTTGTCGTCGATCGCCCCGGCATAAATCCAAACTGGTTCTCCGATATTTTAACAGTTTGTCGCAATCTATGTTCAATTACCCTTTCTCAAAACTTCGAAGTTGACACATGAGTTTTATTTCTCGATAGTTAGAATAACTCTGAATATCACCCTTATTCTTATACAGAAATATTAGGGTACTCTTCCTCCATTCATTTGATATTTTCTTACTTTGCCAAATCTTTTTAAAAAGATCTGTCAGCTACCTCACACCAATCCCTCCTAAGTATCTCCATATCTCTATAGGAATCTCATCTGACCAATAGCTTTTCTTGATTTCATCTTCTTCAAAACCTCTTTTACTTCAGACTCTTTAAAACTACGATTCATATCGTCACATTGAATAGTAAGATCTCCCAAATCTTGAGTAAAACTACCATTATATAATCTATCAAAATAATATTTTCATCTTTTTTTAATCTTTTCGTCTCGAACTAGAACCGTCTGATCATCATGTTTAATACAATTTACAATATATAAGTTTATATAGACTTTCTTTCTCTTATTCAAACAATTCTATATATATCTGTAGACACAAAAAAAAAGAAAAAAAGAAAAAAAAAAGGGGGAATAATCCCCGCGGGTTGCTACCCGTGGGAATTATTCCCGTGGGTTGCCGCGGGAGCAACCCGCAGGAACAATTCCCGCGGGTGAGCCACCCGCGGGAACAATTCCCGCGGGAGGGCACCCTCGAAAACAATTCCCACGGGAACTTCCGCGGGTGGGCACCTGCGGGTTGCACCCCGCGGGAAGTTCCCGCGGGTTGCAACCCGTGGGAGCTTCCACGGGTTGTAAGCCACAGGATGTCTTCCGCTTTTCGTTCCGCTTCCGCGGTAATCCGGATTTTTAGAGATTAATTATACAGATTTGATCGGGATTTGAGGGGAGAATTTGAGCCGGATTGGAAGTGCTCTTCAATCTATAAAATTGGGAGCGGAGCTTAGAATAAAGAAAGATTCGGGGGAGGGAGGCAATTTTCCAGAGGTCGGAGTCCAAAAATTCAGAGAGGAGTTCCTCAATCCAGAGAGATCGGATCGTCAACGGAGTGCAGAATCAAGACTCCACCGCTGCCAGAACCCACAAAAATAAAAGGGGAATCGAAATTAATTGATCCCCATTCTTGTAATCTCGAATTTATTTTGTAATTTTTCTTTTATTGCTGTAATTCAAAATCAAATTGGCAATATAAAGAAAGATTCAATTTTTCGGGCATACAAGAATTGGTGACCACAGTGGGAGTTTGGGCAGCGCAATCCAATCTTTTAATTTTTTTTATTCGGAGCCTAGGTGTCATTGCCGGGTAACGATAAATAAATGTGAGGCGTCATCGCCCACCAAAATTGACAAGACGTCATCGTCTGTCAAAAAAAAATTATGAGGCGTCATCGCCCATAAAAAAAAATTGACAAGACGTCATCGTCTATCAAAAAAAAAATTATGACGCGTCATCGCCCATAAAAAAAAATGATAAGACGTCATCGTCTGTCAAAAAAAATATGAGGCGTCATCGCCCAAAAAAAAAAATGACAAGACGTCATCGTCTATCAAAAAAAATTGAGGCGTTATCGCCCACAAAAAAAAAATTGACAAAACTGGATACAACCCCCGGGATGCAACCCGTAGATGGAATCGCGGGACGCAACCCGCAGATGGAATCGAGAGACGCAACCCGTGGGAACGCAACCCACAGATGCAATTGCGGGATGCAACCCGCGGGATACCGAATCCATAAAACAAAAATAATAATAATAATAAATAAGTAATAATAATAATAATAAAATAGTAATAAATAAAAATAAATAAAATAATAAATTGAAATTGCCTCAATTACAATAAAAAAGTTAATAAATAAAGAAAAACGTGAGGAGAGATTAAAAAAAAAAAGTATTGTGCACGGGTGGAGCCCACCTGGGCCACCCGCACTTTTCTCTCTCTCTCCCACACGAAAAAAATAAAAAATAAAAATAATAAAGAATAATAATAAAAGGCAAAAAAAATATAAAAATGAAAAAAAGAAAAAAAGGATAAAAAAAAGAAAGGGCGTTTACGCCCACAAAAAAATGACAAAGCTATAAAAAAAATAATTAAAAAACATACGGTATGAGTGTTCTACCCACGGGTTGTATCCCGCGGATGCACCCGAGGATGCCAAAATAATAAATAAAAATTTAAAAATTTAAAAAAAAAATAAAAAAAAATAATATAAAATATAAAAATAAACAAAAAAATAAATAAAAATAAATTTACAAGACCTCATCGCTTACCAAAATAAATAAATAAATAATAAAAAAATAAAAAACTAGGCGTCATCACCTAAAAAAAAATTTCAAAAGGCGTCATCGTTTATAACTAAAAAAGGACGTCATCGCAAAAAAAAAGAGAGAGATAAAGAAATAAAAATATATATATATAAAATAATAATAAAAGGATCAAAGCTCTAAAGAAAAAATGAGGCCATTCGATGCGTGGGATTCAACCGCAAGATGTAACCCGCAAGAGATACACCCGCGGGATGCAAACCGCAAGAGGTACACCCGCGGGATGCAACCCGCAAGAGGTATACTCGCGCGATGCTCCCGCGGGATGCAACCCGCAAGTGCTACCCACGGGTTACCAAAAAAAACAATAATAAAAAAACAAAAATATTAAAAATATATATAAAATAAAAAAATAATAAAAAATAATAATAATAAATGATAAAAATGATTATAAAAATAAAAATTAAAAATAAATAAATAAATAAAATAATAAATAAATAAAAATAATAAATAAAAACAAACATATGTATATATGTAATAAATAAAAAAATAATAATAATAAAATATAAACATAATATAAATAAAAATTCAAAAAAAAAATTAAAAAAAAAAAAGAGAGAAAGAGGTTGCACCCGCAGATGCACTGCCCGCATCCCCCTGTGCAAGGAGGCAAAAAAAAAAAATGAGAAAATGAAAAAGATAAAATTCCATTGTTTATCTATTAACACGGCAAATAGAAATAAAATATCTCTTTTTCTCCCTGCAGATCAGATTTCGAGATTTAGATGAAGGCAATGGGAAGAGAATAAATTTCTCGCCAACCCTACCATGCTGGGGGTAAAAGCATGAATCACCCAACGCCGTTAAGGTAAAGGGAAGATAATAAATTTCTCACCAACCCCACCATACTGGAGGTAAAAAGCGTGAATCACCTAACGCCGTCAAGGCAAAGGGAAGAGAATAAATTTCTCGCCAACCCTATCATGCTGGGGGTAAAAACATGAATTGCCCAAATCTGCTAAGGCGAAGGGAAGAAGGAATGTTTGGCATCTAAGCCCAAAACCTTCGATAACTCGCCATGCTGAGGGGAATAGTATGGCTAGCCCAACTTAAACGGTAGTTGGTAAAGGCAAATTAAATCCGTTGATAGATGGGGGTTTGCTAAAAATCCCATGACAAATCTGTCATAATAGCATCCTTATCCGAATATAAGGATACATCACTGCCCTAAGCTGCGAAGGCAAAGGGAAGATGAAAAGTTTGGTATTTAAACCCAAACGAAATTCTCGACGACTCACCATGCTGAGGGGAATAGCATGGCTAGCCCAACTCAAACGGTAGTTGGTAAAAACTAATCAAATCCGTTGATAGCTGGGGGTTTGCTAAAAACCCTAATCAGATCGATCCCTTGTCACGTTAAGATTTCACCTCTGACAACAAAACTTTTCTTGTCATTTTTCTCCAGCAGAGCAAGTGACACTCCAAAATATTTGTCAAGTTAAAATCCTAGCTCTAACATCAGAATTCCAAACTATATGAGATCAAACCCAATTAAATCTTCTGTCAAGTTAAGATTTCACCTCTGACAGAAAAGAAAACTCACACTTCATCAAGTTCAATATTATAGCCTCTGATGAATTTGTTTTTGATATCGTTAAGTTAAAAATTACCTCTGACGAAAATCATCTCTCTATCAAGTTAACAGTTATCTCGATAGTCAAATTCCAAGGCTAAATACGTTAACCGTCACCTCTGTTTAGTTAACTCATTCCTATCAGGACCAGATCCTCTGAATAGGTCGAGTTTTGAGACATATTTAATGACACCTCTATCTCTTCATGATCCGTCATACTAGATGTCATTGAACGGTTATGATTCTAATGAGCACGTTAATATGATACATCTGCTTGTCATCAAGTCAGTACGTTAACATCATACCTCTGTTTGTCATCTAACGAGCATATTAACATCATACCTCTGCTTGTCATCCAATGAATACGTTAACATCACACCTCTACTTGTCATCTAATGAGCACGTTAATATCATACCTCTGCTTGTCACCCAATGAGTATGTTAACATCATACCTCTGCTTGTTATTGAATAAACATGTTAACATCACATCTCCGCTCATATTCTATGAGATATGTTAACAATTATCGTTGTCTACCAAATCTTTTACACGTCTGATAGCCAAAATTTAAGAATCCAAAGTATTTCGAAATTCAGTACGGTTCAATACATAACTTCGAAAACTTTGGAGGGGGTTATGTATACACAAAAAAAAGAAAAAAAAAGGGGGGAATAATCCCTGCGGGTTGCTACCCGCGGGAATTATTCCCGTGGGTTGCCGCGGGAGCAACCCGCGGGAACAATTCCCGCTGGTGAGCCACCTGCGGGAACAATTCCCGCGGGTGGGCACCCGCGGGAACTTCCGCGGGTGGGAACCCGCGGGTTGCACCTCGCGGGAAGTTCCCGCGGGTTGCAACACGTGGGAGCTTCCACGGGTTGTAACCCACGGGATGTCTTCCGCTTTCTGTTTCGCTTCCGTGGTAATCCGGATTTTTGGAGATTAATTATACATATTTGACCGAGATTTAAGGGGAGAATTTGAGCCGGATTGGAAGTGCTCTTCAATTTATAAAATTGGGAGCGGAGTTCAGAATAAAGAAAGATTCGGGGGAGGGAGGCAATTTTCCAAAGGCCGGAGTCCAAAAATCCAGAGAGGAGTTCCTCAATCCAGAGAGATCGGATCGTCAACGGAGTGCAGAATCAAGACTCCACCGCTGCCAGAACCCACAAAAATAAAAGGGGAATCAAATTAATTGATCCCCATTCTTGTAATCTCGAATTTATTTTGTAATTTTTCTTTTATTTCTGTAATTCAAAATCAAATTGGCAATATAAAAGAAGATTCAATTTTTCGGGCATACAATATCCTTTTATGCATCTTTATTATCCAACTTCTCTTTAATATAACTATATATATAACTAATTATATTATATATATAATATATAACTTGAATATGATTAAATAGAAATAGAATCCTCTATATCTAATAATGTACTGGAAATATCTGACTAGTTAGAATTTTCATTCTATTATTATACATAAATTTTAAAATTTCCATAAAAATTTACATACATTATTTTTTTTTACTTTACATTATCATTATATTAGATTAACATTATATTATATACATTAATATAATATATTTATATTAGAATATATTTCTATTCTATTTTTAAAATATATAGAAAGTTGATTAGAGCAATTAGATCAATATCGAAAAAATCATAAAGCAGAGTCTTGATTTCTTATTATGTACAAAATATATACAAAAAAACTGGATATTGACACAATTCATTTCATTCTACTTTGTAATACTTCAGTAGATTTAACTTTGCTTCGTTTATCCTTTAGTTCAGTCTTAATTTTGATTTCTTCTGTAAAATGAAATTTCAATAAAAAGGAGTATTTATGTCTCGTTATCGAAGACCTCGTTTCAAAAAGATACGCCGTCTGGCTTTACCGGGATTAGGCTTTACCGAGATTAATGGGTAGAAACACGCTCAGGTCCGGAATCACGGTCATGTCCAACTGGTGGAGGCAGACACATTTCCCAATTCAAACTTCAAACATAGCGGTCACGTCCAATGGGAGCATGATTGGCCTAAAAACAAACCTAAAAATCAATATGATCCAAAAATTTAAGTTATTTGGTCAAATACCCTAATTTTGTATTTAAATCCATATATTTTCTTTGTTCTATCCGATGTGGGACTATACTCACATATGAACAACTAACACACACTTCCTCTCCTCTTCAGCCACCCTGGCGCTCGCTCCTTCTGCCCCCTCTTTGTCTCCCTCTCCCAAGCAACCCCTCTCCCTCTGTTCTCGCTCTCTCTCTTCTAGAGGTCAGAATAAGCGGGTCAAGGACCAATTCTCGGTCAATCCTATTAAAATTTTAAATTAAAAAATAGAAAATTTTATTTTATATTTAGGTAACGTTTCGTCAAGCGTCGGCGCACCTATAAACAACAATCAAATCAATAATAATTTTTTTTTCAACGACAGCAAAATCCTGCTAGGAACGGGTTTAAAATTAAGCAATTAGTACGTACTGATATTTATCTATTATTTAGTTCTATTGAAATCAAAATTTTCATATAATTAAATAAGCTTCGATTCTAACAAAGCGGAACCGACAGTTTTGGAGGCTCTAGATTAATGAAATGCATTCAAAAAGGTTAGAATTTTTTTTGCATCAGACAGATAAAAAAAAAAAAATTAGAAAATTACCATACCTTGGGTTAATCCAAAGAAGTCAATGAATGCAAAAACGAAAAAAAAAAAAAAAAAAAGCGACTAGCCCTTCTCTCTTTCCCCCGCCCCCACATTTTACTCTTTTATTGTTAGGCTGAGAACCATCCTCACGTCCATTGAAATATTGAGAATTTCATACATCCATTAAATCTGTAAATAATTAAGATTTTTTTAGCGTAAAATACACAGTAGCATGAATCACCAAAATTGTACTGAAAACGTGCGAGATTGCACTGCAGACAATCCTCGACATCTTACTTTATGGAGAGAATCTAAAAAAGAGAGGATACAGCACAGCACTCGCGGGTGGGTAATAGCAGAAATCATCAGGACTAGAAGAACCGTGCACATTGATCACACCTACAATATTAAGAGATCGTGGACAATCAACTACTATAGTAATATTATACTTATGAATTCACTTTTGAATCTCTACTTTATACGTATTTTTCTAATTTGTTAATAAAATAAAGGATGAGTTTTTCTTTGTCATACAAGAGATGATAATTTTGGTTCAAGAAAAGAGATGGAGTTGGGTGTAATATTTTAATGGTATCTAGACGCTATAAGGCAGGAATATTTGGGGTAGAGAATTGGCTTAAAAGCCATGCACGTGTCTTCGTTGCCATAAACGAATATGTTACGTTTAAATCCCAGAAACCGCGCATTTATCCAAATTTTATTAGCCATTCGTTTCTTTTTTCCTTCGTCGTCAAAAAAGTGGGTTTGGGGTCCCAACGGGCAGCCTGCATCTGGAAAATGTGGGATTCCTATTGGGGAGGTTCTAAGGTCACCCACCACTTTTCTAAGAGCACATCTGAAAAAGTTCATTTCTATGAAAACATCTGCATCACCTGTTTGTGTTCAATAAGCATGTGTTTAGATGGTGGAGTTGTAAGAATTGGAGGAAGAAATTAATAAGTATCTTTCAAAATGGAAGTTAAAGAAAAGATTTCTTTTTATATTTGTTTGATAATTTTTGGAAAATGAGAGTGTATTAGGAAGTGAAGGTAATATTATATAATTGATTAAATAAAATAATAATTATATTATTTTATTAGTTTTTATTAATAAAATATAACTGCCTGTATAATGTTAATTATGATATGCAAATAAAAAAAATAAAAAAAAAATTTTGTTTTGATCCTCTATAGCTCTTTCAAGTTAAAATGTATGGAAGAAAAATTAAAAGTAAAGCGCCATACAGATGTTACATCAACATATAAAAAATGACTTCTTATTTACTTTTTGGTTAAACAAATATTTAAAGTAGTGGAAATACTTTTATTTCCACTATTTTCATGACATCCTGACTATGGTAACTAAGTTGGGTTTCGTTAAAATTTATTTAATGAAGTCAAGGAGACTATCCTTTACATGCTTAAAAAACAAGCCTATAGCGACAAGAAGCACATGGATACTCGTTCCATGTCGAACACGATTGCTGGAGCCCAATCTCAAGTGAAGACCAAACATATGAAAGGGAATTTTTAAAGGAACACACCACTTATTTTAGTGAGCACACTTCACTAAGACGCTTCTATTACAAGTTTTCTATTGAAAATTTCGAACCATATTACTCTTGTATTCAATCTCCATCCCTCCAGAAGAATCTATCCCATAAACTTATTTTGTTTGATTTCCCCTGCAAATTAATTTTCTTTCCAAATCTCTCATCTTTAATTTTAAACTAGAAATATAGAGATTAGCGTTTAGTGAAGCATAACAACATAATTGTCGAAGGAGATAAAAGTGGGTTTTGGTGCAGCCGACGTTGAGATGTTCGGATTCTAAACCTGAACTAAATGAACTCATTCCTAGTACCAGGGCCAGAACTAGAAGGGTTCTACTGGGGGAGAATCCACCGGTCAGGACTTGTAATCTGACTAGCAAGTATCCGGTATTTTCCTATCGTGGATTACGAAAATGAAGGAGGAAGGGCTTTTAGAAATTTTTAGTGTACTAACTAGGGAAAACTCTCTCTTTTCGAAGAAAGATGTGCTCACTAAGCAAGGTGTGCTCACTAGAACGAGTGGTGCGCTCCTTTATAAGTTTCTCATATAAAAACTCTACCTATGATGGATAATCCATTGCAATATCAGTATGTCTATGAAAGAAAAATTTATAACTTTGTTTCTTTGAAGAATAAGTTAAAATGCACGAGAAATTAGACTCCATTGGTAATTAGATCCACTGAAATTCTATATCACGAGGAAGATAATTTTATCGATAAAAAAGCTAAATTCCAAGCAGCTAAAATTGAGATTAAATAGCCTACAGTTTCTAGAAACTGTCACAGCACAAAATTACAAAACTATGAAGTCTTCAAAATTAAATAGAGTTATAGAAAAAAAGAAATAAACTAAAAACGTGAATTTTGTCCTTCAGAAAGCTTTTCTGAGAATTCGGTTGACAGTCACAAGCTGCGCTCAGTGATTGACGCAGATTTTATCATGACATTTCCGATATAATTTCAAAATATCTATTTTGACAACAACTTGTTGCCTGTATTTTTCCTTCAAACGGTCCAACAGGTCTATAAACATCGTTGTTGCTTGTTATCAATTGATTTCGATAAAGATAATTTTGAAATATTGAAATTACTCTCTTCTATAAGTTGCTGCTAGACAATTATGCGATTTTGTGCATCATGAACCATCAAATCTAATCTTGTCCACTTAGCACGTATCGTGATCACAAGGAGGGTGGTGGCTTGACAGAAAAGGCCACATATTAGACCTAACCATAATCCCTGCAACAAAAAAAAATTAACACCGAGTTATGAGTTTACTATGCAAAACAGAAAAAAAAAATGCATAAAGATGCAAGATCAAAGTTTCAATCAATTCAGAGTTGAGAATGAAGTGGCAAAATTTGTGATGAGAGTTTTCATTATCGATTATGCACGATGACAAAGTAATATGGCAATAAACGAAAATAAAGTAGATAGCTATATGTTTCTAAACTAAATCAGATGATGAATATCTAAATGTGATGATATCTCAAAACTGCACAGTAAACCCCTGACATAAGGCAAAGGACACGAAAATTGATTGGGTTATATGCGTATTGGTATCGGCTTGATTGGTAAGTTCAACTAATGATACGCATACGTACAAATAGATTTTTCATACAATTGACAGAAAACACGCATTTATTATTGTAGTGTGTGCGTCTATTTTGTAACCTTGGGTTAATAATGCCCTAACGGACCTATAAAAATTTTCCGAAAACTAATAGAGATATATTGGTATAAATAACACGTAGTCACCTTATCATAGAGTCCCAACTTGAAACCGAAGAGGAAAGCCAGTGGCATGCCGAACAAATAGAAGGTTACTAAATTGGTCCATGCCGCTAAGTGCTGCCAACCACACCCTCTAGCAACTCCTGTAGTCAATTCATTTGAGATCACAGAGTTAGGAAATGCCAATAATCAACTTTATTTATTTCATTTTTACTTGCATATATCATTTGGCATAGTTCATAGTTAATAATCATCATAATTTTCCTCGTACTAGCAAATGCATTCAGCGATCAAGTATGAATAGAGAAAGTTTAGCCGATGAAAATATGCAAAAATATCAAATTTGTACTGATACAGTCACCTGATAGAACTCCCTGTCCGGAGTCAAGAAGTATTGACACCGAGAGCAGAGGTGTCATCGAAGCAAATTCTTGAATGATGGTGGGATTATCCGTAAAAGCTCTAGCCCAAACATTGTGACCAAATCCTAATGACAGCAGAACGATTAGGGCGAGAAAGCAAGAGAGCTTTAGTGTCACAGATACGGCATTTTTAGCCTTTTTGATGTTTCCAGCACCCATCTCATTCGACACGCGAGTGCTGTCGTAATAATGGAGTCAGCAATAATAAAGAACGATTATTCATTGAAAACTTTAGAATCCTAATAAAATCGGAGAGGTCAATCCTCTGTACCTAACCGCTGCGCTGAATCCAAAGGTGATCATATACGAAATGGCTTCTGTATTCACGCTGTTCAACATTCAAGATTTAGTTTCGGAACTAAAATTTTCAATAAAATTCAAGATATAAGGAGAAAACATTACCATGTAGCGATAAGAGAAGTACTATTCTCCGAGTCTGGCATCAGTCCAGCCAGTAACACCAAAATCTCAAAAGCACAATATTCCAAACTATTGTAAAAAAAAAAAAAAAAAAAAAAAAGGGAATTCAATAGAATGTTGTTTAAACTTTGAAAGAAAAAAAAAATCGCTAAGAAAAATAATCTATCTAAACATTTTTACAGCAACTAGGATTTGCATTAAATTGCACAGGAGTATTATTATTAGACGAGCAAAGAGTAATTATTTAGCACTGTACAAATGTCTAAATTGCACAGCCATGCCACTAATTTTATGAAGAAGATATAATGTTGCATTCAACATTTGGTTGCAAGAGATGGGTCTTTACAAAGTTAAGCTTGGCAACTAGACCGAGGATTTTATTTTACGAGCCATAAAATTAGACTACAACTAGCCGTATAAATGTTGTTCTATTTTTAAACATGAGAGTCGAGAAAAAAAAGGCATGGATTTTATATTTCAAAGGCTCAACAAAATTTGGCAACTTTAAGGTCTATAGCATAAGCATAAGCCATGCCGGAGATGAAATAAATTGGGTGTGTGATTAAATTATTGCTCCCTCAAACTTAGATTCAGTTTTTGTGTTCTTAGTAAGACTGGAGTCTGGACATACACTAACAAAAAATATTCCATTGGTGGACACCTCTTCGGTGTTCATTTTTTCTTTTGTTTTTCTTTTAATATTTTTCCTAACAAAATCAAATGCATTGTCAAAGTTACGTTCACAAATTTTTTTACTTGACTAGTACCTCCAAAATCACTTAATAGGTGAGCTTATAGCTAGTGCAGTACCGATCGAGAATTTTAAAATGATTAGAAATGTCTATGATAACTTTATATTGAAAAGGTCCAGAGAAATTGATATTTGTTGAGAGGAAAAAATGAGTTCAGGACTAACCAGACCATCACTGCAGAGGGTACGGCCAACTTCAAGCTAAGAAAGACATATCGGAACGACTCCATCGTTAATCCATCCCAAGTATAACGAAACCTCCCAGAAAACTTAACGTATGTTGCTAACGCGAGCAATGATATCATGAACGATAGCGAAGCAGCTAATGATGCTCCCTTATAACCAAGGCCCAAGGTATGGACCAACAAGTACGTTAGTCCCACGTCGATAACTAAAGTGCATACCGAACATACAACTAGCGGGATCACCACTGATTGTGTCTGGCAAAACCTCAATATGCATTGCAAACATGAGTATGCAAATAAACCTGGAATCAAAAACCTCAAGTAGATCGAAGCCATCTTTGCCACATCGGGGTCTTGATGCAACCAAATTAATACCGGTTCCGAGAAATACCACATGAAGGACACTAGAATGGAGAAGAATAGAGTTATGATGATCGAAGACTGTAAATATATTCCTAGCATCCTGTACAGTTTTGCTCCGTATCCTTGACCACACAACGTCTCTAGGGCGCCACTCAAACCAGTCTGAAACATTAAACACGTGAGCAATGACAGTTAGTCAAGGTACACCAATTGCACTATAATACAAGATTAGGAAAGAACCAAAATGAGAAATCAAAATATTTTACTGGAAAATTTTGACAATAAAACAACAACTAAGCCTTTTATTCCCATGTATGAATCATCCTTCTCCGCTCATTCCTATCAAGTTGCATGTTTTCAAATATTTGTATTGAAACTTTTGATGATATGTAAGACGATTCTTCTGCTTTACTATTCTTTCTCATATTCTCGGGCCATCAAACTAATTTTCCAAAACTAAACTACTACAGAGAAGACTGCAGTTTAGTCTATTTGGTGTACATAAATCCTTTAATGCTTAGAATAGCCAGGGATGGACCTAGTTTTCTAAATGAAAGGCTAATGATAAGAAGTCGTCATGATGTAGTCGATCGAGATGAATGCCATGGTCCCTGACAAGCAGGGATGAGAATGAATGCAATGGTCCCTGACTGGTAGGGATGAGAATGGATGAGTAAGGGTCAATTTTGGTCCAACTTATTCAAAATTTTGAATTAAAAAAAAATGTTTGGCACGAATTTTCCGTTATATCTCTGGAAAAAAAGAAAATATCAGTTATTTTCCTCCCTTCCCTATTCCTCCTCCCTTCTTATTCTTATTGGTTTCCCTCTCCATTATTCTCAACTCTCCCTCTTCTCTCTCATTTAATCCCTTCTCTCTCATTTAATCTCTCTCTTTTTCTTCTTTCTTTTCTTTCTCTAACTCTATATCCAATGGAGAGCGGAGCCCAATAAAAATAAGAGAAGAGAAAGAGGGAAGGGAGAGAATAACTGATATTTTCCTCCCTTTTAGGAGTATAAAGGAAAATTCGAGGCAAAAATTACCTATGAGACTAAAGTAAGTAACTTAAAGGATTTGGGGACTAAAATCAAAATATTAAGATTTTAGAGATTAAATTATAATTTTTAAATATTTAAAGGACTAATATGTAAAAAACCCAAAATAAAAAACTTCTTCTAATTCAAAATTTTAAATATTAAATAAGACGGGCCAAGAATTGGTCTTTGGTCTCATCCATTCTCATCCCCATTAATGACCAGTTGCTTGAAGGGACCATCCTGACTGGGTGAGGGCAACAAGGATAGCAGTGAATTAGGTAGATGGTTAGGGGTTTGGGAGAAGGTTAGGATTCAGGAGTTGGTAGTGGTTTTAAGGGAGGAGAATGGGAGAGTGAGGAGAGTAATGAGCATGTTGTCGTCAGTGATGACAGGAAGGATAAAATGGATATTCACAACGAGGATAGCAGTGAATTTGGGAGACAGTTAAGGGTTTGGTTTGGTAGGAGATTAGAGATTCAAGAGTTGGTGGTGGTTTCAGGGAAGGAGAATGGGAGAGTGAAGACGATAATGAACATGTTGTCATCGGTGATAGCAGGAAGGATGACATGGGCATTAGCAGTGCAGAATAACCCTTATCTTCTTCTTTTTATGCTGCAAGTTTTTTTTTTTTTTTTCCTTTCCTTCTCAGAACAACCATTTTTAGTGTCAAAACAAGTTGAATTTTGGAGAAAACTTGGGCTGCATATAATACTAACTTCAGTTAACAAATAGTATTCTTGCAGTATTCGTACAAAAAACTTAAAATTTCCATTCATATAGCAAAGGGCTCTAGGAATAAGCTAAAGAAATCATCCCAGTTAGCAATTACAATTAATTCTAAAATATAAATTTCCTTTATTATTTTGATTAGCGAATGTTATTGTATTGCTATGTATTAGAAGCGAGAATTTAAAACTGTGCAATCATTACTTTTGCCCTCTTGGCCTTCCCCTTTTTGACTAGAAGGCCATGTACACTATACTAGTGTGATAGGCTTTGTTCTATTTTCACTCGTTAATAGAATACGAAGGGTGTGATCGCTTCCATCCAACACAAAACAAAAAAC
The DNA here is from genome assembly GCA_036321105.1 of Dracaena cambodiana. Taxonomy (NCBI): domain Eukaryota; kingdom Viridiplantae; phylum Streptophyta; class Magnoliopsida; order Asparagales; family Asparagaceae; genus Dracaena; species Dracaena cambodiana. The sequence continues at coordinate 56,373,558 of JAYEPQ010000005.1, read as the reverse complement.
AAAAAAAGGAAAAGAAAAGGAAAATGAAAAAGGGGTTCCCTTTCTACATTTATAAAATAATCACAGCAAAAAAGGCTAGATATATATGGTGTGTGTCAACGTACCACGAGAGCAATCCCGGTGACAGTACCCCAGGAATTGCCAAGAGTTGCTCCGGCGAGCTCAAGATCGCCAAGGTGGCCGGCGAACATGACGGAGACAAGGGTCACCGCGTAGTACGACATGTTGGTGATGATCATCGGAACCGAGAACAGAAGCTGCGCCTTGGCCTCCTCCACATCTATCAACCTCTGCATACATCCTCCTCTCTTCACCTCCTCCTCCTCGGGCCCAGGCTCCACAAGAGGAGTTGTAGTTGATGACATGATGAACTCTTCTGCTTATTCTTTCTCTGTTCTTCGTTCTCTACTTAGCTGAGAAGAGACGAGAGTCTCTTCGAAATTGTATGCTCACAATTATTTTGGGTAGTTGTAGCAGGTGAGAGAAGAGAGTTACTCGATGCGCCCATGTTTTTCTTAGTGAGCTGTGAGCCCCAACTTTTTGGGGCTCATTAAGAAAAAACATGGGCGCATCTAGTAACTCTCGGGAGAGAGTGATGTATGGAGCACCGCTTACAAGGGACCCACACTGTTGGGTAGAAACGGTCAGGCCTAACTGGTGGAGGCAGACACGTTTTTCCAATTCGGTTTTTTATTCAAAGTTTTACTTACTTCCCCTCAATTGATTTTTGTGATCAAATAAGTAATAATTTATTGGTTGATTGTATCATTAATTTTTTTTTTTTGGCCAGAAATCTATCATCATGAAACCATTGATTTCTGTCGCTTCTGTTATTGCTATTGGATTTATCGTAGGACTTGCTTCTATTGGATTTAGAGTTTGTCAAGGTACTGCTGCAAGGCAAGCCGTAGAAGGTATTGCGAGACAATTAGAAAGAAAAATACAAGGTACTTGATTAATTAGTTTAGCTTTTATGGAAGCTTTAACAATTTATGAACTGGTCGTGGCATTAGTGCTTTTATTTATGAATCCTTTTGTTTAATTTAATCCTAGAATTAAAATGGAAACAAGTACGTTGCCCACTTTAATTTATTTTATTAACTCGTTTCTATTTGCTCCTGTGAATTATATCAATACTTTATTCCTATAATTATGTATTTGTTGCGACAATACCCCGGGAAGGAGTGATTTGAAGATGAGGAATTAGTGGATTCACTCAGCTTTCTTCCTTCCTGTTCTTAGTTTAAATTTTGATTTATCTTTTTGGAAGTTTTTGAAGAAAGGAGATATTTTGCAATTGATACGAGTCAAGTGATACAAAAAGAACTCTGTTCTTTCTTAGTCCTCTCTATAAGAGGAGAGTATATGAAAAATGTAACCGATTCTTTCGTTTCCTTAGGCCATTGGCCATCCGTCGGGAGTTTCGGGTTTAATATCGATATTTTAGCAACAAATCCAATAAATCTAAGTGTAGTGCTTGGTGTATTGATTTTTTTTTTTTGGAAAGGGAGTGTGTGTGAGTTGTATATTTCATTAATAGGTTGGATCTAACCGACTGCACTTTATTTATGTTATTATATATTTTTATAGGATAAATAGGAAAAAGTGCACAATCTCGACGAATTCCTTCTGAGTAAATTCATAAATCATATGTAAGAACCATAGCATGTCGTTATTCACTGGTAAGTCAACTTTGATTCTCTATCAACCAATCAATATATGAGACCATTAACATGGTTAAAGCTAAACTGTTTGAAGTCCGAGCACAACAAGGTACTCTTTCTACCACTACGTTAATAAAGAAATGGTTTAAAAAAGAATAGTTGATAATTTTTCCAATTTAGAACACAAATATCGATAAAATGATTTGAACTATTTATTAGAATAACTAAGGGCGCCTTGCCCTTTATTATATATTATATTATCTAATATCAAATCGACAACCTATGTTAAGTATAAAAAGGGAGAATTTTTGGATTTGAATAAAAAAGGAAATAAAATGAAATTTTCAAATATTCTATATTTATAGAATATATATAATATAGAAATATCTATTTTCAATGAAATAAAGAACAAATAAAGAAACATCTTTGCTGACAATTATAGATTTTTTGTCTGATAAAATTTTTAATACTCTGCAAAATTCATGATTTATTCGAAAAAAATTCTAAAATAAAAATTGATAAGATCATATGAGTTTTACATTAGTCAGCCCCGATTCAAAAATAAAAATTCTTGTATATTGAATTGAATAACTATAGTGATAAATTTGGATCAACTTATTTTCTCGTTCTGACATTCCAGTAAATAAGGACTTTCTAAGAACCCACAATATCTAATAACGGATGTGGCCAAACATTTTTGGTAATGAAGGAATCAAAACTTTTCTTTTCTTATTACAAAGTAGAAAGAAATTTGTTGAAAATTACTTTTTTTTTCAAGATTCAAGAAAAGACTTCATTTTTGGGGTGTTATGCCAAAATAACGTATGTGATAAAAAAATACGCAATCTATTTCTTTTTTCCAAAAAAAAATAATCTTGGAGATTGTGTAATGCTTACTCTCAAACTCTTCGTTTATACAGTAGTGATATTTTTTGTTTCTCTCTTCATCTTTGAATTCTTATCTAACGATCCGGGCCGTAATCCTGGACGTAAAGAATAAAAAATGTTGAGTTTTCCTTATTTTTTTTTATATATTCCATACATTTACCTATGATGAAAAAAAAGGATCAAAATTTTCAAATTAGAAAGTCTAAAGTGATCAGAGGGAATAGAGAGATAGGGATTCGAACCCTCGGTATAAATAACTCATACAACGGATTAGCAATCTGCCGCTTTAGTCCACTCAGCCATCTCTCCTAATTCAAAATTTCAATTTTTTTTGTGATAAAAAGATTAAAAAAAAACCTCGTTTTCTTTTTTTAATTATTTATATTTATTAGAAGATAGGATAAAGTAACAATAACAATATAAAAATAATATAAATTATATATTAAAATCGATAAGATATCTACTAATTTAATAGTAATTCAATTTAGATAATGATTCGAAACAGAAATCTTATCGCTAATAGAATAGATATAGATAGAATCCCTTACTTCATTTCTTTGATTTTGTAAAAAAGGTTCATTCCCCGGCTTGGTCAAGTACTGGTCGAGCCATTACATTAGTTCTTTTTTTGTTCTGATAAATCATTTCATAGATCAAACAATTCAATTATGTATGATTTGATATCAAATCAAAAATTCTTGGTTGTTATTGGAGTAATAAAGAAAATGTCTATCCCCAGTCCTATGATTATTCCAATAGTTTTTTGGATAAAAACCTCTATTCCTAATTCCATTACTGTGATACGAGAGCGATTTATGATATGTGAATGAGAAAAATGTGGATCAAGGCCCCTAGATCTATTTACTTTTTTCGTTGGAAAAGGGGACATAATTGTCTGAACCCCCTTTATTTCTTTGTTATGTTCGTTAGGTTGAAGTCTATCGGGAATAATATTCTACGACTAACAACTCATTTATTTTTAACTCGATCCATTTACTATCTATTATTTGATTTACTAATCCTTTATATTGGAATGATTCAATAGTCAAATGATTTGGTAGTTCTTCCTGAGGGGACGAAGTAATATAATTTTGAATCATAGCTTTTGATCTTTGTTTATCCTTTGTAGTAATAATATCTCGGGATTTGCAACGATAACTTGGTATATACACTATACGACCATTAACTAAAATATGTCTACGGTTAACTAATTGTCTGGCTCCAGAATTCGTCAAAGCCATATCCAATCGTAAAAGGATGTTATCTAAACGCATCTCAAGTAGTTGTGGTAAAACCTGGCCTGTTGACCATTTAGCTTTTCCGGCGATATGCACATATCTAAGTAATTGTCGCTCTGTCAGACCATAATGAAAATGAAATTTCTGTTTTTCTTATAAACGAATACGATATTGTGATCTTTTTACGGAACGCAATGGTTTTTAAGATCACTTCCGGATCTAGGTCTTTTACTAGTTAATCCCGGTAAAGCCGCGTATCTTTTTGAAACGAGGTCCTCGGTAACGAGACATAAAGACTCCTTTTTATTGAAATTTCATTTTACAGAAGAAATAAAAATTAAGATTGAACCAAAGGATAAACAAAGCAAAGCTAAATCTACTGAAGTATACAAAGTAGAATGAAATGAATTGTGTCAATATCCGGATTTTTTGTATATACTTTTAACATATAAGAAATTAAGACTCTGCTTTATGATTTTTCTATATAAATCTAATTGCTCTAATCAACTTTATATTCCTAGTTACCATGACATAACAGATTAGTGACTCAACGTTTGAGGAAAGGGAGAGGAGAGATTAGCAATCATGGAAAAATCGATAGAGAAAAAGCCAGCTATCGGAATCGAACCAATGACCATCGCATTACAAATGCGATGCTCTAACCCCTAAGCTAAGCGGGCTCACATAACAGAAATAGAAATAATGTATACAGATTCAAGAAACTACCGGATTTTGGCTATTAGTTATGAATTTAATATGAACCATTATTTAATACGAACTATTATTATTTATTACTATTATAACTATTCTAGTTCATAATTCTTTCCATAGTTACAAATAATATAACTACAAACAACAAACAACAACTAAGCCTTTCATCCCAAGTATTTGGGGTAGGCTACATGAACCAATAAAGAATCACACCGGATCGATTACTTTGATAGTCCTTCTCCATTCATTACTATCAATTAATATCTGCTCATTTAAACCTCTAGAATCCATATCTTTTCGTATCACTTCCATCCATATTTTTTTCGGTCTTCCCTTCGTTCTTTTAATTTGTCCTACATTGATAAACTCCACTCGTCGAACTGGTGCATTTGTAGGCCTACGTTGCACATGACCAAACCATCGTAATCGGTATTCTCGCATCTTCTCATCAAAGGAAGCTATACATATTTTAGCACGAATATCTTTATTTCTCACTTTATCTCTCCTAGTGTTGCCGCATATTCAGCGGAGCATGGTATCTCTGCTACACTTATCTTCTGTAAATGACGTTTCTTTATAGCCCAACATTCCGTGCCATATAACAAAACTGGCCTAATAACAGTCCTATAGAAATTTTCTTTCAGTCTTAACGGAATGTTACGGTCGCATAAAACTCCCGTTGCCATCCTCCATTTCAACCAGCCAGTTTGTATCCTATGATTAATATCATTATCGATCTCCCCATCATTCTGAATAATAGAACCCAAATAGCTAAACTGACTGCTTATTTGTATCTCTTACCCATCCAATTTTACAGCATTATAGTTTATGGTCCGTCGTTTACTAAATTTACATTTCATATACTCTGTTTTAGACCTACTCAATTTAAAACCTCTAGATTCTAATGTATGCCTCCATAACTCTAGCTTGGCATTTACCCCTGCTCTTATATCATCAACTAAGACAATATCATAAGCAAATAGTATACACCAAGGTATCTTATCCTGAATAGCTCTAGTAAGCTCATCCATCACTATAGCAAATAAGAACGGGCTCAATGTAGATCCTTGATGCAATCTAATTGTGATAGAAAAATTACTTGTTAAACCACCACATGTTCTGATATTAGCCACCACTCAGTCATATATGTCCTTAATTATGTCGATATACTTGATGGGAACTTTTTTTTTCATCAATGTCCACCAAAGTATCTCTCGTGGTATCTTATCATAGGTTTTTTCTAAGTTAATAAATACCATATGCAAATCTCTATTTCTCTCTCGAAATCGCTCTATAAGTTGACGAAGTAAAAGAATAGATTTTGTCGTCGATCGCCCCGGCATAAATCCAAACTGGTTCTCCGATATTTTAACAGTTTGTCGCAATCTATGTTCAATTACCCTTTCTCAAAACTTCGAAGTTGACACATGAGTTTTATTTCTCGATAGTTAGAATAACTCTGAATATCACCCTTATTCTTATACAGAAATATTAGGGTACTCTTCCTCCATTCATTTGACATTTTCTTACTTTGCCAAATCTTTTTAAAAAGATCTGTCCGCTACCTCACACCAATCCCTCCTAAGTATCTCCATATCTCTATAGAAATCTCATCTGACCAATAGTTTTTCTTGATTTCATCTTCTTCAAAACCTCTTTTACTTCAGACTCTTTAAAACTACGATTCATATCGTCACATTGAATAGTAAGATCTCCCAAATCTTGAGTAAAACTACCATTATATAATCTATCAAAATAATATTTTCATCTTTTTTTAATCTTTTCGTCTCGAACTAGAACCGTCTGATCATCATGTTTAATACAATTTACAATATATAAGTCTATATAGACTTTCTTTCTCTTATTCAAACAATTCTATATATATCTGTAGACACAAAAAAAAAGAAAAAAAGAAAAAAAAAAAGGGGGAATAATCCCCGCGGGTTGCTACCCGTGGGAATTATTCCCGTGGGTTGCCGCGGGAGCAACCCGCAGGAACAATTCCCGCGGGTGAGCCACCCGCGGGAACAATTCCCCCGGGAGGGCACCCGCGAAAACAATTCCTGCGGGAACTTCCGCGGGTGGGCACCCGCGGGTTGCACCCCGCGGGAAGTTCCCGCGGGTTGCAACCCGTGGGAGCTTCCACGGGTTGTAAGCCACAGGATGTCTTCCGCTTTTCGTTCCGCTTACGCAGTAATCCGGATTTTTGGAGATTAATTATACAGATTTGATCGGGATTTGAGGGGAGAATTTGAGCCGGATTGGAATTGCTCTTCAATCTATAAAATTGGGAGCGGAGCTTAGAATAAAGAAAGATTCGGGGGAGGGAGGCAATTTTCCAGAGGCCGGAGTCCAAAAATTCAGAGAGGAGTTCCTCAATCCAGAGAGATCGGATCATCAACGGAGTGCAGAATCAAGACTCCACCGCTGCCAGAACCCACAAAAATAAAAGGGGAATCGAAATTAATTGATCCCCATTCTTGTAATCTCGAATTTATTTTGTAATTTTTCTTTTATTGCTGTAATTCAAAATCAAATTGGCAATATAAAGAAAGATTCAATTTTTCGGGCATACAAGAATTGGTGACCACAGTGGGAGTTTGGGCAGCGCAATCCAATCTTTTAATTTTTTTTATTCGGAGCCTAGGTGTCATTGCCGGGTAACGATAAATAAATGTGAGGCGTCATCGCCCACCAAAATTGACAAGACGTCATCCTCTGTCAAAAAAAAATTATGAGGCGTCATCGCCCATAAAAAAAATTGACAAGACGTCATCGTCTGTCAAACAAAAAATTATGACGCGTCATCGCCCATAAAAAAAATGACAAGACGTCATCGTCTGTCAAAAAAAATATGAGGCGTCATCGCCCATAAAAAAAAATGACAAGACGTCATCGTCTATCAAAACAAATTGAGGCGTTATCGCCCACAAAAAAAAAAATTGACAAAACTGGATACAATCCCCGGGATGCAACACGTAGATGGAATCGCGGGACGCAACCCGCAGATGGAATCGAGAGACGCAACCCGCGGGAACGCAACCCACAGATGCAATCGCGGGATGCAACCCGCGAGATACCGAATCCATAAAACAAAAAAAATAATAATAATAATAAATAAGTAATAATAATAATAATAAAATAGTAATAAATAAAAATAAATAAAATAATAAATTGAAATTGCCTCAATTACAACAAAAAAGTTAATAAATAAAGAAAAACGTGAGGAGAGATTAAAAAAAAAAAATATTGTGCACGGGTGGAGCCCACCTGGGCCACCCGTACTTTTCTCTCTCTCTCCCACACGAAAAAAATAAAAAATAAAAAAAATAAAGAATAACAATAATAATAATAAAAGGCAAAAAAATATAAAAATGAAAAAAAGAAAAAAAGGAAAAAAAAAAGAAAGGGAGTTAACGCCCACAAAAAAATGACAAAGCTATAAAAAAATAATTAAAAAACATGCGGTATGAGTGTTCTACCCACGGGTTGTATCCCGCGGATGCACCCGAGGATGCCAAAATAATAAATAAAAAAATAAAAATTTAAAAAAAATAAAAAATAATAATATAAAAATAAACAAAAAAATAAATAAAAATAAATTTACAAGACCTCATCGCTTACCAAAATAAATAAATAAATAATAAAAAAATAAAAAACTAGGCGTCATCACCTAAAAAAAATTTCAAAAGGAATCATCGTTTATAACAAAAAAAGAACGTCATCGCAAAAAAAAAGAGAGAGATAAAGAAATAAAAATATATATATATAAAATAATAATAAAAGGATCAAAGCTCTAAAAAAAAAATGAGGCCATTCGATACGTGGGATTCAACCGCAAGATGCAACCCGCAAGAGATACACCCGCGGGATGCAACCCGGAAGATGTACACCCGCGGGATGCAACCCGCAAGAGGTATACTCGCGCGATGCTCCCGCGGGATGCAACCCGCAAGTGCTACCCAAGGGTTACCAAAAAAAACAATAATAAAAAAACAAAAATATTAAAAATATATATAAAATAAAAAAAATAATAAAAAATAATAATAATAAATGATAAAATGATTATAAAAATAAAAATTAAAAATAAATAAATAAATAAAATAATAAATAAATAAAAATAATAAATAAAAACAAATATATGTATATATGTAATAAATAAAAAAATAATAATAATAAAATATTAACATAATATAAATAAAAATTCAAAAAAAAAATTTTAAAAAAAAAGAGAGAAAGAGGTTGCACCCGCAGATGCACTGCCCGCATCCCCCTGCGCAAGGAGGCAAAAAAAAAATGAGAAAATGAAAAAGATAAAATTCCATTGTTTATCTATTAACACGGCAAATAGAAATAAAATATCTCTCTTTCTCCCTGCAGATCAGATTTCGAGATTTAGATGAAGGCAACGGGAAGAGAATAAATTTCTCGCCAACCCTACCATGCTGGGGGTAAAAAGCATGAATCACCCAACGCCGTTAAGGTAAAGGGAAGAGAATAAATTTCTCACCAACCCCACCATACTGGGGATAAAAAGTGTGAATCACCTAACGCCGTCAAGGCAAAGGGAAGAGAATAAATTTCTCGCCAACCCTATCATGCTGGGGGTAAAAACATGAATTGCCCAAATCTGCTAAGGCGAAGGGAAGAAGGAATGTTTGGCATCTAAGCCCAAAACCTTCGATAACTCGCCATGCTGAGGGGAATAGTATGGCTAGCCCAACTTAAACGGTAGTTGGTAAAGGCAAATCAAATCCGTTGATAGATGGGGGTTTGCTAAAAATCCCATGACAAATCTGTCATAATAGCATCCTTATCCGAATATAAGGATACATCACTGCCCTAAACTGCGAAGGTAAAGGGAAGATGAAAAGTTTGGTATTTAAACTCAAACGAAATTCTCGACGACTCACCATGCTGAGGGGAATAGCATGGCTAGCCCAACTCAAACGGTAGTTGGTAAAAACTAATCAAATCCGTTGATAGCTGGGGGTTTGCTAAAAACCCTAATCATATCGATCCCTTGTCACGTTAAGATTTCACCTCTGACAACAAAACTTTTCTTGTCATTTTTCTCCAGCAGTGCAAGTGACACTCCAAAATATTTGTCAAGTTAAAATCCTACCTCTAACATCAGAATTCCAAACTATATGAGATCAAACCCAATTAAATCTTCTGTCAAGTTAAGATTTCACCTCTGACAGAAAAGAAAACTCATACTTCATCAAGTTCAATATTATAGCCTCTGATGAATTTGTTTTTGATATCGTTAAGTTAAAAATTACCTCTGACGAAAATCATCTCTCTATCAAGTTAATAGTTACCTCTGATAGTCAAATTCCAAGACTAAATACGTTAACCGTCACTTCTGTTTAGTTAACTCATTCCTATCAGGACCAGATTCTCTGAATAGGTCGAGTTTTGAGACATATTTAATGACACCTCTATCTTTTCATGATCCGTCATACTAGATGTCATTGAACGGTTATGATTCTAATGAGCACGTTAATATGATACATCTGCTTGTCATCAAGTCAGTACGTTAACATCATACCTCTGTTTGTCATCTAACGAGCATATTAACATCATACCTCTGCTTGTCATCCAATGAATACGTTAACATCACACCTCTACTTGTCATCTAATGAGCACGTTAATATCATACCTCTGCTTGTCACCCAATGAGTATGTTAACATCATACCTCTGCTTATTATTGAATAAACATGTTAACATCACATCTCTGCTCATATTCTATGAGATATGTTAACAATTATCGTTGTCTACCAAATCTTTTACACGTCTGATAGCCAAAATTTAAGAATCCAAAGTATTTCGAAATTCAGTACGGTTCAATACATAACTTCGAAAACTTTGGAGGGGGTTATGTATACACAAAAAAAAGAAAAAAAAAAAGGGGGAATAATCCCTGCGGGTTGCTACCCGCGGGAATTATTCCCGTGGGTTGCCGCGGGAGCAACCCGCGGGAACAATTCCCGCTGGTGAGCCACCCGCGGGAACAATTCCCGCGGGTGGGCACCCGCGGGAACTTCCGCGGGTGGGAACCCGCGGGTTGCACCTCGCGGGAAGTTCCCGCGGGTTGCAACACGTGGGAGCTTCCACGGGTTGTAACCCACGGGATGTCTTCCGCTTTCTGTTTCGCTTCCGTGGTAATCCGGATTTTTGGAGATTAATTATACATATTTGACCGGGATTTAAGGGGAGAATTTGAGCCGGATTGGAAGTGCTCTTCAATTTATAAAATTGGGAGCGGAGTTCAGAATAAAGAAAGATTCGGGGGAGGGAGGCAATTTTCCAAAGGCCGGAGTCCAAAAATCCAGAGAGGAGTTCCTCAATCCAGAGAGATCGGATCGTCAACGGAGTGCAGAATCAAGACTCCACCGCTGCCAGAACCCACAAAAATAAAAGGGGAATCAAATTAATTGATCCCCATTCTTGTAATCTCGAATTTATTTTGTAATTTTTCTTTTATTTCTGTAATTCAAAATCAAATTGGCAATATAAAAGAAGATTCAATTTTTCGGGCATACAATATCCTTTTATGCATCTTTATTATCCAACTTCTCTTTAATATAACTATATATATAACTAATTATATTATATATATAATATATAACTTGAATATGATTAAATAGAAATAGAATCCTCTATATCTAATAATGTACTGGAAATATCTGACTAGTTAGAATTTTCATTCTATTATTATACATAAATTTTAAAATTTCCATAAAAATTTACATACATTATTTTTTTTTACTTTACATTATCATTATATTAGATTAACATTATATTATATACATTAATATAATATATTTATATTAGAATATATTTCTAATTAATATATTTCTATTCTATTTTTAAAATATATAGAAAGTTGATTAGAGCAATTAGATCAATATCGAAAAAATCATAAAGCAGAGTCTTGATTTCTTATTATGTACAAAATATATACAAAAAAACTGGATATTGACACAATTCATTTCATTCTACTTTGTAATACTTCAGTAGATTTAGCTTTGCTTCGTTTATCCTTTAGTTCAGTCTTAATTTTGATTTCTTCTGTAAAATGAAATTTCAATAAAAAGGAGTATTTATGTCTCGTTATCGAAGACCTCGTTTCAAAAAGATACGCCGTCTGGCTTTACCGGGATTAGGCTTTACCGAGATTAATGGGTAGAAACACGCTCAGGTCCGGAATCACGGTCATGTCCAACTGGTGGAGGCAGACACATTTCCCAATTCAGACTTCAAACATAGCGGTCACGTCCAATGGGAGCATGATGGGCCTAAAAACAAACCTAAAAATCAATATGATCCAAAATTTTAAGTTATTTAGTCAAATACCCCAATTTTGTATTTAAATCCATATATTTTCTTTGTCCTATCCGATGTGGGAGTATACTCACATATGAACAAGTAACACACACTTCCTCTCCTCTTCAGCCACCCTGGCGCTCGCTCCTTCTGCCCCCTCTTTGTCTCCCTCTCCCAAGCAACCCCTCTCCCTCTGTTCTCGCTCTCTCTCTTCTAGAGGCCAGAATAAGCGGGTCAAGGACCAATTCTCGGTCAATCCTATTAAAATTTTAAATTAAATAATAGAAAATTTTATTTTTAATTTAGGCAACGTTTCGTCAAGCGTCGGGGCACCTATAAACATCAATCAAATCAATAATAAATTTTTTTTCAACGACAGCAAAATCCTGCTAGGAACGGGTTTAAAATTAAGCAATGAGTACGTACTGATATTTATCTATTATTTAGTTCTATTGAAATCAAAATTTTCATATAATTAAATAAGCTTCGATTCTAACAAAGCGGAACCGAAAGTTTTGGAGGCTCTAGATTAATGAAAAGCATTCAAAAAGGTTAGAATTTTTTTTGCATCAGACAGATAAAAAAAAAAAAATTTAGAAAATTACCATACCTTGGGTTAATCCAAAGAAGTCAATGAATGCAAAAACGAAAAAAAAAAAGCGACTAGCCCTTCTCTCTTTCCCCGCCCCCACATTTTACTCTTTTATTGTTAGGCTGAGAACCATCCTCACGTCCATTGAAATATTGAGAATTTCATATATCCATTAAATCTCTAAATAGTTAAGATTTTTTAGCGTAAAATACACAGTAGCATGAATCACCAAAATTGCACTGAAAACGAGCGAGATTGCACTGCAGACAATCCTCGACATCTTACTTTATGGAGAGAATCTAAAAAAGAGAGGATACAGCACAGCACTCGCGGGTGGGTAATAGCAGAAATCATCAGGACTAGAAGAACCGTGCACATTGATCACACCTACAATATTAAGAGATCGTGGACAATCAACTACTATAGTAATATTATACTTATGAATTCACTTTTGAATCTCTACTTTATACGTATTTTTCTAATTTGTTAATAAAATAAAGGATGAGTTTTTCTTTGTCATACAAGAGATGATAATTTTGGTTCAAGAAAAGAGATGGAGTTGGGTGTAATATTTTAATGGTATCTAGACGCTATAAGGCAGGAATATTTGGGGTAGAGAATTGGCTTAAAAGCCATGCACGTGTCTTCGTTGCCATAAACGAATATGTTACGTTTAAATCCCAGAAACCGCGCATTTATCCAAATTTTATTAGCCATTCGTTTCTTTTTTCCTTCGTCGTCAAAAAAGTGGGTTTGGGGTCCCAACGGGCAGCCTGCATCTGGAAAATGTTTTTTCCTATTGGGGAGGTTCTAAGGTCACCCACCACTTTTCTAAGAGCACATCTGAAAAAGTTCATTTCTATGAAAACATCTGCATCACCTGTTTGTGTTCAATAAGCATGTGTTTAGATGGTGGAGTTGTAAGAATTGGAGGAAGAAATTAATAAGTATCTTTCAAAATGGAAGTTAAAGAAAAGATTTCTTTTTATATTTGTTTGATAATTTTTGGAAAATGAGAGTGTATTAGGAAGTGAAGGTAATATTATATAATTGATTAAATAAAATAATAATTATATTATTTTATTAGTTTTTATTAATAAAATATAACTGCCTGTATAATGTTAATTATGATATGCAAATAAAAAAAATAAAAAAAAAATTTTGTTTTGATCCTCTATAGCTCTTTCAAGTTAAAATGTATGGAAGAAAAATTAAAAGTAAAGCGCCATACAGATGTTACATCAACATATAAAAAATGACTTCTTATTTACTTTTTGGTTAAACAAATATTTAAAGTAGTGGAAATACTTTTATTTCCACTATTTTCATGACATCCTGACTACGGTAACTAAGTTGGGTTTCGTTAAAATTTATTTAATGAAGTCAAGGAGACTATCCTTTACATGCTTAAAAAACAAGCCTATAGCGACAAGAAGCACATGGATACTCGTTCTATGTCGAACACGATTGCTGGAGCCCAATCTCAAGTGAAGACCAAACATATGAAAGGGAATTTTTAAAGGAACACACCACTTATTTTAGTGAGCACACTTCACTAAGACGCTTCTATTACAAGTTTTCTATTGAAAATTTCGAACCATATTACTCTTGTATTCAATCTCCATCCCTCCAGAAGAATCTATCCCATAAACTTATTTTGTTTGATTTCCCCTGCAAATTAATTTTCTTTCCAAATCTCTCATCTTTAATTTTAAACTAGAAATATAGAGATTAGCGTTTAGTGAAGCATAACAACATAATTGTCGAAGGAGATAGAAGTGGGTTTTGGTGCAGCCGACGTTGAGATGTTCGGATTCTAAACCTGAACTAAATGAACTCATTCCTAGTACCAGAGCCAGAACTAGAAGGGTTCTACTGGGGGAGAATCCACCGGTCAGGACTTGTAATCTGACTAGCAAGTATCCGGTATTTTCCTATCGTGGATTACGAAAATGAAGGAGGAAGGGCTTTTAGAAATTTTTAGTGTACTAACTAGGGAAAACTCTCTCTTTTCGAAGAAAGATGTGCTCACTAACAAGGTGTGCTCACTAGAACGAGTGGTGCGCTCCTTTATAAGTTTCTCATATAAAAACTCTACCTATGATGGATAATCCATTGCAATATCAGTATGTCTATGAAAGAAAAATTTATAACTTTGTTTCTTTGAAGAATAAGTTAAAATGCACGAGAAATTAGACTCCATTGGTAATTAGATCCACTGAAATTCTATATCACGAGGAAGATAATTTTATCGATAAAAAAGCTAAATTCCAAGCAGCTAAAATTGAGATTAAATAGCCTACAGTTTCTAGAAACTGTCACAGCACAAAATTACAAAACTATGAAGTCTTCAAAATTAAATAGAGTTATAGAAAAAAAGAAATAAACTAAAAACGTGAATTTTGTCCTTCAGAAAGCTTTTCTGAGAATTCGGTTGACAGTCACAAGCTGCGCTCAGTGATTGACGCAGATTTTATCATGACATTTCCGATATAATTTCAAAATATCTATTTTGACAACAACTTGTTGCCTGTATTTTTCCTTCAAACGGTCCAACAGGTCTATAAACATCGTTGTTGCTTGTTATCAATTGATTTCGATAAAGATAATTTTGAAATATTGAAATTACTCTCTTCTATAAGTTGCTGCTAGACAATTATGCGATTTTGTGCATCATGAACCATCAAATCTAATCTTGTCCACTTAGCACGTATCGTGATCACAAGGAGGGTGGTGGCTTGACAGAAAAGGCCACATATTAGACCTAACCATAATCCCTGCAACAAAAAAAAATTAACACCGAGTTATGAGTTTACTATGCAAAACAGAAAAAAAAAATGCATAAAGATGCAAGATCAAAGTTTCAATCAATTCAGAGTTGAGAATGAAGTGGCAAAATTTGTGATGAGAGTTTTCATTATCGATTATGCACGATGACAAAGTAATATGGCAATAAACGAAAATAAAGTAGATAGCTATATGTTTCTAAACTAAATCAGATGATGAATATCTAAATGTGATGATATCTCAAAACTGCACAGTAAACCCCTGACATAAGGCAAAGGACACGAAAATTGATTGGGTTATATGCGTATTGGTATCGGCTTGATTGGTAAGTTCAACTAATGATACGCATACGTACAAATAGATTTTTCATACAATTGACAGAAAACACGCATTTATTATTGTAGTGTGTGCGTCTATTTTGTAACCTTGGGTTAATAATGCCCTAACGGACCTATAAAAATTTTCCGAAAACTAATAGAGATATATTGGTATAAATAACACGTAGTCACCTTATCATAGAGTCCCAACTTGAAACCGAAGAGGAAAGCCAGTGGCATGCCGAACAAATAGAAGGTTACTAAATTGGTCCATGCCGCTAAGTGCTGCCAACCACACCCTCTAGCAACTCCTGTAGTCAATTCATTTGAGATCACAGAGTTAGGAAATGCCAATAATCAACTTTATTTATTTCATTTTTACTTGCATATATCATTTGGCATAGTTCATAGTTAATAATCATCATAATTTTCCTCGTACTAGCAAATGCATTCAGCGATCAAGTATGAATAGAGAAAGTTTAGCCGATGAAAATATGCAAAAATATCAAATTTGTACTGATACAGTCACCTGATAGAACTCCCTGTCCGGAGTCAAGAAGTATTGACACCGAGAGCAGAGGTGTCATCGAAGCAAATTCTTGAATGATGGTGGGATTATCCGTAAAAGCTCTAGCCCAAACATTGTGACCAAATCCTAATGACAGCAGAACGATTAGGGCGAGAAAGCAAGAGAGCTTTAGTGTCACAGATACGGCATTTTTAGCCTTTTTGATGTTTCCAGCACCCATCTCATTCGACACGCGAGTGCTGTCGTAATAATGGAGTCAGCAATAATAAAGAACGATTATTCATTGAAAACTTTAGAATCCTAATAAAATCGGAGAGGTCAATCCTCTGTACCTAACCGCTGCGCTGAATCCAAAGGTGATCATATACGAAATGGCTTCTGTATTCACGCTGTTCAACATTCAAGATTTAGTTTCGGAACTAAAATTTTCAATAAAATTCAAGATATAAGGAGAAAACATTACCATGTAGCGATAAGAGAAGTACTATTCTCCGAGTCTGGCATCAGTCCAGCCAGTAACACCAAAATCTCAAAAGCACAATATTCCAAACTATTGTAAAAAAAAAAAAAAAAAAAAAAAAGGGAATTCAATAGAATGTTGTTTAAACTTTGAAAGAAAAAAAAAATCGCTAAGAAAAATAATCTATCTAAACATTTTTACAGCAACTAGGATTTGCATTAAATTGCACAGGAGTATTATTATTAGACGAGCAAAGAGTAATTATTTAGCACTGTACAAATGTCTAAATTGCACAGCCATGCCACTAATTTTATGAAGAAGATATAATGTTGCATTCAACATTTGGTTGCAAGAGATGGGTCTTTACAAAGTTAAGCTTGGCAACTAGACCGAGGATTTTATTTTACGAGCCATAAAATTAGACTACAACTAGCCGTATAAATGTTGTTCTATTTTTAAACATGAGAGTCGAGAAAAAAAAGGCATGGATTTTATATTTCAAAGGCTCAACAAAATTTGGCAACTTTAAGGTCTATAGCATAAGCATAAGCCATGCCGGAGATGAAATAAATTGGGTGTGTGATTAAATTATTGCTCCCTCAAACTTAGATTCAGTTTTTGTGTTCTTAGTAAGACTGGAGTCTGGACATACACTAACAAAAAATATTCCATTGGTGGACACCTCTTCGGTGTTCATTTTTTCTTTTGTTTTTCTTTTAATATTTTTCCTAACAAAATCAAATGCATTGTCAAAGTTACGTTCACAAATTTTTTTACTTGACTAGTACCTCCAAAATCACTTAATAGGTGAGCTTATAGCTAGTGCAGTACCGATCGAGAATTTTAAAATGATTAGAAATGTCTATGATAACTTTATATTGAAAAGGTCCAGAGAAATTGATATTTGTTGAGAGGAAAAAATGAGTTCAGGACTAACCAGACCATCACTGCAGAGGGTACGGCCAACTTCAAGCTAAGAAAGACATATCGGAACGACTCCATCGTTAATCCATCCCAAGTATAACGAAACCTCCCAGAAAACTTAACGTATGTTGCTAACGCGAGCAATGATATCATGAACGATAGCGAAGCAGCTAATGATGCTCCCTTATAACCAAGGCCCAAGGTATGGACCAACAAGTACGTTAGTCCCACGTCGATAACTAAAGTGCATACCGAACATACAACTAGCGGGATCACCACTGATTGTGTCTGGCAAAACCTCAATATGCATTGCAAACATGAGTATGCAAATAAACCTGGAATCAAAAACCTCAAGTAGATCGAAGCCATCTTTGCCACATCGGGGTCTTGATGCAACCAAATTAATACCGGTTCCGAGAAATACCACATGAAGGACACTAGAATGGAGAAGAATAGAGTTATGATGATCGAAGACTGTAAATATATTCCTAGCATCCTGTACAGTTTTGCTCCGTATCCTTGACCACACAACGTCTCTAGGGCGCCACTCAAACCAGTCTGAAACATTAAACACGTGAGCAATGACAGTTAGTCAAGGTACACCAATTGCACTATAATACAAGATTAGGAAAGAACCAAAATGAGAAATCAAAATATTTTACTGGAAAATTTTGACAATAAAACAACAACTAAGCCTTTTATTCCCATGTATGAATCATCCTTCTCCGCTCATTCCTATCAAGTTGCATGTTTTCAAATATTTGTATTGAAACTTTTGATGATATGTAAGACGATTCTTCTGCTTTACTATTCTTTCTCATATTCTCGGGCCATCAAACTAATTTTCCAAAACTAAACTACTACAGAGAAGACTGCAGTTTAGTCTATTTGGTGTACATAAATCCTTTAATGCTTAGAATAGCCAGGGATGGACCTAGTTTTCTAAATGAAAGGCTAATGATAAGAAGTCGTCATGATGTAGTCGATCGAGATGAATGCCATGGTCCCTGACAAGCAGGGATGAGAATGAATGCAATGGTCCCTGACTGGTAGGGATGAGAATGGATGAGTAAGGGTCAATTTTGGTCCAACTTATTCAAAATTTTGAATTAAAAAAAAATGTTTGGCACGAATTTTCCGTTATATCTCTGGAAAAAAAGAAAATATCAGTTATTTTCCTCCCTTCCCTATTCCTCCTCCCTTCTTATTCTTATTGGTTTCCCTCTCCATTATTCTCAACTCTCCCTCTTCTCTCTCATTTAATCCCTTCTCTCTCATTTAATCTCTCTCTTTTTCTTCTTTCTTTTCTTTCTCTAACTCTATATCCAATGGAGAGCGGAGCCCAATAAAAATAAGAGAAGAGAAAGAGGGAAGGGAGAGAATAACTGATATTTTCCTCCCTTTTAGGAGTATAAAGGAAAATTCGAGGCAAAAATTACCTATGAGACTAAAGTAAGTAACTTAAAGGATTTGGGGACTAAAATCAAAATATTAAGATTTTAGAGATTAAATTATAATTTTTAAATATTTAAAGGACTAATATGTAAAAAACCCAAAATAAAAAACTTCTTCTAATTCAAAATTTTAAATATTAAATAAGACGGGCCAAGAATTGGTCTTTGGTCTCATCCATTCTCATCCCCATTAATGACCAGTTGCTTGAAGGGACCATCCTGACTGGGTGAGGGCAACAAGGATAGCAGTGAATTAGGTAGATGGTTAGGGGTTTGGGAGAAGGTTAGGATTCAGGAGTTGGTAGTGGTTTTAAGGGAGGAGAATGGGAGAGTGAGGAGAGTAATGAGCATGTTGTCGTCAGTGATGACAGGAAGGATAAAATGGATATTCACAACGAGGATAGCAGTGAATTTGGGAGACAGTTAAGGGTTTGGTTTGGTAGGAGATTAGAGATTCAAGAGTTGGTGGTGGTTTCAGGGAAGGAGAATGGGAGAGTGAAGACGATAATGAACATGTTGTCATCGGTGATAGCAGGAAGGATGACATGGGCATTAGCAGTGCAGAATAACCCTTATCTTCTTCTTTTTATGCTGCAAGTTTTTTTTTTTTTTTTCCTTTCCTTCTCAGAACAACCATTTTTAGTGTCAAAACAAGTTGAATTTTGGAGAAAACTTGGGCTGCATATAATACTAACTTCAGTTAACAAATAGTATTCTTGCAGTATTCGTACAAAAAACTTAAAATTTCCATTCATATAGCAAAGGGCTCTAGGAATAAGCTAAAGAAATCATCCCAGTTAGCAATTACAATTAATTCTAAAATATAAATTTCCTTTATTATTTTGATTAGCGAATGTTATTGTATTGCTATGTATTAGAAGCGAGAATTTAAAACTGTGCAATCATTACTTTTGCCCTCTTGGCCTTCCCCTTTTTGACTAGAAGGCCATGTACACTATACTAGTGTGATAGGCTTTGTTCTATTTTCACTCGTTAATAGAATACGAAGGGTGTGATCGCTTCCATCCAACACAAAACAAAAAACAAAAAAAGGAAAAGAAAAGGAAAATGAAAAAGGGGTTCCCTTTCTACATTTATAAAATAATCACAGCAAAAAAGGCTAGATATATATGGTGTGTGTCAACGTACCACGAGAGCAATCCCGGTGACAGTACCCCAGGAATTGCCAAGAGTTGCTCCGGCGAGCTCAAGATCGCCAAGGTGGCCGGCGAACATGACGGAGACAAGGGTCACCGCGTAGTACGACATGTTGGTGATGATCATCGGAACCGAGAACAGAAGCTGCGCCTTGGCCTCCTCCACATCTATCAACCTCTGCATACATCCTCCTCTCTTCACCTCCTCCTCCTCCTCCTCCTCCTCGGGCCCAGGCTCCACAAGAGGAGTTGTAGTTGATGACATGATGAACTCTTCTGCTTATTCTTTCTCTGTTCTTCGTTCTATACTTAGCTGAGAAGAGACGAGACTCTTATTGGCGAAGCTGAGTACTCGTGGGGACTTCGAAATTGTATGCTCATAATTATTTTTGGGTAGTTGTAGCAGGTGAGAGAAGAGAGTTACTAGATGGGCCCATGTTTTTCTTAGTGAACTGTGAGCCCCAAAAAGCTTTTTGGGGCTCACAGTTCACTAAGAAAAACATGGGCCCATCTAGTAACTCTCTTTATGAGCATACAATTTCGAATTCCCCACGAGTACTCAGCTTCGCCAATAAGAGTCTGGCGACTGGGACCCACACTGTGGGGGAGAGTGATGAATGGAGTAATAAGCTTCGCCAATTACTCAGCTTTTTGGGCTCACTAAGAAAAATTATGGGCGCATCTAGTAACTCTCGGGAGAGAGTGATGTATGGAGCACCGCTTACAAGGGACCCACACTGTGGGGGCAACTGGGAGTGAGAAAGGGACCCACACTGTTGGGGAGGCAGACGCGAAATCTCAGATTCAACTGGGAACACAAATCAGATTCAACAGGGAGTGAGAGAAAGTGATGTACGGAGCTCCGCTTACAAGGGACCCACACTGCAGGGAGAAACGTCATTCACGTGGAGGCAGACATGAAATCAGATTCAACTGGGAATATGATAGGTCTAAATACAAAACTGAGAACCAATTTGATTCAAAAACATAAGTTGTTAGATTAAATATTCTAATTTTGTATTTAAATCATAGATTTTTTTGTCATATCCGATGTGGAATTATACTCACATATGAACAACTAATACGTACTTCTTCTCCTCTTCGGCCATCCAGCCACCCGGTGCTTGCTTCTTCTGCCCCCTCTTTGTCTCCCTCTCCCAGCGACCCCTCTTCCTCTGTTTTTGCTCTCTCTACTAAAGGTCAGAATAAGTGGACCTCTCTACTAAAGGTCAGAATAAGTGGGTGGTCCAGGATCAATCCTCGATCTATCCTATTAAAATTTTGAGATATTTACAAATTTGTCCATTAAATTTATAAATTATAATTTAGTCCCCCAAATCTTCGTATTTAGATTTAATCCCTTAAATCTTCTAAGTTACTACAATTTAATTCCCCTCCCTAACTTCTGTTAGCCAAGTTTAATTTTTAACCTAATTTTCTCATTTTACCCCTCTTTAATTCCTTCCTACTCTTCTTCCTCTCTTCTTCTTCTCTTTTTCTCCCCTCTTCTCCTTCTCTCTTCCTCCTTTCTTCTCCTTTTCTTAATTGAATTCATTGGCTTCCCTCCTTCTTCTTCTCTTCTATTCTCTATTCTTTTCCTTTTTCTTTATAATGGGTATTTAAGTCATTTTATTATTTAAAAAAATAAAAATTAAATTCTGTCATTTATTTGGACGAAAAAACTAACGGAGGAACTAAATTGTAGTAATTTAGAGGATTTTGGAAACTAAATCCTAAATATAAAGGTTTGAGGGACTAAATTATAATTTATAAAGATGTAAGGGACAAATCTGTAAATATCTCTAAAATTTTAAATTAGAAAATTAAAAATTTAGTACTAGCTGTCTTCACAAAAAACTAGATTTCAGACCTATGCACAATGTAATTCCCAATAACCGAGGACATCCAAAAGAAAAATTCTAAATGTTTTTTTTTTATTTTTAAGCATCCATCAAATTTTCCTCCAATCCACGTCCACCCGCTATCCTCCCCGGACCCACACACTTCCTCTCCTCTTCAGGGGAGTTTCTAAAGGGGCACATCATTTTTTCCAGTGCGCCCACTTAAAAACTTCATCCATATTATAAGCCTGCCATCGAAATTTTTAGACTAAAATACCTCTTTCTTCAATCATTCATCTCCTTCTCTTCTCCATCTACAGATCAGTTAACCTAAAAGAAAAAAAAAATCTAAAACTCATAAATATTCAATCAAATCTTTTAATATATTAAATTATCTCACAAATTAAATTCGAAAATTGATTTTATTAGGTCTTGCTTACTCAAAAATCCTAGAAACAGTACGGATTGATAAAAATTATGAATCAAAAAAAAAACTCAAAGTCCAGACTGACAGTCCGGACTACTCTCCACTATCCAGACTAGCAGTCCACACGATCCATATATGTCCAGACTGGAAGTCCGGATAGTAGGCTTCTGTCCGGACTTCTAGTCCGGACGAAAAATATTTCGTCCGGACTGGAAGTCCGGATAGAAGGGTTTTGTCTGGACTGAAAGTCCAGACAGTTAAGTTTTGTCTATTTTCGTCCCAGAGATAAAAGTCACTATAAATAAGTATGTTTTTATCCCATTATCCATGAAGTCATTGTAGTATAGTGGTAAGTATTCTCACCACTCATGAGAGCGCCTTGGGTTCGATCCCTAGCAATAGCAATTTCTACTAAGCAGAATTTATTCGATTTGATTTCCATTTCTATTTCTATTCGATCACATCTTCTCCCATTGAAAATCACCATCATGAACAACAGAAACAAAGATGATCATTTCAACTAATGCGTCGGTCCATAAATCAAAATCAAATCTTACAACATTCTGAAACAATATCATTTGCATTCCGAATCGAAACAAGAATATCGCTGGAATTTTTAATAAAGATTAGGTCTTTATTTAACATAATCTATTAAAATAGAAGCATTATCTATCAAACTTTTAAAAGATACAATCCCCATTCATGCTTCTTTCTAAATGGAATACATCAACTCCATGTCTCGACCACCATCTCCATAGCACCTCTACCATCAGCATCATCCTCATTTTCCATTTTGAATCCAATTTTAAACTCCAACAATTCAATTCTATTTCAAACATCAACTCCATAGTTCGCAGGTTGACGATTGGACCTCCCATGAGTGGAAGAATTTTCGGGAGAGCGAGCGGCTTTGTTCTCCTGCTAATTTTTTCTCTAAAAATAAAATATAGGAATCCATTATTTCTCCAAAAAAAAAAAAAAAAAAAAGGAACAATTAGAAGAAATTAATTTAGAAATAATTTAAGTTCAAGAAAATCAATCAATTAATATAAAGTATAAATAAACTGAGAAATAAGATATTGAATTCTCATAATCAAATTCAAACCTTTGGGAAAAATTTTCCCTCTAATCCTCAAAATTATCAGTTAAAATCTACAAAATAAGTAAAAAAAAGTCCGGACACCTGATACAAAACATATATCAGTATGTATTTATGCAAAAAAAATCATTTATGATGAAAAAATCTCCACCTCAAAAATCTCAATGCTCCATCCTCAATTTTAAAATCAATACCCTTCCACCACCTCCTCCTCCTCCCCTCTTCCTCCTCTCCAACCCAACAAGAAGTCCAAATCCAAATTTCTCTAATTCTTTGTTCAAAAAAAATAAAAATCCAAATTTAAAAAATAAAAATTGCTAAATGAGGAGAAGATAAATGAGAAGCGACGGCGGAATAGCGGACGTGGCCTGGATCACCGGCAGCGACGGAAGATCGGCGGCGGGATCGGCGACAGTGGCGTCGGACAAATCAAAGAAAGAGAAGATAAATAGAAAGGAGGAGGAGATAAGAAAAGGGAAGAGGAAGATGATGGATTATGTGAGGTGGGAGAGGGAGGGAAGAGAAGAAGAAGGATTTTTAGGTTTTCCAATATTAGAGAGAGAAGAAAGGGAAAAATGGAAGAGAAATAGAGTGAGGACAAAATAAGGATATTTGATGTGCTCACTAGGAAAACCCTTTCTTTTGAAAAGAGGGGGTAGACTCACTAGGAAAACTGTGCTCACCAGGAAAAATGGTGTGCTCCCTTGGAAGCTCCCCTCTTCGGCCATCCAACCACCAACCACCGCGATTTAAACGCATTGGTAGGAGGGAGATTTAAGATGGCATATGGTCTCATTGTGTCCCTATTGCTGGGCATACAATATAAATGAAGGAAACATGAAGTTTAATGCCTTCATTCTCTTTTACATTGATTGGTTGCTCCGCTAGTGTTAGTTCTACTATTAAGTCCTGGGTAACGTTCCTAAAGTGTCCGCACACCTATAAACAACAATCAAATCAATAATAATTTTTTTTTTCAACAACAACAAAATACTGCTAGAAACAGATTTAAATTTAAGCAATTAATTCGTACTGATATTTTTCTATTATTTAGTCCTATTGAAATCAAAATTTTCATATAATTCAATAAGCTTCGATTCAAACAACGAGGAACCAACAGTTTTGGAGGCTCTAGATTAATGAAAAGCATTCAAAAAGATTAAAAAAATTTTGCATCAGACAGATAAAAAAAAAAAATTAGAAAATTATCATACCTTGGGTTGATCCAAAGAACTCAATGAATGCGAAAACATTGAGAATTTCATACATCCATTAAATCTGTATATAGTTAAGATTTTTTAGCGTAAAATACATAGTTGCGTGAATCACCAAAATTGCACTGAAAATGACTGAGATTGCACTACAGACAATCCTCGAGAGGATTCAAGTCTCAAAAAAGAGGATATAGCATGTTCATAAAAGTTTCATGGGGGAACATGAAAAGACACCGTGAGGAGAAAATTTAGGATGAAAAGTCTTTATAAGAAACTAGATTTTAGACACATGCACAACGCAAAATACTACTTATACTATAATATTCTAAAGATAACATTTAATTATGTTTGAGATTATCTTTCATTAATATGCAAAGTAAATCACAAATAATAGTCGAACATCCATAATTATTACACAATATTACTAGTAACCCACAATATCTGTAATAGTAACATTTTGTCTATTTCGTTTGAGTACTTATTAATAAAACACAGAAATATACCCACTGTTCTTCTAAAAATAAAATAGTCGAACATCCAAAAATTTCCAACTATGTGGCTTTATTTCTGCTTCAAAATTATTTCCAGAATTGTACAAACCATTCATATAGTGTGAGGTCAACCAGCATCAACGTACAGCCATACCGAGAAATAAGTAAAGAAAATCGTTAGCAAACAAAAAATAAATAAAGAAAATAGGGGGGCGAAAAAGGAGGAAAAAACCGAAAAGGACAATACAATCACGTAAGTTACGTGAGACACATCACATCATCACATACGACCAAATGACCATACAAAACAAATTGCAGAATCCTGACCGGTTCAATGAGCATGCTTACTGCTTGCCTCTTCAACTCTCTATGCACAAGAAAACAATGGCTTTGGATTTATTTGCTCATCAAACTTCTCTGTTGCAAGAGCCTGTGAATACCTTCTCACTCTTGGATTACTTACATCAGCTGTTTGTCGATATCTATGTTGGTATCACAGCCTAATTCAGAGAAAAAACAAGAGCAATGCACGCCAGCACACTAGCAACACGTGAGATCTAAAAGAATATGAAGATGAAATTGCTTTCAGGAATGATTCAAAGAAGACACAGAGAAGCAATACTGCTAGTGGCAAGTGCAGTTCTCGTATGCAATTTTATAATCCTCAAGCATTGAACCCTGTCGTGACAAACTCAAAAGAATTGCAATGACAAATGTGCGCAACTTATAATCCTAAGTTAAGATATCTTGCAACAGTAACATCTTTAGATAATAAGTTAAAGAAATGTCTACATCAAGAACTCAAAAGATAATGTTATGCATGCATCCAAATATACATACTGAAGGCTTGTATCAATATGGACCAGCAATCTGGTTTCTCTCATCTTTTGCTTTATCTCCTTATCTCCCTTCAAGAATCCTTCTTTTTCCGATATCAATCCCTTAATTCTTCCATATTTAGATATCAATTCCTAAAATTTTCATATAGTTAAATTATTCCCTCAAAATCCTTAAGTTTCTCCACTTTAGTCTCTCAGTTTGAATTTCATTCAAAGCCAATGAAATATTCCTTCTAATTTGATTTTTCGCCTATTTTCAGTTTTATCCATATCTTCAACTTGTCCCTAATAACTAAACCCAATTTCCCTCTGTCTCCTCACTAATTATTCCCTCTCTCGTCATAAACTGAATCCAACCCCCTCTTCCACTCCCTTTCTCCTCCCTAATAACTCAATCCAACAACTTTTTCCTCGCTAATAACTCAACCCAACATCTCCTCTCTCTATCTCTCCACCTAATTATCTTTCTCATTATAAAGTGAGCCAACCCTCTCTCCCTCTCCCTCCCCTCCTCCTCTCCGCTGCCTCTCTTCTCTCTAATAACTCAATCTAACACTCTCTTAATATGTCCTTCCTAATTGCTCTCTCTTATCATAAATCAAACTCCCTCTCACTCTCCCTCTCCCTCTCCCTTCCCTCCCTAGTAATTCAACCAAACATTCTCTCCCAATTTCTCCTCCCTAATTACTTTCTCATCTCATAAAGTGGAAATCTGCTCCCTTTCTCTCCCCCTCAAACTCATTTTTGGTAAATACCACCAATTTTCTTCTTCTTCTTACTAATTTCTACCTGTGAGTTTAAGATGATGACTCAAGATTTTGGTGGAAAACGTACGAGTTGTTTAAATAGAAGAGAGTATGAATTAATGGGTAGCTAACCGCCATTGGAGGAGCTCAATATGAGATAAGTAAGGCAAGAGGGAGAAGGGAGAGAATTGATGAAGTTGGTGAAGGAAGAAAATAGTTTAGATTCGACGAACAAGGGAAGGAGGAAGGAGGGAAGGAGGCAGGAGAGCGAGGAGCGAGAAGGGAGAGAGAATAGAGGAGAACAGATTAAACTTCTTTTTTTTCTTTTCTTTTTAATTCAAATTTGATGAGTCACATGAAG
This sequence comes from Dracaena cambodiana, assembly GCA_036321105.1. Lineage (NCBI taxonomy): Eukaryota > Viridiplantae > Streptophyta > Magnoliopsida > Asparagales > Asparagaceae > Dracaena > Dracaena cambodiana. The sequence goes on along the minus strand of JAYEPQ010000005.1, from coordinate 56,346,486 downwards.
AAGAATGCTGACAAAAGGATAGTTTAGCCATTTACTATCCATGGTTAGGTCCTAACCCAGGTTGGTTAAGTCAGGTGGATGAAAGAAACTAACGGAGAGACTAAAGTGGAGTAATTTAAGGTGAAGAAGTAATTTAAAAATATGAAGATCTAAGGGATTAATATCTAAATGTGAAAGAAATAAGAAATCGATATTGAAAAAACCTCTTAAATAATGAAATTGAAATATACTTTACATCCTATTTTATAAGTTCCAAACAAACATTAATGTGCATATACTTCATAAGATTAGCTTTACAGGGGTTAATTAGACACAAAAGAAAAAGTACCAAGCTGACCTTTTCCTCCCAGATGTTCTCAGTTTTCTGGCTTATATATCGACCATTTTCTATATTCTTGATCAGTGCCGCTCCGTAGCACATGCACGTTATTCAGCGTAAGACTGAGAAGGCAGTAGTACCCTATACTTGTTGATATCTTTGATAGCCATTTTTCACCCTTTACTTCTTTTTCTCTTTTTCTTGTAATTTTGAAGCATTTCCTCGAGATCTGAAGGTGATGCACAGAGTATCCATTTGCTAAAATCTAGCACGCTCATACCCATAAACTGAGCAATATTTTTATATTCATTCTGCTTCTGCTCCTTGGAATGAGTTTCTGATTTTTTCTTATCTACAGTCTTCATTGCATTATAGGAAGGATCACCTACATGTATAGCATCTTGTTTACCGTGAAGTGTAGGTCTCATGTTGACTACATCTTCATTACGATGCGCATACACTATGCCTGTGAATAGGAATTAGGTTGGCCATGGTTAATATCGACTTGAATGATCTGGAAATAGCAATTTCAGTCCAATACCACTAATTCTTAATAACTAAGAGTAAGATACAGAAATTTTACATGAAAAGGAGAAATTACTATGTCAGCAAAAGATGATATCCTATGTTCTAAAGAAGAATGGAATGCATGATCATGTAGTAGCCTTCTCTTACAAAAGCTAGTGTGACTGTATATTAACCCAAGATTTTTTTTTTTTTTTTTTTTTTCACTAGCAACTCACAGAGGTTACAAAAGTACCCTATAACATAATTAAAAGGTTATACGAATGGCATTACTAATGGGCTAGTATACTCACCAGAGCACACGAAGTATCTGAAAAAGGTTAAAGTGTTAGAATGGAACAAACCATGCCAAATTTTTACACAATTCAGTATATGATACAAATAGGGTATACAAGGAATCAACCCAATGGTACTAAAGTAATTTGAGGGAAACTATCAAAAATGGATCCAACCTAGAGAATTTTGGGTTTCGGCGAAAATTGACCTTTTTAGTGGCTTACCATGAAGAAAGAAAAGGACCGAAGCATCTTTAAAGAGGTTAGCCTGGCATGTGAGATCCACAAGGGACAAGTCGCAGATGGGGGCAGATGTTTCCTCATCTTTGAGTTACTCTACTAACGAGAAGTTCTATTTTGATCCCTAGTCTAGATAATCAGAAGTAGTTCTTAAAATCCCTAATTGTCTCATAAGGTGCATATTTGCACTCTCTTTTATGTCATGTAAAATCAGTTATGATCATTATTTGATTGGTAAATAGAATGGGAACTTTTAACCCCTGAAACATCACATGGCACACATTTACATTTCAGATACCTTGCGTACCTTGTGGCATCTCCAGAGGATTTTATCCATCTAAAAAAAGCTCAAAAAAAAATCTTCAAACCAAAGGAGTACTGGATGTTCTTTTCCTTGAATGTTGATTAATCAATATTCACAGTAAAGAAATTCCCAATTATTTCTGCTTTGTGAAGATCTACATGTAACTATTGTTTTTTTCAAAAACTCCCGGTTATGCTTGGCTTTCCAGAGATATATCCTGAAGTTTAAAAAATAAAATTCTAAATTGTAATCTATTTTCAGGATTTAGCATTGATCATGGTCCAGAATTAACAGGGATGAAAACATAGGTTTTAGGCTTGAAAAAAAATAATAACTAAAATTAGAAACCTGACGTCAAAGTTACCTTATCTTCCATATGCCAATATTGAGCATCATGCATCACAAGTATTTCTATTTATAGGAAGTATGTGAACATACGACTATGGTTATTACATTTATGGATATATAATTGTAATTCTAAAATCTCAAACATAATTTTCTTATTAAAGAAATTTGAAGCTGTGCTTTAGGATATCTCTATCAATATATACTATTACTGCTACTTTTGAGCAATATAGAAGTTAAAGGTGGCATAAGCTTACCCAAGTCACCAAGTGGCATTCCATTTTGATTAACAATGGCCAGGTCACAAGATTTTCCTTTGCACACCACATCACTTGCCTCCTTTGCATAAGAAAAATCAGAATATTTTGCGCTGATTAGCGTCGCCTGTTTAGAAGTATCCTTTGTGTGTTTAGCTGAATCAATAATTTCACTTGTAAAAAGCCTATCGGATAGGTCCCTGAATAGGTTGCAGATTCCAAAGAGCTCCCCTTGAAATTGCTTGCAGTCCTGCGGAGAAGCTCAAGGAGTTAGAAATAGAAAACTCCAAATTGAAAGATAAATAATCTTTTCCACTATATAGAAATTTGAATACCAAAACAGTGCAAGTCACACAGTACCTGAACACCTTCAAAGTAGCGCCTTTCCATTTTCCCAGAAACTGCAATATTTGACAGCTGTTGTTTATATACCTGCCGAGAATAAACAAGTTCCTCTAGGGAACCGGCTGCAAGAAGTCGGAATACAACAACATGCCGTTTCTGTCCGTAACGGAAAGATCTGTCCTGTGCCTGCAAATCTTGTGCAGGATTCCAATTTGGGTCAAAAATTACAACCCGGTTTGCACTGACCAAATTAAGACCTAAACCCCCAGCACGAGTAGATATAAGGAACACCTACCATAAAATGTCAATGGATACGTCAGTAGACTGAATGAATATTTACTCAAAAGATAAATCACAAGGTTACCTGTTTGCTAGGACTCCGGTTGAAGTCATCAACAAGTGACTGCCGCAAGCTCATTGGAGTTGAACCATCCAGTCTAGAAAAGCAATAACCCTTTCGTATAAGAAACTTTTCCAGTATATCGAGCATCCTGTTTATGCAAATCAAAATATCACTTTGAAAAATGGATCTAACATTTTTTTTTTCTTTGAATTAAAACGCAGACTGTCATCAGTTACAGATTCCTCCAATTTAAAAATCAAAACATCTAAAGGAGAAAGATCAAAGGTACATAGACAATATTACTTGTACATTTCTACAATAAAGAACTCATTGAATGTCCTAGCCAAGAAAGGATGCATTAAACTATATTATCTAGCATTTAAACACCTACTAATTTTAATGGTTAAAAAGATGTGGCTTTTAACCTGATAAACTTGTGACATGTTTATGTTAAACCTTATTTTAAAAAAATATGAACCAACGATTCTGAATGTCTATTCAGCTGTCAGAACACTCTGCCTCAATCTATCTCCATGCTGAGAACTTGAATCCTAATCATTACAGCTAGCTACTGAGCGTGAACGATCAGCCAGCAGTCTTTAATTTTCTTCCAACATACTGTTCCCTCTTCAACCATCCATTATGAATATCTCTAGTGAAGTGTAAAATGAACCATCATCAGTCTGGACGTTGGTAGGCTATAGCAAGCCATTTCATGAGCCAGTTTAGATTACGTATTCAGGTGTTAAGGATGTGAATAAAGTTTATTCAACAAGAGATGGCGTTTTCTGCAGCAAAAATTTGCCGATGTTTTGTGATAATCATGTTGCCATGTACTTTGCTAAAACAACCCCGTTCTTTATAGTTTCATGTGAGGAATGAACACACTCAGGTTTTGCATTTTATCTGAGCTATGGTAATGGAATGGAAAATAGTTACTCCTTTATGCGATTCAGGCTACCAGATTGGTGACATCTTCACCAAGGCATTGCCAAGAAAGGATTTCTTTTCATTGTAACTAGTTGAGTATGATTGACACTATGCTCCAGCTAGAGGGTAAGCGTTAAGGTCCTAAGGATGTAAAAAGAAAGGTTAATTTTGTTTCTTATCTAATTTCTCATCCATGAATAATCAGTCACCAGACCTGATAGGGTCGAGCGGTCATGCTTTCTTCATAACACCATGAAATGACAGCATATTGGGAAGGCAGTAAATAGCTTCACCAACGGCCTCCAAGGATATGTATATTGGCTTCCAAACTGTTTCCACTACGATAGAGTGCTGCAAACAGGGATAATCTTGTGCGGTTTAACTGGTAAACAGTAGATAACACTCCAGTGCTAAAGACATGTTCAAAAAGAAACTAAAGTAAGCAGAAATTGTACATCAATTTCGCTTCACTGAATTTTAATCTAGATTACTATGTAAGTTTCCAGCAGGACGTTCTTAGGAAAGACGAAATATCCGTTTTCTCATTGTACTTTACAATTTGCATCATGCACAATCCTAGTACATCAAATAGTGGTTCAGGATTTATTTGCCTATTGTGAGTGTATATGCCGAAATTTGGCCATTACCGTAAGCTGATGCTGAGATTATGAAGCTGTCAGAATGCACACACTAGTAGAACCAACTTAATGGATATAACTGAAACTCCTTTCATTAGTTATGTTTTCTAATTTTTTATATGCACTTTAACCAGTGAACATGTGCACGAACTTTCATGCACAGGGCGAACATAGTTTTAATAACTTGTTATGTATTAAAACTTGATATATAACCTTTCGAGGGTACACCATAACATAACTTCTTCAAATAACCAAAATGCTGCATAACTTTGTGTCATTTTGGGTTATATGCATTATTTTGAGTTCTATTATGCCTTAACCAAACTTTCTCATGAATTTTCTTGGAAATATATAAATCTAGCAAACACCGCCACTTGGCAGTAGCTAGCCTTCTCCCAACTAAGCCATAGACCCTTAGGATTTCAACTCCCCCACTGATTCTAATTCTATCTCAACTCCTTTGTTGATTCCAAAGTTTCTCATTGTCGACCCTACCTAAACTTCGACTTTGAATCCGGTGGTCATTCGACCTCAACTCCGACTTTGACTCTCAACTCCAATTTTTGACTTTGACTCCAACAACAGTTCTCAACTTCAACTCTGACCACTTCCCTCGATTCCAACCTCTAACTTCGATAATTTTTAGGATTTTTTTATTATTTTTTAATATTATAAAAAATATATTCCTAAATTGTGATTTCATATTTACTTTGATTAAAAAATTAAAGTTTGCGTAACCTACCTTATGCTATATGCTCTATAATCATTTACGCTATACGTTGTTATTTTTCAACATTGATGGAGACCATAAGCAGAACAAACCCATATAGAAATTGTTGGTTATCTTACCTTCAGGGCATAAAGCAATGGTTTTACCAATTTTCTTTCTATAAAGTATGTAACTGAAAGAACAAAGAAATTAAAAAAGATAAGGAAACCAAAGATAATAAAGATAAACAGTATGATGTGTTGTATCCCTGACCTGCCTCAGTATTCTACAAATTTTATTTACAGTAATACAGAATGACAAATAACATGAAGGATATACACCAAATGTTAAACACTCTGGTAAATGAGATAAAGTATGTTATACCACCCTTCTGAATATATATATATATATATATCAATGTTTAAAATAGCGATAACGGTAACGTAACGTTTTGATTTTGTTAGGTTATGTCGCATATAGCGTAACGCTTAACGTAGGTTATGCAATTTCTTATTTATTTAATAAAAATAAATATAAAACAATATACAATAATTTTTATAAATTAAAAAATAATTTTAAAATATCAAAAAAAAGAATATAAAACCATTTTGTAATACATAATCTATTTAAATGTTATATTAAGTTTTTTTTCATATATCTTCATAAATTATATCAAGTCTGCAATCGTAATTCCATTTATCATTTAAACAAGAAAGAAAGATTCTAATTTTTTATTTCAATTCTAGTTATTATCATTGTTGTAATTTATATTTTGTAATGTTTAATTTATCTTATTTATAATTGTTGATTTCAGTTCAGTTAAAAATTTAATAGAATCAATGAGTAATTTTCAACAACCGGACGGGAAATACAACAAGTGAATAAGGAAACAAACTTAAATTAACAAGTTAGTAATTTCACAAGCAATCAAATAAGCCAACAACAAATTAAGTAAAAAAATTACAGCAATTTGCTAATAATCAAAATAATAATCAACAACAGTATATAAATTACTAAAAAATAATTGGAAATAACGTAGCATAACGTAATTTTACGTAACGTTATGTAATATAACGTAAAATAACGTAAAAAACGTACTGTTACGGTACACTGAGTTATTTCCAGTTGTTACGTAGCGTTGAGGTTCCGTTAGGTTACGTAACGCAATATAACGGGTTTCATAACGTGTTATTTTCAACATTGATATATATATATATATATATATATATATATATATATATATATATATATATATATATATTGATCATTTTACTATTTTATCTCTTTCTGTATGAGAATTATGTGTTAATATGCTTTATGTGTGTGTGTAGCCATGACCTCATGTCTAGAGGGATGTTGTGTCCGACACCTTGTGTTCGTGTTGGAGCATGATACTGATGTTCATATACATATCATAGAATAAAAGGTTTCCTTATTCCTATAAAAGGGAAATAATACAAATGAAAAAGAGATGATAGACTAAATACAAATGAAAAAAGAGATGATAGACTAAGCGCATAATGGTTTAAACACATAGAAACCTTAAAGGTTAATAGGAGGAAAACCATTGATTGAAAATAAACCTATTTGGAGTACCCTAAACAATTTAAAAGGCCTGTGAGCAATAAAAATTTGAGGTAATAATATTAAATTAAGGATAACAGATCTAAGAGACTGACCAAAAAAAAAATCCTATATTGTCCTGGATAAAGAGAGAGAGATAGCCTAGGATAGCTAGATGACTTCTAACATGAACAAAAAGATAAACCATAATGAAATTTAAAATGAGAAAGAAAGGCATGATACTCTTGGGAGACGTTACTAGCAGAAGACAATGAATCATGACAAAATTTATATGGCAATAATTTAATAATAAATAAAAAAACCACAAACAATGCGAAGTTTATTGAGACAGGAAAAAGATACATCACAAGTCAGATAGACCGATGGACAGCACACTAGAAATTTAAGTCACAAAGCATAACCTCACAGAGTAGCTAAATAGAAGGATCTTGTCACCATGAGTAGTCCATGAGAATAGTAGCTTCTCTAAAGCTCGCATTTTTCCGCAGTGTTCCACATCACTTAGCCCCATAAAGCTTTCAGTTTGACCACCACCACCAACCAAGTCAATATCAGCACCAAAAATAGCAGAGGCCAGCTCAGCATCCTTCTTTTGCTTCTCCACTTCATCTTTAGGGTTTGGTTTTATCAATTCTAGATGATTACTTATCTGTGATATTACATTGAGGGTTTGTATTTTAATCAATGTGTTAATAATGAAGGTTAAAAAAAAACAGAAAATAAGTATCTGGTCACAGTACCTGCTGAAGCTTAATCAGGCATGGAAGAACAAGACAGAAAGGACAAGAATCACAACTATCATTATCTGGGTTGCCTCGGTGAAGATAAGACCAAATGATGCCATTGGGGACTGTCCTCTTGCAACATTCAACCTGTTTTAAGGGGCTGCCACAACTACAGGGTAAATCCTTATTTATAAGGCATTGGACATCAGGTTGCTCCAACATTCTCTTGTAGACACGCTTTTGCACCTCGCTCATTGCACAAAAAACAACATTATCTTCTTTGCCCAACATAAGGTGCCCAATTGTCTCCTCTTTGGTTCTTCTTAAGAGGTACTTGCGCAAAACTGCAACTAGATGCTCCTTACGCTCATCGGCAACACGAGAAGATCTTTCAGGAACACCTAATCTTTGCCCAAACTTTAGAGGCTCATCATAGAAATCTCGAAAATGTTCCCTGGTGCCTAAAGATCCTGGTGAAACCCAATCAAAGAGATTAAACAATTCTGAAATCCTGTTCTGCAATATTGTTCCAGTAAGACCAAATCGTTTTCTGGTTTTAATTCCTAAACATGCTTTATATAGTTGGGACTTTTCATTCTTAAGCCTATGTGCTTCATCAACAATAACAATATGCCATGGAATATCAGATAAAATTTTATCTTGAATTCTATATGTATCAAAACTAGTTATAAGAATCTCCACGCCATGAGCTCCAAGTTTTTCAAGTATTATATCACGATTTGGTCCATGATAGACAGCTATACTAAAGTCCCCCCATTCAAAGAACTCATTTTCCCAGTTGCGGATAACTGAAGTTGGGCAGAGAATCAGCACAGGGGCTTTCTTCTTCATACAGTCCTTGTCCGCATGGCAGTCTTCACTTTCAGAATCTTTTCCCATAACAGCAGCCAGAAAAGCTATAGTCTGTATGGTTTTCCCCAGCCCCCTAATTCAAAGTAATACGAAGAAATACAAAATTAATATATATACTGGTTTCAAAAATAAAAGGAAAAGAAAATTTTGTTGCTATAACTCTGAACAAAAATGACCAGTAAAAAAAATTTATGGGCCAAATGAATGAGAAGGATCTGCAAAATGTTTGTTACAGTAATAGTAATACTTATAAACTATTGGAGTAAAAGAAGCAACAAGAATCTGCAAAATGTTTGTTACAGCAAAAAAAAAGAAAAAAAAAAAATGTTCTCCGTTACCAGTATATTCACATGTCAAAGGGGCCATTTCATATATGAAGCTTACTGTAATTATATCTAAAAATATGCCATGTTGATGTAGTCTACTAATATATTTACAGCTCCAAACATTTAAAATAAAAGGAATTTGTAGTACACAGATTATCTTCATAATGATCCCCAGTAGAATACATCTAACCATTTGTCATCACACACATTGGTAAGCAATAAACAATAGTGAAGAACAAAAACACAGCAGAGGACATTTCAACAACGGATGTAAAAACATAAACATGATAACAAAATAAAACTTACATATCATCACCAAGCACACCACCATGGTTGTTCTTGTACAGAGTATAGAGAAACTTCACACCATCTCTTTGATGCTCAAGAAGCCTACAATTAATAGATGCAGGAACCTACAGGAGAGGTGTAAACCTCAGAAATGAATGTAATGTTGAGCGCAGAACTAAATTATCCATACACAGGTGCAAGCACTAAATGCCTAATTATATTTATAGAGAACAGAATAATAACAAAAAATATTCTGAAATGAAGATTATATATCAGTCAGTCTTATATACTTGTGGTCAAGATAGTTTGCCGATCAAATGAAACAAACTTTGCTTCCACTATAGCTACATGATTGAAGAAATGATGAATCCAATCATATCTTTGCCCGATGAAATGCCAAAACAACTGGGGTAGGAAATGTATGCCTATAAGTCAAAAAGTTTCAAATACTCTATGAAGATTTAAAGGACGGAGGTCATTTCCTAACAGTCCTTTTTTGCACTTTGGTCATCCTAAGGAGAAGTAAGAGAATGTGCTTCAAGGATCAAGAGATGACCCACCAAACATAGAAACTTTACATCTAGCTACCTTACCACTGCAGACCACTTAACCAGTCGTAAAATCTAGTCAAAGAGATGGGATTGCATTGAAACATTTTGCTGTATGATTTCTGGTAAATGTAACTAGTTAATTCTCAGATTTAGTATTCATTATGCTAGTCAACTGGAAAGGAGAGACGAAGGATTGAGAAGAACCTCTCTTGGCTGATAATCAAGTGGAGAAACAATAGAGTACTCAGCATCAAGCTCACACAAATCAAACCTAGAGTTAAAAAAAAAAAACAATGTGAGCAGGCTCGAATCAATGTTGTGGTGATAATGACTCTCCCATGTTCAGAGGCATCCTTTTCAACTGGAGGTATCTTATCGGCAACAGGAGTTGGTACAAGGAAATTTTAATAAAGCAATATAGGGAGATAGGTCCACAGTAGTAAAAGAGATGGGGATATGAACTATGTCAAGGTTCTAAATATCAGAAATTTGGATTGCACCAGATGGTGATTTTCATATCAATAGCAGTAAAACCTCATATTAGACATTCATAACGAACACTATATACACAATATTTATTTCAAAGTAACATTGATATCTTAGAGGTGGCTTAATGTCCTAATGTTATCTGACAAGAATGACATAAAATGTACACAAAGACATTCAAGAACATAGATATTCAAGCTTAACACAATAAAATAAACCATAAAACAGATTCAATCAAAAGTTGAAAAACATAAATTATAGAAAATTTGAGGTTAAGGAACAACAATAGTATTGGAGTAAATTGGCAATAAATAGTAGTAGCAACGACAAATACAATAGTATCAACGACAGTGGCAGATGTAAAGATGGAAAAAGAAAGGAGAAGAGAACCAATAAAATTAGCTTATAGGTCTTGGGTAGTACTTGAAGAAGCTTCCCAATTTAGATCTCCAATTTTTTTTTAGCTCTTAGTGCTATTGAGAAAGACTCAAGTTTGTATAGCATCAATTTAAGAATATGAAGATGCAAAAGACTTTGGGTTCTTATGCATAGAAACGGTATTGGGTGTAAAGCCCAAACTTATTTAAGTTAAAACCTCAATTGAAAAATTGAATCATATCAACTAATATATCAAACAATATTATAAATATCAACCGCTAAGTGGGCAAATGATATGACCCCTTTTATATTGTATCATTGTGGTTGCCGCAGAATAGAATATATTAGGTGATATATTGACTGTATCAGTGGCTATGCTCCAATAGAAAGTGGTTTGAGAATGCATGACCCTCTGAAAAGCAGAGAGGACAAGTTATTAATTTTCATTCAGATTCATAAACACTACAAATTTAAGTCATCAATTAGGAGCCAAAGAGAAAAAGAAAGCTAAGGAACCATAAAGAAGGCACTAAGGCAGTATGCCAACATGGATTTGTTACTATTTGCTAGCCAGATAGGGTTCAAGCAATATTCCTTTATGCGAAAATGATATACTTCCCTTGAACAGACCGTCTGCATCTGTATTGCTTATTACTGATGCTAACAAGGCACTAAATATCGAATATCAGAATTGTATCATAAAGAAATTTTTATATAAGATAGCCGATATCCGATAATATATAGGAAATACGAGCTTATTTCAGGTGTTCATATCGAACATTATATATACATGTTAAATATTACCTTTAACACCTTCGAGATGGTTTACAGTCAACTAACTAAGCAGTATGTATATATATATATATATATATATATATATATATATATATATATATATATATATATATATATATATATATACAAGTATAACATAATAATATAAACCATAGGACAGATTCAATCTAAATTGAAATCATCAGTTATAAAAAATATTTGAGGTTAACACATGACAACAATAGTATTTGAAGTAAATTGACAGTAATAATTGAGTGATGAGAATGACAATAGCAGCAAAGCCAATCCTGTAGTAAAGCAACAGAGGTAAAGGAAAGCAGAAGGAGAAAGAAATCTTGAATACGGTTTTCATAATGAAATAATGCTCAAAGAAGCTCTGCAATGTAGATCTCTAGCATTTGTAGCTCTCGACATATGAAAGGTTTTATGTCTCAAGTTTTCTTGATAGAAATTTAAAACTTTGATAGATTAAATCATAACCGAAAGAACTAGGATTTGCCTTATACATAGAAATGAGATTGGGTATGAGGACCAAACCCATCTCTTAGTTAAAAGCGCAATTAAAAACGAACCATTTCAGAAGGATGATATATCGAGACTGTATGTCAGACAATATTTTTTGAAGCAAAACGGCGGGTGTGAACCCTTCGCATTCCATTAGCAAGTAGACAATAGAACATTAGTAAAACTAAAGAGTATGATCACTCATGAGAGTAGTTCTTAATCTACACTAATCCTCACATAAATTGAAAGCTAAAAAAATACAGTAAATAAAAGAAATCTCAATTCTTTCTCCAAGTGCTCTAGAACCATCCTCCCGCTCCAAAGTGGGGGCTGCTAATCATGTTGGGAGCCCAAATTATCATCTGACGACCCTCCCGAAATCTGTGCTCGCTTTTCATCGAAAGAAATATATGTCCAAAGGATAAAATCATGTAAGATAAGTCTGGTATAAGTATGAAATGAACGAGCAGTAGAATTAAAAATTCAATTATTCCTTTCCAACCAAACATTCCAGCAAATGACTGTAGCTAATGTCCTAGTCTGACATGGAACCTGATCGTTAGAGTATAGTCTACTCCAAATATTAACTTCTTCCCCCATGTTGAGATTGAGCCCCAGTCTATTTGTACAATAAGTCCAGAATTCCTCAGTAAATTTGCATTTTAGCATCAGGTATTTGGTGGATTCCCTATCCTTGCTACGTAAGACACAGAAGTTAGGGTCTAACCAACCCCGTCTCTGTAATATCGGCCATGTGAGAAGGAATTTTTTGTGTACCAACCAAAGAAACACTCTAACTTTAGCGAGGCATTTAGTCTTCCAGATCCAGGTTGAATTTATAGAGTTAACTCCACTATCTATGAAGTGCTTGTATGTAGATTTCACCGAAAATTCTCCATTTTTATTCCATCTCCAGATAGGTTGATCCTCCACTACATGGGATGGAGTAATTTCTTGTACACAGATCTCAATTCCTGGATCTATGTCTTCTTCAGTATCGAGAGGGGTTGAGATAGATTCAACCGCCATCTCGCCCTCTCCCATAGCGAATTAACTAACGCATTTTTATTTAAGGAGAGTTCGAAGGCCGCAAGAAATAAGATCTTAAGGGATATTTGTGTGCACCATCAATCGTGCCAAAATGCGATTCTTCGGCTATCACCCAGTTTGTATTCCAAGCTTGACCAGACTATATGTTTGCTCATTATCACCCCTTTTCAAAATCCCAACGAGCTTTGTGAATTTCTGCAAGCCGTACGCCATGAGCCATTTCTATAGCAATATTTCGAGTTCACAAGTTTTTGAAAGGTGCCATAAGCACGTTAGATCAGATGCTACCACCATTTGACAGTTAGGGACAGATTGAACGTTCTCAGATCTAGAACCTCCAAACCACCTATCTTTTTGGGTCTGCACACCTGCCCCAAGGAAATTAGATGATATTTGTGAGACTACGATGTGCCATTCAATAAAAATTTCTTTCTGATACGATCTATTTTGTTCCTGACCCAACATGGTAGCAAAAAAAAAAGATATAGTATAGTGGTAGTGTGGATAATACCGTATTTAGCATGACCACTCTCTCTCCTAACGAGAGCAGATTCTCTCTCTCCAGCTCTCTAATTTCTTTTCGAAATAGTCTATTAACGGGTTCCAATCCTCTTTGGAGAGTTTACCGAATTTGATGGGGATACCCAGATATTTCATAGGAAAATTTCCTTCCTTGCATCTGAAGATCTCAAAAATGAGATTGATAGCCAAGTTCTTCAGCCCCAAACAGATGAAGGAATTTTTAGAGAAATTAATTCTCAAGTCCGACCAGGCTTCAAAACAGCAAAGACCCCACTTGATGTGAACTGCTTCAGTTAAATTATCGCCTCCAAAGATGAGTGTATCTGCATATTGGAGATTGACATATGATGTCGAGGTAGATCTTGCCAAACCATGCATTAAGCCTGCATTCTCCATTTTTCTAAACAAGATATTCAGTCCATCAGTGATGAGGACAAACAAGAGGGGAGAGAGTGGATCCCCTTACCTCAACCCTCTTTTGAGTACTATCTCCTTTCCAATCTCACCGTTAACCATAATTTGTGTTTTAGCTGAGCTTAGCCAGTTCCTTATCCAGGAAATCCATCTATCACCGAAGCCCTGTGAGTGTAAGAATTCTAATAAACAGTCTCATTATACCATGTCGTAAGCTTTTTCAAAGTCTAATTTGAGTATGTAACTATTTGACTTAGTTTTCTTGCAATGGTGGATAATCTTATAAGCTGAAGCCACCCCCTCCAAAATATTCCTACATGATATAAAACCTGTTTGGTAGTCCCCAATCATGCTTTAAAGCTTAGGGGCAAGCCGATTAGACAGTATCTTTATGATGATTTTAACTGAACTATTCAATAAGGCAATTGGTCTGTAATCCCCAATACTTTTTGTTTGCTCCCTCTTGGGGATCAGAGTGATCACCGAATAATCGATCCTGTCTAATCTGGCTTCACCCTTATAGACTTCGTCGATCATCCATTTCAAATCTCCATTTACCTCCTGCCAAAATGTCCTATAAAAGAACAGAGAGAATCCATCTGGTACAGGGTCTTTATCAGCACCCAGTTCCCATACAGCTCTGTTGATTTCCTCTTCATAGAATTCTAGCTCTAAGTCTCTCAGATCTGAATTGGAGGTCCAGGCACTCCCCTTCATTCTCAATCTGAATTGACTTTTCACTCCAAATAATTTCCTAAAGTGCTAATATACATATTCCTGTAAATCAGGTCCTTGGACTAAACCTCCCACAGACTTCAGTACATGTATCTTATTAGCCTTTCTTTGCATGCTAGCAGATCTATGAAAGAAAGCTGTGTTCGCATCTCCTTCCTTTATCCATTTACATCGGGCTCTTTACTTCCACATTAATTCCTCTCTTTTATAGATTTGCTCTATTGATTTCCGTAGATCTCCATAATACTTTGCGCAGGCGTCGGAATTTAATACAAAAATTTCCAGTAGCATCCTCTGCCGAGGTCTGATGGGACCAACTTTTCCTGACCAGCTCGAGTATCTCACTATGTTCTAGCCACTATTTTTCAAAGTGAAATCTTTTGTGTTGGGTCTAGTTCTCTCTAGATTTGAGATAAATAGGTATATGATCTGAGGTGGCTCCAGGGGTTTGAGATCAGCGAGAGAGAATTTGGAATCCCAACCATCACAGATTAGAACTCTGTCTAATCTAGCCAGGTTTTTATTTTCTCTCATATCAGACCAAGTGAACATCCGATTATTAAGTGGCATGTCTGTAAGTCTAAGTTAGGCGATGATATCATTGAAAACTTTCCTTTCCCGAGAATAACGATCCATACCTTTTCTTTCATGAGCAAATCTGGTTATATTAAAGTCTCCTCCAATAATCCAGGGAGAGCCCTATCTGCTCCTTATACTCTTAATCTCGTCCCAGAAAAGCAGCCGCCACTAAGTCTCATTGGGACCATAAACTGCCATAATTGTTTACACCTAACCATCAGTCAGTCTCCTTATTCTCACCGATAGGGAGAAATCCCCTTTCCAGATATCTATCAGGTCAAATTTATGGTTGAACCCGATAATTATTCCTCCAGAAGCCCCCCAGGCATTTTTATAATAGAAGGTAAAAGAACTAGTGGGCCCAATTGTTTTGAGGAGTCTGTGTGAAGGATTTGTGAGTTTGGTTTTCTCTAAACAAATAATATCGATTCTATTTACTCGAATGGTTTCTGCAACCCTGCGTCGCTTGATCGGATTACCCAATCCCCTAACATTCCAAAACATACAATTCATAGGCACTATTCTGTTAGCTTCTCCAACTGTAACGGGTCACACTAGTATCCCGATCTATTCTCCTCCAACTTAGAGACATCTAGTCACCTAAGTTGTGTTAATATGTTATTGGTTTCTGTATTGTCTATCCCTATGTCAATATCACAAACCTCAGCCAAGGATAATAACATATCATCTGGAATTAAATTAAGTACATCAATGTTTAAATGAGAGCTACCTGGGGCAAGTTTCGAGAGGAGAGTTTTGCATTTGGAAGTTGAGACTGCAATTTGACCTAACTGATATTATTGTCCCCCTCTCTTTTCCTCCAAGCTCCTGCTCCGTCTGCTAGGAGTGATAATCGAATTCTTCTGTCTGTCTTTGGGAGTCTCCTTCTCCATAACATGATCCTTCTGTATGATAGTAGGGGTTGGGGTCTTTTCAGTCTCTTAACTCCATGGGAATCAAATTGTCTAAAGGGGACAACGCCATCTTTTCCTGTGTAGTTTCCTCTGAATTCTGAGCATCAATCTTGTCTCTTGCCTTGATTAGAAGTCTCTTCCTGTCCAGTATCCTTTTCGGGAGCCGAGAAGCCTGTCTACGTCGTGGCTTCTTAACAAACTTCGTTTGGTCCCCCTTCATAATATTCTCTAATAATTTGGCGATCGTATCTCTAGCAAAGTTTTTATCCAGATTTTTAAGTGTTGTAAGGAGTTCCATATAATCATTATGTGAACTAGGAGTCTTGGAGCATCCTGCAATATTTGCATATTCCAGATTTACCCCCCTATCCTCAAGTGAGTTTCTGATCACTGGGATTTTAATAATCACAAGTCCTCCCTTCCTCTCTAACTGGTCATCAATTGGGCCCCCCATCTGAAGCCAGGTGTCTTCAATGTGGGCCCCACCCACCTCTTTAGAAGTAGACCCGGGATTCCTTGGGGGGGACCCACCGGAAGACAAACCGCCTCCAGGTTGCCCGAGGTGGTCTCCTCGACTTCCCCTACGCGCATTAAATGCGCCCTGCTGCTCTCTCCGTCCCCATCTTCTTTGTTTCCCTTCCTTGTTGAAAGGTTATCTTTTCCGTTGTCTTTCCCCACACACAGTAACTGTGCCCTGCTGCTTTTTCCTTCTTCCCCTACGTCCCTGTTCCTTTCCCTAACTGAAAGGTCCTTACTTGCTTTCTCCTCTTCCGATATCTCCATCCTCACCCTACTCGACTCACGCCCCTATATCCTTTCCTAGCTCAAAAGGTCCAGAACCAATCTCTCCTTTGAATCTCTGGGTATAAAGCCAAGGTTAGAACCTTGCTGATCTGTGATAGGGAGGTGGTTAGATTGACTTCTCCCTCTTTCCTCTTCTAATGATCCACCAATCCCACCATGGGGGAAAGGTTGTTGGTAAGAAATCTCTCTAGAGAGAATCTGGGGATCGACTGAAGGGGGTAAGTTTGTTGTATGTCGGTTATTGGGGTTTCCTTTCCCGATCTTTGGTATCTTTAGTTGTTCTTCAAAAGTCATCTGGGGTTCCTTCCCTTTCCCCATGGATGCGCTTGCTCCTGACTCCAAGCTACTTCCTTTCCGTACTAGTTGCCTTCTTTCCATATCGGTCGAAAACCTGTTCTTGTCAGGATCCTTTTGACCGTTGGATCCATAATGGAGATCAATCCTCTTCCACTTGTAACTCCTCCGTGCTCTGGCAGGGTGGAGAGCGACGTCGTACGACAGCCGATCGGAAGCACCGATCTTACCGACATTGGGTGTCCCTTCTTTCTCCACCGAGAGCGCGGAGTCAGTTTTGTTTGGTAAGGCCCATTCCGGTGAGGTATACTCTACCACGTCAAACTTGCAGATAACTTCAATTTTAATGGAACAAATATGCTCTCCCATGGTTGCAAAGAACTGTCGGAGGATCGTTGCAAGATTTTCACAGCCAATATAGATTCTAGCGAAGTCGAGTGATATTTTCTTGTTTGTTTGTTCACTAATATCCAACACATGAGCGAATTTTACTAACATTTTGCTTATGTCGTTTATATTCCAATGATGTAGTGGCATGCCATGGATGGCTATCCACATTGTTACCAGAAAGAGATGTTTGGCTACTCTCGTGCCCTCTCCAGCCATGGACTTTAAAGTCTGCCTACGAGTTCAGACACTCAATCACTAGTTTACTTGCAATAGAAGCTAGTCCTTCCCTTGACGGAAAATCGGTGAGAAATTTTTCTCCATTTCTGTCCAGTCTGCAAACTCTACAGAGATAGCTCTCAATGCTTGTATCATTTTCATCGACATCGGGTTACCGCGACCTAGGTATATGACCCCCACGGTTCTGGCATGGCGTTGTTGTTCTGCCCTAGCCAATTTCGAGGACGGGATGAAGGCTGGTGATTTGGGTTGTTGAGTTGTTTTGGGTTATTGAGCTTGTTTGCATGACCCCGAGGGCTTTTGGACTATGGTAGAATGTTGTATTTCCTTCGCTTCCTATGCTCCATCCTTTCTTATTGGTACAACTGGACATTCTCCAATCCGATGATCCAGTACCTTGCAAAATCTGCACCTGATAAATGGGCATTCATCCTTGAAATGCCCGGTTTTTTTGCAGATCCAACGAATTTCTGGACTCCCCGGAGGTGGTTTCCTTGCCGGAGAGTACTTTCTCTTTTTACCTCCTCTAGCATGTAATGGAGCTCCGGCAGCTCCGTTCCTTCTTGATAGTATTTCTGGACTTGACCATCTACCAATTCCCCTGCTGCACCTTTTCCTTGTCAGCATTGTGTTGAGTCTCACCCCTAACTGCCACGAGAAGAGCTAATACCTCTTCCCCGAAGTATGAAGTCTTACAGTCAATTTTGGTGGAGGGGATCATCGTGGAGGGAAGGGGAAGTTCCACTTTCACCGGCGCATCCCTGACCACCTCCCACCAACTCCTCTTATACTTGGGGTTCTTATCCTCGTCACTAGAGTTATCATCTCGGTTCTTACCCCTGCCCAGCCAACTCCATCCAAAGTCCATCGATGAAGTGAGTGGTTAAAAGTCGACACTAACCGGCCTCCCAACTTGCCCCCGGGACTCACCCGATGATGTTGAAACTGAGGCAACCAGAGCACCACCCTCCTTTACCGATGATGATGGTCCTGAGGCAACGAGAGCACTACTCTCCTTTGTTTTCTCGATTGAGATCTTTTCTCCTTCTTCTCTGTTTTTTGTTTTTTGTTTTTTTTTTTTCAGGAGGTTGATCGGAGAAGAGGGGGGAACTCACCGGGAATCGCCTTCACTTACAGGAAATCGCCTAATGCAGAGGTTGTTGTTGCCTTGTTGAATGCACTTTGCCTTTGGAAATTTGTTTAATTGATATATTGTGTTTAAGTAACACATTCAATTTGATTATTGATCCAAAATAATTTGCGACCTTCTATATGTCAGACAATATTGCAAATATCAATCGATATGCACATAAAATAATATGACCCATTTTAATGTATCGACACGGATGACACTGAAAACCAATATAGCTTGGAGATATAGCGAGAATATTTAAAACAATTGATGATAATGAAACAAGTCCTGGGTTCTCTTCATCAGAATATACCATATGAGCATGTCTGTCATGTACTAATTTAAAATATTCTTCATTCGGAACCTATTAAAGTTTAGTAAAAAAGAACGTGGATAGCTTCAAAGGGGATGTGATCACATTAACATACTTGAGATAATCACGGTAGGATCTCATATTATTATATCCTAAACATGTATATATTTTGGGTCTAATATAATCTCTCTCAATACATCTTACTATATTTGTTTGCACAACAAAGAAATACACAGACATAGACATGCATCCTGCATGCACATTCATTTGCCCAGGTAAATGTATGGTTTTGGTGCCCATAACATTCGCAAGCAATTTATCACAATCATGACATCTCCATCTATCCTCAACCATTACATATTCTATTCACGCATCTATATTTGTATATTTTCTATTTATAAGCGAATAGATGTATCTACAAAAGCCACGAAAATAAGCAAAAGTATCATTCAAGGATCCGACATTTATCGATATATACACAACTTGATCACAGCTAAGTAAAAAACCACATAATTCCACACACAAAGGAACTAACTTTTGGCTCGTAAGAGAGCAAAAAATTCAATAGTCAATAAAATCCAATACCTGGACGATTGGAGACTCGCCAGGAGAAGAGAGAACGAGGGGCTCGAACGGCCCATTGGCCCCCAAACTGAAGGGCTGAGTACTGACCGCCTCTCGATTAAACTCACTAAGATAGCTCTCAATACTTCTATCATTTTCATCGTCGTCGGGTTGCTGCGACCTAGGTAGGGGTGACTAACGGGCCGGGCGGCCAGCCGGGCACGCCCGGCCGGGCACGTGCGGGGCACGTGCCTGGCACGGCACGTCGGAGACGTGCCGTGCCGGGCACGGCCCGCCGCCTCGGCCCGGGCCGTGCCCGGGCCGAGGCCGGGCGTGCCTTCGGCACGTTAAGGCCCGGCGTGCCGGGCCGTGCCTGGCACGTGCCAGGCACGGGCCGGCATGCCTTTTTTTTTTTTTTTTTTTTTGACCGTTGGGGAGTTTTTGACCGTTTGGGGGGGAATCTACAATTTGTTTTTTGCAAATAACCCCCCAACGGCTATTTTTATAGCCGTTGGAGGGTTTTTTACAAAAAAAATTTGCAGATTTCTCCCCCAACGGTCAAAATAGCCGTTGGGGGCGTGTTTTGTAAATTTTTTTTACAAATTAAACCTTTCTCTTCATCTATAAATACCTCAATATCTCTTCTATTACCACTCATCATTCTTATACTCTAAATTCATTCTAAAAAATCTCCTAAAATCTTTATTTCTCAAGAAGTCTCAAGCAAAAGAAGTAGCAAGTTTCAATCAAGTGATCAAGAAGTCTCAAGCAAGTAAGTCTCCCAAACAAGATCCAAGCAAGTTTTCTCATTGAAGCAAGATTTTTTTCGGTATTTCGGTTTCCAGCTTCATCTCTCTAACTAGGTATTTATAATTTTAAGTTTTTTTGAGAATTTTAATTAGTTTTTTGGGGATTTTATTAAAATGGATCCACACTCGTCTGGCGCTTCTTGCTCTCAAGCCACGGGTTCTTTTACTCCCTTTTTAACTGATGAAGAATACCAAAATCTATGTCAACCCTTAGAACAACCTCCTCAAGTACCATTTTTTGTATCTCAGGAAGAAACAACTAATACAAGTATACCCGAAACACAAACTACCGCATCTACTAGGGCTGTTAGATCAGACATATGGAAACATTTTGAAAAAATAACAGAAAACAATGTTAGGAAAGCTAAGTGTAAATACTGTCATAAAATTTATTCGTTTCCTGTAAGTAACGGAACGGATCATCTTAAAAGACACGTAGAAAAAAATCACCCACCAAATATACCACATCAAACACAAATAAGAACATTAGGTGGATCATTAGGTATACGTAAATATAATACAATTAAAACAAGAGAAAATTTAGCAAGATTTATAATACATGACGAACAACCATTTACTTTTTCGGAAAATCCAAGATTTGAAAGATTTTGTAAATCAACATTTACTGATGAATTTAAAAAAGTCCCACGTTCAACATGTACATCTGATATGTTCAAACTATATAAAGAGCAGAGGGACACTTTAATAGCTATTTTTTCTTCTTTAATTTTTAGAGTTGCAATCAGATAGTTGGGAAGCTAGAAATATGACTCATTATTTATGCATGACGGCACACTATATAGATCAAGAATGGTGCATACAGAAAAGAATAATAGGGTTTAGGGTATTCGAATTTTCTCACAATGCACAAAATTTATCACAAACCATGCTAAATGTATTTTCAGCTTTTGGAATAGACAATAAAATATTTACCATTTCTTTGGATAATGCTTCTGAAAATACGGCCGCAATTAGAATTCTTAAAAATTATACAAAACCAATTCTAGATGGAAAATTATTCCACGTTAGGTGTATTTGCCACATACTAAACTTATGCGTTCAAGATGGATTAAAAATAGTAAATGATTCACTAATGAAATTTAGGTATACATTACTTTTTATTAAAGATAGTGGGCCAAGAAGACAAATATTTAAACAAATATGTAAAAATATGAAAATATCACCTAGAATTGTAGATGTTAGAACAAGATGGAATTCTACATATAAAATGTTAAACATAACTATTGAGTATAAAAATGTAATAAATGCTTTTAATGAAATGGAGACACGAATGTATAGTTTAGATAATAATGAATGGCACCAATTGCATTTCTAAGTTTTTAGGCAAATTTGAAGATGCATCTAGAGTACTGTCAGGTAGTTATTACCCAACTACACACATTACATTATATTATTTAACCGAAATTACTTCGGTTTTTAATGAATGTAGAAACCACTCTATACTTGAAAGTATTGTTCGACCTATGGAAATTAAATTTAATAAATATTTTAAAGATTTTCCATACTTAATATATTTTGCAACTGTTATGGATCCCCGTTGCAAGTTAGATGGACTTGAAATATTAATAGATTTATTTTATACAAATATGTCTTATGAAAATAATGTGAGGGATTTACTTAATGATATTAAAACATGTTTAGATATTATGTATAAAACTTATGAAGATATGTATGGTGTGCCAACACAAACTACAAAAGAACCATCTACTAGGGAAATTCGTAATCCAATAATATCATCTCTATTTAACAGAAAAAAGTCAAGACAAAGTAATACATATTTTAATGAATTACATTATTATTTAGAGAGAGCTAGCTATGAAGATAACGCATCTCCTGAAAAGTATGAATCCTTTGATATTTTGGCATGGTGGAAATCACAGGAAAAAATATATCCCGTGCTTTCCAATATGGCCCGTGATCTACTAACTCCTCCAGTGTCTACTGTAGCATCGGAGTCTGCTTTTAGCGCAGGTGGTAGAGTGCTCACGTACTTGAGAACCTCAATGGCGTCGGACACATTGGAGATGTGTGTCTGCTTGAAGGATTGGTACGACGCAGAAGACAGGGAACAAGGCTTGACTAATGAAGAAGATGTACTAGAGATCTTAGGTTTACCGGTAGAAAATGAAGATTGATTAAAAGTATTTAAATTTGTAAGGATATTCATGTATTTTCAATTTTTTTTTTTTAACTTATAAATCTCTTAGAAAATATATTAAGAACAAGTTGAGGGTGACGGCTAGGGTCCTCTCCCCTCTTTTCGGGCTTTGTATAATTTCTAAAGAGATTTATAGAGTAATTACATAAATGTAATTTGATTATATATAATATAACAAAGGTTTTTATCATATGATATGATATAACTTTACCTTCCCCCCCCTTTTTTTTTTGTTTTTAAAAAAACCGGGCCGGCCCGCCTCGGCCCGGGCACGGCACGGGCCTGCCGTGCCGTGCCGGCGGGCCGAGGCGGGCCGGCCCCATGGCCACCGTGCCGTGCCGGGCCGGGCCGGGCCAGGCCCATTTGTCTGCTCTAGACCTAGGTATATGACCCCCACGGTTCTGGCATGGCATTATTGTTCTGCGTTAGCCAATTTTGAGGACGGGATGAAGGCCGGTGGTTTGGGTTGTTGAGTTGTTTTGGATTGTTGAGATTGTTTGCAGGACCCCGAGGGCTTTTGGACTATGGTAGAATGTTGTATTTCCTTCGCTTCCCTCTCTCCATGGTTAGAGAGATTCTGTCCTGTGCTCCATCCTTCCTTATTGGTGCAACTAGACATTCTCCAATCCGATGATCCAGTACCTTGCAAAATCTGCACCTGATAAATGGGCATCCATCTTTGAAATGCCCGATTTTTCTGCAGATCCAACAAGCTTCTGGACTCTCCGAAGGTGGTTTCCTTGTCGAAGAGTACTTTCTCTTTTTACCTCCTCTAGCATGTAATGGAGCACAGGCAGCTCCGTTCCTTCTTGATAGTATTTCTGGACTTGACCATCTACCAATCCCCTGCTACTCCTTTTCCTTGTCGGCATTGTGTTGGGTCTTACCCCTAACTGCCACGAGAAGTGCTAATACCTCTTCCCCGGAGTATTAAGTCTTACAGTCAATTTTGGTGGAGGGGATCACCGTGGAGGGAAGGGAAAGTTCCGCTTTTACCAGCGCATCCCTGACCACCTCCCACCAACTCCTGGGGTTCGTATCCTCCTCACTAGAGTTATCATCTCGGTTCTTGCTCCTGCCCAGCCAACTCCATCCAAAGTCCATCGATGAAGTGAGTGGTTGAAAGTCGACACTAACCGGCCTCCCAACTTGCCCCCGGGACTCACCCGATGATGTTGAAACTGAGGCAACTAGAGCACCACCCTCCTTTACCGATGATGATAGTCCTGAGGCAACGAGAGCACTACTCTCCTTTGTTTTCTCAATTGAGATCTTTTCTCCTTCTCTGTTTTTTGTTTTGTTTTTTTTTTTCAGGAGGTTGATCGGAGAAGAGGGGGGAACTCACCGGGAATCGCCTTCACTTACAGGAAATCGCCTAATGCAGAGGTTGTTGTTGCCTTGTTGAATGCACTTTGCCTTTGGAAATTTGTTTAATTGATATATTGTGTTTAAGTAACACATTCAATTTGATTATTGATCCAAAATAATTTGCGACCTTCTATATGTCAGACAATATTGCAAATATCAATCGATATGCACATAAAATAATATGACCCATTAATGTATCGACACAGGTGACATGAAAAACAATATAGCTTGGAGATATAGCGAGAATATTTAAAACAATTGATGATAATCAAACAAGTCTTGGGTTCTCTTCATCAGAATATACCATATCAGCATGTCTGTCATGTACTAATTTAAAATATTCTTCATTCGGAACCTATTAAAGTTTAGTAAAAAAGAACGTGGATAGCTTCAAAGGGGATGTGATCACATTAACATACTTGAGATAATCACGGTAGGATCTCATATTATTATATCCCAGACATGTATATGCTTCGGGTCTAATATAATCTCTCTCAATACATCTTACTATATCTGCTTGCACAACACAGGAATACACAGACATGGACATGCATCCTGCATGCACATTCATTTGCCCAGGTAAATGTACGGTTGTGGTGCCCATAACATTCACAAGCAATTTATCACAATCATGACATCTCCATCTATCCTCAACCATTACATATTCTATTCAAGCGTCTATATTTGTATATTTTCTATTTATAAGTTAACAGATGTATCTACAAAAGCCACGAAAATAAGCAAAAGTATCATTCAAGGATCTGGCATTTATCGATATATACACAACTTGATCACAGCTAAGTAAAAAACCACATAATTCTACACACAAAGTAACTAACTTTTGGCTCATAAGAGAGCAACAAATTCAATAGTCAATAAAATCTAATACCTGGACGATTGGAGACTCGCCAGGAGAAGAGAGAACGAGGGGCTCGAACGGCCCATTGGCCCCCAAACTGAAGGGCTGAGTACTGACCGCCTCTCGATTAAACTCACTAACAATAGAATACCCCTCTCTTTTATCATCATCATCTTCTCCTTCCTCCGCTATTTGCTCATCGTCCTTGACAACTGGGAGGGTTTTGCTCGGAATTTGGGAACGAATTTCATCGAAAAAGGGGAGATCGAGACGCTTGAGCTGCTGAGAGAGGGAGGATTTGGGGGGTCTTCTGGCAAAATTAGGGTTTGGGGACGGCGATGGCTCGAAATTGGAGGAAGATGAAGCGGATGGAGGGGGCTGAGAGCAGGGTTTGAGGGTTTCTTTGAGGCGGTTCAGCGACATCTTTCAAAGGCTTTTTTTTTTTTTTTTTTTTTTTTTTTTGTATTTATTGCCTCAAATCTTTGTATATTATATTTACTCCCCAAGTCTTCGTATTTAGGATTTAGTCCCCAAATCTTCTAAATTACTACAATTTTATCATCCTCCCTAATTTTTAGCATGATATTACCATTTTACCCCTCTTTATTCATTCTTTTTCTTCTTCCTCTCTTCTACTTCTCACTTTATCTTCTCTTCTCCTTTTCTTCATTATTCCTTCTCTTTTCTCTTTCTCTCTTCATCTTCTCTTCTTCCAAGAAAGAACAGAAGAGGAAGAGAGAAGGAAGAGAAAGGAGAAGAGAGGAGGAATAATGAAGAAAAGGAGAAGAGAGGGAGAAGAGAGAGAATGAATAAGGAGGGATAAAATGGTAATATCAGATCAAAAATTAAGGAGGGGACTAAATTGTAGTAATTTAGGAGATTTGGGAGACTAAATCATAAATTTGAAGATTTGGAGGACTAAATCATAATGTATAAAGATTTGAGAGGCAAACCAGTAAATACCCCTTTTTTTTTGGGTTTTATTGGGTTTAAATAGAGAAAAAGGGTTAGCGGAAGAAGGGAGCTTCCAAAGAAGCACACCGTTTTTCCTAGTGAGCCCAGATTTCCTAGTGAACCCACATTATTTTTACTAAAGGGAGAATTTTTTAGAGAGCACATTTGGTATTCCGAAATACCCTTGACCTTTCATCTCCCTCTTCTCTCCTCTTTTCTCCTCCAACCGCCATAACCCAAAAAAATCCAAACCCGAGCTTCCTCTTTCCCCGCCACTTCCCCTCATCCTCTCTATCATTTTCTCTATCTCCTTCTCCTTTCAAATCTCCTCTCTCTCTCTCACATTCGTACACCCGACGCCGCTGCTCTCGCCGCCGAGGAAGACCCGTCGCCACCGCCGCTGCCGCCGAGCTCTGGACGTTACTGCCGGTGTTCTCCCGCCACCGCCGCCGCCTTTCCGCCATTACTAGGTGAGTTTTCCTAATCTAGTAATATTTATTTTAAAATTTAGATTTTTTTTATTTTTGGATCAAACAACTCTTCATTGTGATTTTGTTGGGATGGAGAGGAGGAAGAGTGAAGGAGGTAGCAAATTTGGTGGTAACATTTTTTTTGTTAATTTTTATTTTTAATATTTAGATTATAATTATGAAGAAAATTTAATATTGTAATCGTAGTTGTAAAATATGCGAAATTTAGTTATTTTTCTAATCATGAACGTTAATATTAAAACTTATTAGTTAATTTAGAAGTTTGATGGTATTGTCCTAATACTTGATTAAGTAGCAAAAGACGGTTTCAGTGCCTTTAAATTTTAATATTACACTATCTTGCAGCAAAAAAATAAATAGAGAAAATATGATATTTGTAGTAAATTTTACTTTGTAACTACTTACTTACATATAGAGAAGTTACTGTTTTGATAAAAAAAACATCTATAAATGAAATATCTTTTGGATCCGACAGAATCTTCTCGCGTTCGACCAACTGCCTCATTAAGGAGGAAGAAAGCAGCATCTCGACCACAAATCCGTCGTCCGATACGAGAGAGAGAAATCAAAGTTGCTGTAGATCCTGAATTAAATGTAGAAACTCCTAATTTGATCAGATATGATAGTGCAAAACTAGAGGAAGGAAATACTGATGCAGGAGACTCTCAGTATGATCTTCAAGATGATCTTCAAGAGTTAAATTATAGAGGTCCAGTTGATTTATCTGTATTGAAGAGCTTCAAGACGCACGTTGCTTTCTTCGTTTTAAAAGATGAAGTAATTATTTTCCCAAAAAAACGATAAACCATTTATTGTGTGTATGCATGTGTTATGACTATATTATATACACAGGAACGAGATCCACTGCGCTGTATTAGTCACTGGAGAAAAATAAGTGCATGGTCATTGACGACACCGCAGCCAAACACCCGATTCATGGAATTAGTACGTAGGGCTTCATTATATCCATTGGTCAAATGCTCCTACTAATACATTAGCGCTGTCAAGATTAGCGCATTTGTTGAGAGATGGCATCCCGAAACAAACACATTTCATATGCCGTTTGGTGAGATGACGATTACGTTGGATGATATTTCTTGCTTGCTTGACTTGCCTGTAGCAGGAAAATCCATGTGCTAATAAGAATCAGCAGCTTCACGTGAAGCTGCTGACACAATAACTCATTCCTTCGGCGTCAGTTATTCTGAAGTGTGGAATGAGATTAATACGAAAGGCAGTGTATCGGTTCGACTGGATTGGTTAAGAGAAACATTTTGCGGGGTTGTTGACACAGACACCGAACATAGGATTTGGTGTGCTGCAAGTGCATATTTACTTTATCTTCTTAGTTGCACGCTTTTTGCAGACAAGAGCTGTACGAGAGTGTCTATTGATTACTTATCATTGCTTCATGACCTCGAAAATGTTCATACGTTCGAATAGGGTACTGGTGCTCTTGCATGGTTATATAGGCAGCTTGGGCTTGCTTCTCGAGCTAACGTTGCTCAGATTGCCGGGTATCTCACATTACTACAGTCTTAGATTTTCTCTCATTTTCCATCATTTATGCCAGTGTCGAACTGATCCTTTACTGACGGTGAACCACTTGCTTGTCGTTGGTTGAGCAGACGGGATCACAATATCTCTCAATCACATGTACAGTCTATTCGGTCCAGTCTAGATAAACTCACCGGTAACCAGGTAACATGTTGCGCTATTTATATACCTATGTAGTTTGCAAGTTACAAGTTGATTACTAATGTAGTTCTTTGTGCTTAACAAACTTGCAGGTTGTTTGGGATGCATATAGGAATTATAGAGAAAGCTATCCTTTCAAGGAAATTAGCTTTTATATAGGTACGTTGAAAATTTGCAGCGTGATTGAGCCTTACCATCCGGTTCGTGTACTAAAGCAATTTGGTCGCAAACAGTATGTTCCGCCTCCACCATTCTCACCGTTACGTGAAGCGCGGGGTGTAACAGCCAATAGCTATGTCGTAAAGTACACTCACATTGAGGAGATGTGGATAAATTGGTTAGATCACGTCTTGCATCAAAAGCACCGTGGGTCCATTGCTAATTACCCATCCGATTGTACGTCGGATTATATTCCGTGGCTATCTAAAGTTTCACAGCGTTTTCTTGGAGTAGCACCAGATGAACCCCAAGAAGAGGAAAAAAGTCAGGCAACCCGTCCGGATGTCGATGATGAGATAATTTTCATATATGTTCTTTATTTTATGTCCCATATAGTACCAAGTTTAACTGATACTTTCACATTTCCTGAATTAATTCTACAGAGATATATACGTGCACTGGTTATAATAGATCCATTACTTGCACAAGGTGAGAAGGCATTCAAGGAGCAGTATGGGATGTTATTTAGTGCACTTGCGAAGATTAAAGCTGTGATCAGTGGTTGCACTTAGCCAGAAGAACCACCAGAAGAACAAGCAGAGGAACAAGTACTAGAACAAGTCACTCCTGATGCACCCGATGCAGCAGTAATGACTCGAACTAGAAGCAGACGTCACCCCTCCAGGAAGACACGGAGACAGTGATTAGATTATATTCTAAGTGCATTGATATGGATGCTGTTAAAAACTTGAAGCGGCAAGTGACAATGTTTTCTTTTAAACAATTTGCTATTGTCATGAATATTTGCTCTTTGTTTGTGGTGAATCCTAATATTTTATCTTTTTCGGTAAAATATTTGCTCTTTATTTGTATGGGAGTTTATTTGATTTATCTGTATGTGTTGCAACCAAGTGAGCAATATATTTTTTTTGGTTGAACTGCTTATTTTGGTGAAAGTGACTAAACATATTCTTCGTATCAGTGTATCAGCGGTTGTATCTTTGTATCAGTGTTCAGTGTTGTCTTCACTATATCATAGTATCATTTTGGTGGAAGTGACAAGCTTATTTTGCTCGTTTTTGTCCTTAAAGTGATGTGAATGTATGTTTACAACTCATATATATTTTTATTTCGTATCGTGTACCAGGTGTCCAGACTGGCAGTCCGTACAAGTAGTCCCTGTCCGGACTGCCAGTCCGGACAGAAATGGGCTGTCCGGACTGACAGTCCGGACAAAAATAGTTTGTTCGGACGGCCAGTCCGGACAACAAACATCTGTCCGGACTGCCAGTCCGAACAGATTTTCTACGTCCGGACAGGCAGTCTGGACAGGATATTGGACTTCGCTTGAACTGAGAGTTTCCTGTTAACATGAAAAGATTGAAATGGGATCACATCATTAGATTTCACTAGACGAAACAATAGACTATTAACTTGGATCGATTGAACTTCGGTTTACCGGATTATACTAACACAAAATTATATTATCCGAATTACATTAGTCTAAACATTTGACTACTTACAAATATTAGACTAGCTACAAAATTATACGCGCGGGGCATAAAAATGAGTACAACTCAATAACATCTTGTGTAACAACCGAAGATGGAACAATCTTCTTGAACTGTGCAATCCGATGTAAGTACAGTTCCTCTCATCCTTGAGCAATGGGATCGCGGTGTCGGTGCTAATTCAAAGCAATTTGAGGGATTGGATGAAGTTCAGTTAGTGTGACCTATTATAAAAAAAACAAAGTATATAAATAGGCTTAAGTGTTGATTCAAATAAAAAAAATATTACAACGATAAATTGTGCTGACAGGTACAAAGTGACAATCCGCAACGAATGCCATGGTGACTTCCTTGCGTTGGGAAGGGGAGATCTAAGTGGCAGAAATGTAAAGCACTGTGCATTGGAAATAAAAAAAAAAACACTAAATTGTATCGTGAAGCCACCATATGTCCCATGTCCGGCATCGTCATCCAATAGTCGATCTTTGGAAAGTCCCGGAAATAATTAAGTGCTTTACGGAGCTCAACTATTCGATCAATACTCCCAAAAATTAGAATGTAGGAGACGTAATTAGTGTCAAGTTTAAGCAACAAATCTCGCCTTATTTACATCCACTGATCCTCCCCTATACTAAAGCTGTATGCGATTACACGAAATCCGCAATTTCCGTCGGATTTGACATCGCCAACATCAACTATATATGGCAACATGAAAGACGGCAATGAGTTTTCAAACTTCAAATTCGGCCTATTAACATGTATTAGCTCCGGTTCTGGTAGGAGTAGTCCGGTTATGATTGGAGCAGGGTCCGGGTCTGCTAAACATTGAAGTCGTTCTGCAAGTTTAGGTTCTGGTTGGAGTGGTTCCGCATGATCCCTAGGCAGCAGGGGAGACCTTCTTGCTAGCCAACTTAGAGTATTGTATAGAAGAAATTTTATAATTAACATAATTTAATGTGAAATATTCAAAAGAAGTAATTATATATAATAACAAACCTTCCGCACAGGAGGCCTTTTTGGAATTAACTTATACGGTCCGCGTTCGCTGCAGAGAATCAGTGCCTTTATTTTCGGGGAAGCACTATCAGAGCCCGAGGCTATTAGCTTAAATGCACACGGATCCCGTCGTGTCGAAATATCAAGTTTCCTTTTGCGTCCAGCTATGTGTCCGATTACCTTGGGCACAGGATCAGCCAGGGAAGAACTAACTGGATTGGATATCTCCCTTAATTTCTTCAATTTTCGAGTCCATTCTTCATTATCACATTTAATAAAGTTAAGAATAAAAACCTCCACATCTTTCTGGTACCACACACCTTTAACTATTAATGCTTTACTCGGTGTCATATCAAGCTTTCGCCAATGTTGGTCAATACAATCCAAGAGAACTGGTTGGTTGTCTCTTTTATATATTGCAATCTCATGAGCACATGGCAAGTTGTGAGTTTGTCAAATGATGCAACCACATTTAATAGGATTAACGCCCACAGACTCAATTCTCTTTGCTTGGGCTAAGATCAAATTAAATGCATGAATTGATACTGTGCCCTGTAATTCCTTAAATTCTGCCAGCATAAAATATCGTTTCACGATAGTCAAACTTTTTTGAAAAGATGCCTTAATCTCAGTATGTTACCTATGGCGCATGGGAGCCGTGGAGGACGCGGGAGGAGAAAAAGGGCAAAATGGGACATGATTTTAAAGGGCAAAGTTGATATATATGGAAAGTTATTAAGTGGCTAACTAGGAAAAAAAGGTGTGCCCCTTTAGAAGTTCTCCGGAAGAATGGGGAGAAATTATCGATAAATTGGGAGTTTCCAACGGAGCACACCATTTTACCTAGTGAGTTCACTTCTCAACTTTCAGCCCAGACCAAAATTTTACTGTTTAATGGGCTCACTAGGAAAATTGGTGTGCTTCGCAAACTTTTTTACAAAAAAAAAAGTTTCCAAATTTTCAATTTTATTCTCAAAAACGCTTACCAACTTAATTACATCATTTTTTAAGAAAAGTTTTGTCTGTTTATAAATTCTAAAATCATTATTTCTTGTGAAACATTTTCTTTTTTTTTTTTTAATTCTTTAAAAGAGCTGGGAAAAGCAGCAAACTTTTTTCACATGCAAAATTTAATGATTTTTATGCCTATTTTTTTAAAGGTAAGAACCTCATGAATTTAGTTAGTGTATTATTTACTCCATACAATAATAATATGAGACAGCAATGACAACACAGCTAACCACCAAAAATTAAATTACCCTACCGCTAGTTCAATGTGTTGTCAATTAAGGATCTGAACTTTAGGTTGGTATAATTTCTCCTTTTTTGAGTTCAGATGAAAACAAAGAAATTATCTCTGAGTTTCTCAAGTTTGTTATCACAGCTCTATGAAATATATGCTGAAAAAAATCTCTCTTTGGGTTCTATAATGCAAAAAAACAATAAAAAAAACACCCTCTAAAATCATTATAATGCAGAAAAATCAAGTATTTCTTACTGGCAGGGACGAGCAGCAAGAAACACAGCATAACATAATTAGTTCTGTTCGTTCTGCCTAAACGAAAGATAAACAGTATAAAATATAACACGCCAAGATTAGTGCGTCAACCACCATAACATAATTAGTTATAGCCAGTCACTACAGAAGGAGAAAACAAACTTTTGATTATACAGCCAATTCTTTTGTTTTTGATTATACAGCCAATTCAAAAGACAAAATTCTCATTTAAACACAGCAAAAGGAGAAGAGACTATTCCCATTTAGGGCGAGTGAAACCGCCACAAGTCACCATGAAGGGGACAGGCTAAGAGAAGGATCCAAATCCATGTCAAGCTTCTGATGAACCAGCTTCTGACGAAGTTCATGATACCTCTCAAGTTGATGTCCATTATTTGAGATGAATCAAGTACCATGCATGTAAAATAGCCCTTCATGAGATCCCAGCCAAGCACCCCAACTGTGATTTAGGTCGAAAGGATTCTGTTCACAATATTCTGTTGATCCCAGTGATCCATGAATCCCTGCAACCAAATATAGGTCAAGAAATGGGTGTGGTTGTTTATGCAAGACCAATTCAATTATTTCCTACCTCGTGACCAGCAAACTGTCGCGAGGATTGAATTTGAGACATTTTCCTCGAAGATGAGCTCACCCGTCTTGACACTCCAGATTCTCACATAGTTGTCCTCTCCACCTGATAATGGAAGTTTTGCAATAATAACTCAGTTATCTTGATTTTTGAATAGTTCTGCACAAAAAAGAGGATATAGTTTTAAAATAATCACCTGATAACATAAGTGTTTCGGATGGATTGACACCAAGCTGCAGATGGCTATGTGAGTTTACATGTCCCTCATATGACTGAATGGCTCCTCTCTGAAGAAGACGGCGGTCAAAGAGCTTGATCTGCATCAGCAGTAAGTCTTTTGATGGGCACAATGAATAGATCAAGATTAATTAGGATTAGTTCTTCAGTTTATTTGGTTAGGATTAGGTTTTCAATTTGTTTTTGCATTAGGTACTCTCTCTCTCTCTCTCTCTCTCTCTCTCTCTCTCTCTCTCTCTCTATATATATATATATATATATATATATATATGCTTCTAAATATATATTACGAATATATATAAAAATTCATTTGGAAAACCTTAGTTTATTGGCATGTAATTTGCTAATTTATTATCAAATCTTTCGTTTATTATCAAATATTTGCTTAAGTGATTCATGTGAAAGTGTGCATTTGATTCACTTGGGTGTGAGATCCAAATCTTATCCCTTTGTTCCTTCTTCCACAAAATCTCTAAATTCTCACAAATCCTGAGTTCGTTATCTTCATGCATCAAATTTGGTATCGGAGCCCAAGGATCCAAATCCATTTCAATCTTCATATTCTTCCATCATCTTATTCTTTTTGGGTTTTTTTTGTTAAAAAAATTTTAAAAAAAAGAAAAACAAGAAGAAGAAAAAAAATCAGAGCAAAAGAAAAGAAAAAAGAACATATATCAGTATGCAAATATTTTAAATACATAAAAAAGGAAAGAAAAGTGAAAATTATGTTGAAAGTGGCAAACTAGAAGAGCGTGATTCTTCCATAACCACGACACAAGTAAGGTGATCAAAGATCAGAAAACTCACAATCATGGTAATGATTGTGTTATTGCAAAAATAGCATTTCAAAGACAGAAAAGGGGCTTTATTAGACAATTATAGAGGGCATCTAGTGGAGAAGCAAAATATTAACTCACAGATCCATCCATGGAGCTTCCCAAGAAGTACTGATCATCAGATCGAAGTGCCACCAAGCTGTAATTTAATAAACTGCTTTCAGATAAGCCCAAGGAGACACTATAAAGCATCATATGAAAGGTTTCTATCACCAAAACCAATACCTGCAAACAGCTGAAGGCATTGAGAGATTGCCGGAGGAGGTTGAATTTCTCCTGGCCTATAAAAGCATAAACAAATCATTGCTTATATTAAGAAAAGATAAAGGAACTATTTATCATGAGAAGATGTTTATTAAATTTCCCCAACAGACACCACCAGGAACAACCCAAAAGTACTCATGGCCGAAGTTCACAGAAAAAAGATGCCACAAGGGACCACCATCCAGGTTGATGTCAAGTCACTCAATACATTTTAGTAAATCAAATATAATAAGTCAATTGACCGTTTAGGTATTTTGATCGAAACCAACCGTTTTTAATGGGATAAGATTTGATTACTATTGCTTTTACGTCTAACAGTTATTTAGACTTTGCCTGTACATAGTTTTATATCTTCCAAGTGTGTTTTTCCTTTTCTCCAGTCATAAGTGAACTCAAAATGAAGAACACAGAGATGTTCCAACTGTGGTTTTCTTTCTTTACAATCATAAGAGAACTCACTAAATGAAGAACACTAATTTCTGATGACATATAAAATCTATAAACATTTGCGTGTTTGGAATATCTCAAACCTTTGTTCAGACCTTTTGTCATTCCTCTTTGGAGATGCATTACTGGTAATGTTTATAGCTTTGTATCTTCCAAATCCAGCAATGTTTATAGATCCCTCCGGTAATCTATAAACATTACCAGATGAGGTTGAATTTCTACAACAGCAGCAACAACTAAGCCTTTTATCCCAAGTATTTGGGGTACGCTATATGAACAAAAAGAGAATCACGCTGGATCGACCACATGAATGATCGACATTTACTTGGAGGTTGAATTTCTCTTGGCCTATAAAAAGCATAAACAAATCATCGCTTATATCATGAAAAGATAAAGGAACTATTTATCATGGTAAGATGTTTGTATAATTTCCCCACTAAACACTACAAGGAACAACCCGAAGTGCTCATGGCCAAAGTTCACAAAAAAAGATGCCACAAGCGGCCACCATCCAAGTAACTCAATAGTAAATCAAATATAATAACTCAATGGACCCTTTAGGTATTTGCTCGAAAACCAACCGTTTTTAATTTAGTAAATCAAATATAATAACTCAATAGACCCTTTAGGTATTTGCTCGAAAACCAACCGTTTTTAATGGGATAAGGTTTGATTGCTATTGATTTTGCATCTAACAATTATTTAGACATTGCCCGCACATAGCTTTATATCTTCCAAGTGTGTTTTTCTTTTTCTCCAATTGGAAGTGAACTCAAAATGAAGAACAAATTAATATTCCAACTGTGCTTTTCTTTCTTTACAATCATAAGAGAACTCAATAAATGAAGAACACTAATTGCTGATGACATAAAAATTCTTTAAACATTTGTGAGCTTAGAATACCTCAAACCTTTGTTTAGATCTTTTGTCATTCCTATTTGGAGATACATAATTTATTCTCTGGACATTTGGAGCTGTAGTATGACTGGATGAAAGCACCGAAGACCGTGATTGTTTATCCCGCACGTCAACTTCAATAATTGCTCCATTTCGATGCCCACAGAGAACAATGTTTCCCTGCAACAGAACAGAAGGCAAATCACGACCTATACATAACTAGAATCATAGTAGATAGGTCCCATACTTAGTAAAGCCGACATACATAAGCTGCCTTTTGCGATAATCAAGTAAATAACAAATGAAATTTGATCGAGCAGAAAATCACGTAAAGTGATTAGCACAATTTAATAGTCATCACTGGCCAAGACAGCAATATATGATACAAGAAAATTAATAATATCCAAACAAAGCCTACTATGTTGATGAATAAATTATAAGTTCAAACGTATCAACCATCAGAAAATTCATCATGACTAAATATGATGCTGATTTAAAAAATTAACTATAGAAAAAATAACATTAAAATAAGAGGATCTTAGGCTGTAAAAAATGACTAAGATTGCAGTTGGTTAGTCCATATGGATGGCAAGGCTGCACGGCAACAAGGCAATATCAAGAAATTTAAAGGAACCTGATATCAACCATTTTTTTAAAGAGAAATTTATTTTGTAAAGGGATTGGTTGATAAATATTTAACTCGAAAAGAAGATTTATGTGACCTTATAAATATATAATTAAAAAAGGAGATTTATGTGATCTGATAAGTAATTAACTTGAAAAGGAAGAACCAGAACAGCAAAAAAAAAAAGAAGAATAACAGAAACAGCAAGAATGGGGGACCAGAGCAAGAAAAACATTCAAACGAAACTAGCAATAAAGAAGAAAATGTTAAGCACCAGAATATTACAAAACTCCCACCACTTAAATGGTGTTAGTGGGAAACAAAGCATCAAGTACTTAGCATTTGGCATCATCGATTAATACACCAATCACATCTCAAAATATTGTTGCAAAAGGATTTCAAATATTGATAAAAACTAACAAACATAGAGAATATTCTATCAGGATTTAAGATACCGTAAAGGACATGGACCCTAAAATATCGGTACTGATAATGACAATGTTTCTGTTATTTTGCCAGTATTTTCCATGTTGCTAATTTTTATACCATAAACCATCGGCATATCGGTTCATATGAATTGAACTTGCAGATAACTATTGTGGTATCATTCACAGTTATTGAACATATAATGAAAGGAAAATGGTGGCGTGATATGTCTGCCCAACACCATAATTAGAAGTGTAAGAACAAAATGGCTCAATTGTCAGGATAGCAGCCACAATACTTGATATTTAAACAGGTGATGATAATAGATACTTGAGAGTGTATTTATTGATATGAACGAGAATAGTTATATACAAATCTGCCATCAAGCTTTTGAGCAGAACTGTTAAGAACAATGCCATATTATACGTAACCAGATTATGTACTTTCAAGTAAAAATAACTAATCATATGAGGAAGTGAGAACAAACAAAGATCACAGCTAAAGTTCATAAAAACAGATCTACAATGAATAATTAAATATGTAGCTTTGATCAGTACATAATCCCATCAGATGCATGAATGAACGTTTAGTAGTTTAGAAGGCCTTAGTTTCTAAATGTCACTGCAAATGTATGTGTGAGAATACCTATAGAGTTAAATAATTAAATACTTCTTCAATTCTACAATCACACCAACATCATGTAGTTGAAAAAACGAAATTTTTTTTTATCTCAAATGCCTCGAGCAATACAGGAGAGAAATACGAAGACTTTTAAAATCAAACCATTTATACCTTGTGGTTAAACCACGGTCAAAGTCTGCAAAAGGTTTTTATTTGTAATTTTTCGTCTAACAGATTGTACCATTAGACAAAAAAGTAACAGTTATCTATACAAACCAAAGATATGTGCAATGGGGTTTGCAACTTGTAAAAAGTCAGGGATTCAGAGCATTCACAAGAACTCAGAAAAAAAAGAAGAAAAGAAAAAAGAACACTTAGCTATGGAATTGTAAATATAGCAGTCTATATAAGAAATTGGGCACTACATTTTCATCAAATGTCACCCACCTGTATAGATACTAGCTCCAAATCAAGCATAGATATAATGGCAATTAAGGGGAAAAAAAACTAGCTTAAATTAGCCAACTACCGAATGATCGAACTGCTGTGAGAAAATGTCACTTTTGGTGCGGTATACCCATGATGAAGCTCTCGTCTCTAAGTCGATCAAAGCTGCCCCCAAATTTGTGCCTATAAGGAAATGGAAGACAAAAAAAGTTATAGAATGCAATCAATAAATGATTTCCTGACCTATGAAAAGACAAATATGAAGACAGAATCAAAACATCCTTTCCAGTGATTCTAAGAGAAGAATTTTATGCAGAAGACAATGACATAAATTGTTCTTTAGATCTTTGTTACAATAATATAGCCCAACAATACGAGCACCAATGAGCAATTAAATATAAAACAAATGTCCACTAAAATCTCAATAATTAACATATAAATAATAAATCCTTTGAAATCCTGGCCATTCAGTGTCTCCATCAATATGTGTGAGATACTAAATACATTGAAGTTGATTGTCATTTTATTGTGGTTTTGTAGGAGAAGATCATCACTTCATGTGTTACTTCGAGTAGTCAGATTTTTGCTAACAAGCCAGGCATGACAAATATCTATACTACAACTTTTGTGTGTGTATAATTATATTAGTTTTTCTAATGTACTTTCCTAATTAAATAATGGTAGTAAAGGGTTGAATATCCTTTTCTTCCAAACAGTATCATATGTGAGTCACTAGGTAACCATTTTTCTTCTCACAAAAGGAATAACAGCAACTCTGCAAGAATTTTCTTTCATCACATATTTTGAAGTTTTAGATAGAATAATAACTCTAAACTAAAAACAGATAAGCATATTATGTGAATGAAAGCACATTGAAAGAACTCACCAATTACTGCACGTGCCCCATTCCGACTGCAATCAGCTGTCCACATCGTGCAATCGAAAGAAGCAACTTTCAATGTCCTTCTGTGAAGAAGAAAGGCACTTGAACTGAAATCTAAAGGTTTAGTGAGATTCAGAAGATAGACAGACCCACCAGATACTCCCGATCCAAGAGTGGTCACCATGTTTTGTATTGTCAAGGATACAATTTAATTTACAGTTTTAGACAATATAACCTTGCAGAACAATTATTCTGTTGAATAATAGGCAAAAAAGGTGCAATATAGCTAATGCATATGGGGGAAAAAGCTAAACATGACGTTTAAATAAATAAAGGCATACAAAATGGTCTTGGATACAATGCACGATGACAAAAAGAGGCACCATCAGGTTGATCAAGACATTGTCTGCCAATCCTTCTTATGCAAGTTATACTTGAGGAAAAACTTGTAGATGCTTCTGGTGAACACCAAATGCTCCCAGATGAAGTACTATTTCGGGCTTCGTAATCTATTCCTTCTGGCCAGACAGGCTCGTGTGTACACCTGGAGCCAGAATCAAAGCACTGTCCCACACTTCCGATCTCGCACAGACTGTAAAAAATTAGTTACATGTATCAAAGAGGACTAAATATAAACAAAATATTGAAGTTATAAGATCCTGCATTAGTAGATTCGAAAACGAAAAAAAGCCAGGAGAAAAAGATAGAAAGATAAAACATACTTCAAATTTTTTTAAGCTATAAAATGTATTAAGATTTTATCCACAGAAGTTTAAATTGTTCCAAGATAGAGTAATTTAGGAAGAGAATGTATGATGCATAATAAACTGACCGTTTACTCAAAGTTAACTTCATCTTAAACAAGAATAATTGTGCAGCACAAAGGGAAGCGAAAAGCTATAAAAGGTTGCTTTTATGTTTCAAATGCTTCTAACCTGATGGAACCATTCATACTCCCCAATGATAAAAGGTATGTTTCACATAAACCTTCTGGAGTTTGAACAACACCAACCATTTTCTCCAAAGCACTATCTGCAACAGAAGCTGTCCTTTGATATTTCCAAACCTGCATTTTAGTTGTATAAACATAAACATATATGAGAGTTCATTGATATTTTATTAATGAGTGGTTTGGATGATACACAAGAAATTTGTTAAATAAGTGTAACCATATGCAAAAATAAAAATATATGCAAAAATAAAAAACCGGTCTATAAGAAACACAATTAATGAGCATAGTAGCAAAGTTTCCTACTTCACTAATAAACGGCTTGGAAGTTAGGCAAGAAATTTTCTACATACATGTAAAATATGCCAAAACAAGAATTTTATAAGACTCGTATTATTATGATAATGGGAGTTAAGCCATACCTATAGCCATGTTTCACATTTATTAACGAATAGTTTGAAAGTTATGCTAGTTATGCTTGAAATATGCTAAATATGTGTAGAAATATGACAAAAGGAAAAGGAAATCAGTCTATAGAACTCCTATAGTTATGAAAATTGAAAGTGAAGCCCCATTTAATGAGAGTACGTATGTGGCAAAGTTTCTGAACTTATTAATGATTGGCTTAGAAGTTAAGCAAGAAACTTGCTAAATGTGTGTAAAGATAAACCAAATAAAGAAAGACGGTTTATAGGAACCTATATTTATGAAAATTGAGGTTAAACCCCATTTAATAAGTGTATGAAACTGTCTTTATCTTCTTTAGACTTTTTGTTTAATATTTATGTTTGACTTCATTCTTGATGTGGTTTATGTTCCATAAATCTTATCTTCTTCCAACTTTTTCGGTTCCACAAGATCTCAAGGCAGCTGAACATCGTTGAGAGAACTGCATTAACATTTAATTCTCTATTCCACAAGAAGAAAAAATGTGGGTGAAATTCTTTTTTTCCTTTCTATGAATCAAATTTAGAATAAAGATTTTGACTATGAATCAAATTTAGAATGAAGATTTTGACTACAGTTTTCATAACAGACATACTAATTACTAAAATTGGAACATGGAAATCAGGATTCAGCCTTTCAATTTCTGTATAATTTAACTACAGCCAGAAACTGGCCTCTTATTTAAATTTTAAATGTAGCCAAATTTGAAATCAAGACTGAGAACTTCGGGTTTCATCTAAGGTAATACAAAGCTGAAATCTTAGATACTGATATTAAATTTGATTTGTAAAATTTAAATAAAATCCAAGCTCTAAAGTTATACCTTTTGTTCTTCATAAAGTCAGTGACGAGGTTTCCACTACAAACACAGCCACACACCTATAATCACAAGCACATGAACAAGCATAACCAAATACACATGCATGCACATGGGTGCCAGATGCCTGCACATCTAGAGAGTTCTAATGCCAGTGTCCTTTAGAAGCACATGCAATAATATTAACATAGATACAGACTATAAACATTGCTATAAGGGTGTAAACAAACTAATAGGTCCTATAGAAAAATTGCATTTCAATGTATGTCAAAAGGAGAAGCAATACTTCTCTCACTACATGAGAACCTCCACAGGCAGCAATGAAGGGGAAAAAAAAAGTTACATGAACCTATATAGAAAAATACTGCACTTTGTGATATTTCTAGGTATCATGGTAATCGATAACACCTATACGTTCAACCAGAATGAGAATAAAATTCAGGCCGTGCATATTAGAAAACATGCTCCAAACTATGTAAACATTTGATTTTCCACTTATTTTTCATACTAAAACAAGTAAATGTTATATATATATATATATATATATATATATATATATATATATATATATATATATATATATAGGAATTATTGTAGGTGAGCCACCGGCTTAGGAAAAGTTACGTGAGCTAGCAGTAAAAACGTAGTGATCTGACGATTTTCTTTAAATTTTTTCTTGAATTAGTAACTCTACTTTCTTAACTTCTTTTGTATCAAATTTCATAAATTTGGGAGTTCATTTACCCATTCAAGATATAAAATGTTTTATTCATTGAAGACAGTTAATTTTGTGTCAACCGGATGGAGTACCAAATCAAAACTAAAACTCAAGAAATAGGATATGAGCGAACTCTAGGGGGTCGAGATCATAATCCACAATAAAAATTTTAAATTAAAATTATTGAAGATAGTGAAAATGAACTGCAGCTCAAGTAACTTTCATGAGCTATCAGCTCTGCAGCTCCAGTAACTTACGTGGGCTATCAGGTCATGTCCATGATTCTCACATACATACATACATATATTACAAAACTTGTCCTATTTCAATATTAAGTTATGGTTTGTAAAAAGAAGAACTAATGTTGGTGAATTGTTACCTGAGGACGACAAGCTTGCAACTTTTCATATTCATGCTTGAAATCATATCGGCAACGACTCGAAACGATTCTTGTACCGAGAACCTCCCTAAATTGAAGCAGCTCCAAAGCCTTCAATCTATTTCTCCGTCCCGCTTTGGTCACATGCCGTTTCTGCAAAACAAATATTCTTTACAACTTAAAAGTTCAACCATTGAAATAAATTTTAATAACTAGCAATTTGCTAGGGTTTGAGGTGCGACTTGATTTAAAAGAGGTACCTTGATTTTCTCTGAAGAATCCCCATCAATTGATGATGATGATGATGAAGTAGGGCGCCTTAATCCCGGAATTGGGCCTTTTATTGGAAAATATCGATTCTTCTCAGGATCAAAGTAGAAGCCTGGGAGCTCTGAACAGTAATTTTCCATTTTTAGCCAAAAAAAATCTAATGAAATTAGGGAAAATTATATGAACAAAATACAGATGCACCTTTGGGCGGTGGCATCCTCGTTTTAGGGCACGAAAGCGAAGAAATTGTGTGGAAAACGATAAAAATTCAAATCTGAAATAATAAAATAATAAAATAAAATCGCCTGAAAGTTAGAAGGGGAGAACTGCTGTTTTTGTTCGTTGGCGGTCGGGAAGCCCCAAAAGCTCGAGTACTGTAACCTATTGATGGGCCAGGCCAATTTGATTGTCGGCTACTATAAAGCGGATAGAAGCCCATAAGCTAATTTATTTTCCCTCTCGTTAATCATGTTTATTTTTTTTTCCCTTGTTTTTGTAATGGAGAAATCGGATTTTTTTTTTTTTTCAGTTACATGTGCAAAAAAAAAAAAAATTATTAGGTTCAAGTGTTCATAAATATCAACTCCTAATAGCAGATTTTTGGTCTTTTTATTTTTCTAGTTTGGAAGTTTGCTATGATGAGTTAGGATTGTTTTTTTTAATTAGGAGTTATATTCATGAGAGAGATTTCTTAATTATTTTCTTATCTTTTGGATTCATAATTTCTGCCTCTTATTCTAAAATCATGATCTCTTCTTTGCAAGCACATTGTGAAGTTTGCAAGATACAAGAAATGGCCATCCAATTCTTAACGGTAAGAACTATGGATTGAACCATTAGATTATTCGTTATTCTACTTTTTTTTAGGCGAAATATTTCAT
This sequence comes from Dracaena cambodiana, assembly GCA_036321105.1. Classification (NCBI taxonomy): domain Eukaryota; kingdom Viridiplantae; phylum Streptophyta; class Magnoliopsida; order Asparagales; family Asparagaceae; genus Dracaena; species Dracaena cambodiana. The sequence goes on along the minus strand of JAYEPQ010000005.1, from coordinate 56,303,540 downwards.
ATCATAACGAATAACATGTATATAATTTGTAATAAAAGTTAATCCACCAACCCGACATGATTGAAATTTCACGTATGACGAATTTGTGTTAGAAAAAATACATATTATCAGCATATGTCCCCATAGGTGCTATATTAGATTCGAATCCGATTTCGAATCAATCTATATCGACTGACTATCTCCATGATACTATTGATAGCAAATAATTTTGTTTTTATACTCGAATATAGACAAATCCCGAGAATTCTCCATCTGCATTGAATCAAATGCAATAATCTTTGAGAATCGCTTATGTCAAAGAACAATTCCAAATTAGGGAATATTGATCAAATCTTTTTTTATCTCATCCTTAACCATAAATATGAATTAGAGTCCAATTATTCTCTTATCGATATAGTTATATGATTTAGAGTATTATTTCTTATTTGATTCTTTTGAATTTTATATTCAAGGTTGTAATCGGATCTATTCATTAAAAGAATTGATTCGATACATTTCTTATGTACTCATAGGTGTTATATTGGATTCAAATGATATCATTTAAAATATTTCCTTCTATATTAAAGCTAAAGGGATCTGAACTTACAACGTCAAGGAGAGAAGAAAATGATAGTGTTGTATGAATTATATTTAGACGACAATCATTTCTTGTTTAGTGATGAATTTTCTCTTCTTAAGAAGGCATGAATTTGACTTGACCAAGGGCTCTTTGGACGGACCAAATTATAGTCTCCTATGAAACGTACACAGTGCATGGAACTGAACTCTACTTCCAATCTGAACTCGACCTACTCGTAACTCGCAGTTACAAAAATCCAGCCTGGGCTTTGACCACCAGATCGAAGTCTGGCCGCTCCCGAACCCATCTCTCCCTGGCGCCGAGCCTGCCTCGATTGGTGACCGGTCCTCACCTGGCCCTGACTCGAGAAATCGCCAAAAGATGAAAGCGGTCGCGGTCTCGGTACAATTTAAAATTACCAGCAAAAGTCCGTAAAATAGTAAATAGGAAGCAGGGAAAGGAAAAAAAGAAAAAGAAAAAGAAAAAAAATTCAGAAGGCAATCGCTATTATAATATTAAAATAATGAATATATTAATATTGATAACAAGTAACCAAAAAGGAGAAGAGAGAATAGGGGAAGAGAGAAGCAAGGGGCGTTGGCATTGTATTCGTGCCGCTGGCTGCATGTGCCCCCTCTCCTAATGTGATCGAGCGAGCGAGCGATCGACAAATCCGCTCCGCCCTCAAACCCTCTCTCTCTCCCCCCCTATCTCTCTCTCTCGGCGCCGAGCCAAAAAGCGAAGGCAAAAATGCCTGCGCAAAAGCGGTCGATTCACGACGACGGCGACGGCGACAACTCGTCCGCATCGCCTCTGCCTCCGGCTTCCGCCGAGGCGGAGGAGGGAGAGGAAGACGGAGGAGAGCAGCAGCAGCAGCAGCAACCGCCGGGCAATCAGCAGCAGGCGGAGCTCCCCAAAGAAGAAGAAGGTAAGGATCCATCCCGATGTTGTTTCGACCTTTGCGATCTCGAGTTCGGTCGGGCTCATGGTGTTGATTTCGTCGTCCAGATTCGGAGGACGAGGACGGCTGCGGCAGCGGAGGCGAGAAGGATGAGTACGTCCCCTTTTTTGTCTTTCGTATTCTGTTTCTTGGTGTGCTGTGGATTTGTTGTCGGTCATTATCTTGGGTCTCATGCACGCTGTGTGTATGCTGGTGTGAGTACTCGTTAGATCCGATGTCCTCGACGGCGACTGCTTGTCTCGTCGGCGGCGACGAGTGTACGATAGGTTTGTTTCCTTGTGTTGGTCGGTTAGAAGGTGTTGAATCGTAGCGTCGGCATCGAGAGCAGCGTGGAGGCATGCCCGGGGCGGGGAACAAGGTTGCTTTTGTTGCTTGGCGTTGGCTGTGGGTCCCCGGACCGCCTTCAGTATTTATTGAAGATGATGTATGGGGTTCTTTTGCCACAGGCATGCCGGAATTGCTCTGAGGGAGAAGCGGGAGGTTGATGGACTCTAATTATTGGCAGGAATCTCCATTTCATGAGTTATGGTGGCACGTTGCAGATTATGAATAATGGTGCTCCATCGGTTTTGCTGGTGGTTTTGATAGAGCATAATTTTTTGCATTTTGCTTATTGCTTAATTGCTTATTCCTGAGGAGTGATTCCTCTCTTTATGAGTCATTAGTTTATTTTTACTCACTGGTAACGCTTCTTACTTTATTGTGTTCATGTGCTGACACAGTTTAATTACTAGGGAAACAGGAGTTTTTTTTTTTTTTTTTTTTTAATATAAGCCATTATGGTGGGTGGTAGTTCCCTGCATTTCCATTAATTCAAGATAATACTTTCAAAATACAAACTAGACAAAAAAATTAGCTATGCAGGTATAAGTCGAAAAGTACAACAAAATAGAGTACATAACCAAATGAACTGATACTAGGAAGAGCCCTACTACAATTGAAAAGGTAAGGACGAGTTGGTCGAGCTTCTCCCAATCACTCCGTACACGTCTCTGTTGTCGACGAGAAGCCCCCTTGACCTTAGTTGCATCAAGGTCCACCTCCATGAGACCCAGAAATGATGAAAGATCAGCCGCATAAACCCATGAACTCGTCGAATGCTAGAGCATCATCCTCCTATGAGCAAAGACCTATCTAATAATTGATATCAAAATAAATAAAAGGCACACATTCACCAATAGTGTTAAGTGTGAAAGTGGCCCTCGATTTATGTTCGGCACGCACGATTTTGTTGTTGTCACAAAATAATGGAACAAAAGGGGATCAAAGATGTAGATTGATAGCTAGAAGAAGGCTCTGGTCACAACGTGACAGTTCCTGTTATATTTCCCCATCATTTCCCCATCAGTTAGGTTCTGTAATCATTTTGAATTCTAATTCTTGAATATTCTAGAAATTATTGTAGTATACTAGACTTCCATATGCTACGATTTTACCTCCGATAACTAGCCAGTATCGATCAGTGACATTAAGCAAGGTACACTATTGTTCGGTGTTCGAAGAACCGGTTGGTTGGTTTTAATATAATTTAGATCCTCATTATTTCAAATACACTTTCTAGTTTCAACTGACTGCACCATTGGCCTTTGGCCAGCAATAGCTGTTTGACTTGGTTAATCCTTAATTCCAGTAGATGAATAGATGCTTTTTTGTTACTTTAAAGGTGCTTCCGTCTTATTTACCAAGATCTTTTGCAACTGGATATTCTTAATCTCTGATTATTAACTACTTTATGCATATGTCTAAGTCAAACTATATCTTTCCCGCTCTTTCTTCTTATTCAGCTCCTTATGCACTTTCTTAATCTTTGTTCTATATAGTTTCAAAAAGTTCCCGAGACGAAAGCTTCCTAGCTTCTAGCTGATCATCTAACTATCTGGTTCTTTCCTCATCACCAGATAACATGCTCCTCGTAGGGTCATCTTAGTCTTACCTAGCATTCTTATATTTGTCACTAGTTTGATCAGTCAAGATAATTTTCACTGGTGGCATTTCTAGATTGTGCCATGCACGCTTTCAAAATACTTGCTGAGTTGCTTCGTGCATTTGATGTCTTGCATCATTGCTTTTAAGTTTGCTTGTTTTTGATTTTTGTATCTTCAAGAGGTAACCTGTTCTGTATGTGATCCCTATACCTTCCGTCTATGTAGATCTACATCCTTGGCAAGAGACTCATTGCCTTAAACACCTTTTATTGTTTTCTTTGATCTCTCATTATGCATATTTTCTGATCCGCATGTTGTCAGCAGATTTTGACATCCTTTTCATTTAGTTAAAGTTGATTGTGATTTATCAAAGGTCTTACATAGCTTTAAAAAATAGCCACTTGGTTTCTGTTCAAGTTCCTCATCCTGTTCTTCACGCAAGCAGCATCTTTTGCCCCTGCATATAAACTCACTGTTCGGCTATTCCCTTTGTTGAATCGATATGGACATATACTGATACGGCTATGACATGACAGGAGATACCAATAGGCTGCACATTGTGAAAAAAATACATATGGAACATCAATGGCAGGAATTACTTTCTGGCATGATGCTTCTTAACCATAGGAGAGTTATGCTTCATATTCTATTTGGCATGTAAGTACTTGTATTAGTGGTGCATACTCTAACAATAGATGCGGAACTGCATAAATGAAATCCACAGTCCACGCGACCAATTTTCAGCAACATATATTAACGAAGTTCCATACTGTATCAACAGAATACCATAGTAGCTCAAAATGCAGAAATATCTCATTCCATCTCAAAGGGATGTCTATTTTACTCATTTTTTGTTATGAATACCATTTTTTTACTGCAACAATGAAGAAACATTGTCGGTTCTAGCACACATTTGCAATGCTTTCTCGGATTAATTTTTTGAATATATTTTCTTTATATTTACATTGTGTATTGGGCACATGCATTGCATGTAGAGAATGAAAGCATTGTAAGCACATTATTAGATTACAAAGGAAACCATGGTAAGCATGTGCAAAAACGATGGTTATCCTACATGGAATATTTACATGTATAGTATAAAAAATTAGCACCAATTCTCACTTGAAAATGAATATTAGAAAATGATAAAAGCGCACAATTTTTATCTAATATGATAATGAGATAGACTTGGCTCCTTCCAAAAGGATTTGGAGCCAAATTGTTCGTATTCAGATTCAATTATTAAAAATTTTATATAGAAAATTTATTTTGTTAGAGTTGATCTACATCATTTGGTGTGGTAAAAAATAAGAATAAACTATTCTGAACAGTTCCTTACTCCTGCACCTAAAGGTGCAAAATAGATGGCCTAGTAAGGAAGTTAGTTAGTTTAATGGTGTAGAATCTTTAAGAACTAACAAATATTGAGATGTTTTTTAAGTGTTTAGATCATGTTCAAATGATTGGATTGAGAAATTCTATGCCTAATGTGTAGATCTAAGAAATATACCCATTCTTGCCGTTTATTTTGTGCCTAATTGATGTATGGACAAAAAAAAGTACTTGATTCAGTTTTAGAGCACTTTAACTGGATGTCCCATCATTGAATTCCAATGAAAAAGATTTCCTCAAGTCCTTATACAGAGACCCAAGTCTATCTCATAAAATAATAAACTATTTTCAAATCCATATATTTTGTATACCTGGTTTTTCCTATTTCTATTGCATATTTACATCCATGCTATGTTATTAGTTAATCACTACTATTGTAAATTCAATAAGAACACCATTTTTTTTTCTTTTAAATGATAACTACCTCGTCATATGTGCAGTGATGTTATGGATAGAGAAAAATAAGGTGATAGAGGCTTGCTTTTGGTTATGAATGTCTTAGAAGGTTAACACATGCTAGAGATAAAATGATATATATCATCCTACACGGGGATCACAATGTGACAAAGTAACTATATTCACAAAGCAAAAGCTTTAGGTTTCTTCTTGCCTTTTTTTGCTAACAAGTTCTATCACGTTCTATGAGTGTTACAGCACTCAGTTAGATTTTTGCTACTAAAATTGAACAAATGTTATTCCTGATTGATTTATTAGTTGGTTTTGACAACCTCTGAAGAGTTCTATTTAGTTCTATGAGTGTTCCAGCACTTGATGATGAGATCTCTGCAAAGAAAATTGAATAAGATGTAATGATGTATATCCATGATTGATTTAAATTGTTCATCTTTTGTAAGTTAATAATCTGAACTCAATCTTGATTGGCAAATAACTCAACTGCTCCTTGCATATTTAAGCTTTATTAAACTCAAAAGTTCATATATTGTGTACGGTCCAAACCACTTCGCATTACACCAGCTGGGAGAGCTGCCTCACCAGTATTACAATCGGATTTTGAGATCTTTATGGCATTACCCCTCGTTGTACTCTAGTCATTTTCAGCTGTGTTTGTAATTTAGTTGTTTATGGAGTTGAACCTTGATAAGTAAGGCTTATATTTCCTTACATATGGATAAACTCACTAGGCATCTATGATGTTGTTTCGTGGTGTTTCTTGTCCACTGATGACATTGTTAGAGAGAAGGCATCAACTATGACTTTCTGACGTGGAGAAAGGCACTAGAATTTATGATATTAGAGTTAGGAGAATGAAAGCAGAATATATAAAATGCAGTTTTAGCTAAGCATCTAAAATAAATGAGGGGATAGTTAATATTGATAGCTAAAATTTTTAATTGTGGTCAAGTTAATTTTTTTAGTCATTAATTAGGCGACCGGAAAGTCCACGGACATAGACCACGTTGTTGTAATCCTGATCAGGTAATGAAATCGATGAGGATGTTGTTCATATTAGTAGAAGGATGCTCGTAGTAATGTTGAAGAAATGATTATAAACAACACCACCATGCTCTATAGCTCGGAGATTCAGACTGATGGGTGATTAAGAAACATTTACTTCGTCAGAAACTATTCATTTATTTCGTCAATTTATAGAGCGATTCCGAGAGAGAAATAGAGATTTGCATATGGTATTTATTGATTTAGAGAAAGCCTATGATAAGGTTTCACGAGAGATACTTTGGTGGACACTGATGAAGAAAAGAGTTCCCATAAAGTATATTGATATAATTAAGGATATGTATGATGGAGTAGTGACCAATGTCAGAACATGTGATGGTTTAACAAGTGATTTTTCTATCACAATTGGATTGCATCAAGAATCTGCATTGAGCCCATTCTTATTTGCTATAGTGATGGATGAGCTTATTAAAGCCATTCAGGATGAGATATCTTAGTGTATGCTATTTGCTGATGATATTGTCTTAGTTGATGAGACAAGAGCAAGGGTAAATACCAAGTTAGAGTTATGAAGCCATACATTAGAATCTAGAGGTTTTAGATTAAGTAGGTCTAAAACATAGTATATGGAGTGTAAATTTAGTAAACGACGGACCATAGACTATAATGCTGTAAAACTGGATAGGCAAAAGATACAAATTTGCAGTCAGTTTAGATATTTGGGTTCTATCATTCAGAATGATGGAGAGATCGATAATGATGTTTACCATAGGATACAAGCTGGCTAGTTGAAATGGAGGGCAACGGGAGCTTTATGCGGCCGTAACATTTCGTTAAGATTGAAAGGAAAATTTTATAGGACTGCTATTAGGCCAGCTTTATTATATGGCACAGAATGTTGGGCTATAAAAAAACGTTATTCACAGAAGATAAGTGTAGCAGAGATGCGCATGCTCCGTTGGATGTGCGGCAATACTAGGAGAGATAAAGTGAGAAATGAAGATATTCGTGCTAAACTAGGTGTAGCTCCCATCGATGAGAAGATGCGAGAAAATCGCTTACGATATTTTTGTCATGTGCAACGTAGGCCTACAAGTGTACCGGTTCGAAGAGGGGAGTTTATCAATGTAGGACAAGTTAAAAGAACGAAGGGAAGACCGAAGAAAATATGGATGAAGGTGATACGCAAGAATATGGAGTCTAGGGATTTAAATAAGGAGATATTACAACAACAAACAACAACTAAGCCTTTTATCCCAAGTATTTGGGGTAGGCTATATGAACCAAAAAAAGAATCACGCCGGATCGATCACTTTGATATTCCTAAATAAGGAGATATTACTTGATAGAAATGAATGGAGAAGGAATATCAAAGTGATCGATCCGGCGTGATTTTTTTTTTTTTTTGGTTCATGTAGCCTACCCCAAATACTTGGGATAAAAGGCTTATTGTTGTGGGTGATTAAGAAACATACCCAAAAGATACTGTAGCTGGAGTAGGATGTTGAGGTGGATGAGAAGGTCTAACAGGAGAAAGTTTTAGAAATTACCCTATTTTGTGCGTGTATGTGTGTGATGTGGTGGTGGTGGTTGGGGGGGGGGGGAGGTTGCTCTCTCAGGGGCAGCATTTAATGGGAAAGGTTATTTGAGGTGGTTGTGGTTGAGAGAATGATAGGCCTGTCCGACTTATGGTTAATGATGCCACCGGGATGAAAAGTTGGAGCAAAAAGAACTTGTATTCAACATGGTAATTAAGATATAATGCCTGGTAACTTGATGAAGCAATGACCCTTAGTAAATCTGAACAGGAAGACGGACCAGTGTGGCTGATCCCAAAGTTTGGAACAAGAGTCTTAGGTCATCTGCATATGAACATATGCTCATAATACATTTTGACAACCTTGTACAGAAATTCGTCAATAAATTTAGGTGTGTCGAGCTGTTTTCTCTACTTGATTAGTTGATTTGCTGCGGTCAGTCCATAATCATATTGTTGCTAAATTTTCCGACTGTATATTATAGCAAGTTTTCTATGCCTATGTTTATCATGTCAGTCCTTCTGCTATATGTTACAATTAGTGAAAAGCTGGTACTTGCATTGGTGTTTTCAGGCTGTCATGAACATTGGACTGGAAAATAATATTCTGGAAATTTTTTTATTTTTATTAGTACTATCATCATTATTATTATTTTCATCCAAGAATTAAGTTTCTGGTACATTTTTAGGTCCACTTGAAGCTTTGGTCATCTTCTTGTATTCGGAACTGAATATGGGCTTTGTTTATTTCTGAAATGAACAGTCAACTTTATGTTCAGGGAACATGGTTATATGTAGCAATAAAAAGTGCTAGTACTTTGCTTTTATGGCCAAAAAAAAAAACTATTGAACTGTAAGCGATAAAGCTAAGCCTGATTGAAAGAAATTCCTAGTTCTTACAAAAAGAACTTGAATTTTTGATTTTATAAATATAAATGTTGCAAAGAAGAATTCCAGAGTAATATGGTAATAGGGAATATGATTATGCAACTTAGCATGAGAAATGGAACAAAAAAAATTTGATCATGTTAATTGGATGACAAATCTTTGCATGAGTGATGGGTTAACTTGTAATGCCGTACTTATTTCAACAAACAATAATTAAACACTCTGCTATTTGATCCAGTACATCTCAACTACTGCTTTTAACATATCCAAAAATTTCAGCATGTATCACTGAAGTATCTGACACTAAAAGGTTAAAACTGAATGCATGAGTGATGGGTTAACTTGTAATGCCCCATATTCGGGACACGAGATATCAGAGACACAGCGACATACTCATAGGAAAATATGCCAAGCTTCGCTTGTTACAAGTCATTCACAGCAGAAAAAGAACTCAAATAATATGAATATTACAGTAAAAAAAAAAAAAATAGTACACAAATAGAGGCTCAACTAAAATGAATTTTATTACAAAATTAAAGTGACGTAACCACAAAGTCAATGCTTCAACTAATCTTCTTCCTAGAAATAAATCTAATAACTTATTAGTCCAGAATGCACCGAAAACATAACAATACAATTTTTTCAAATGAAGGATTGCCTTCTATTCATCTTTTGCTTGTTTTTTAAAATGTATTAAATCCTGGTCAGTTTGAGTGGATCCACATCTGTATCTGGCTATGCATAACCAGGGTGTTAGTAAGCGATCACAATATGCTTATATAAATAACAAGAATCTATAAAACAACTAAATGAAGGAAATTCGGATACAAACCATATAGTTTTAACCAATTTACAAGAATAACTGAATCGAGGATTCACAATATGCGACAACATTAACATATATCTTGGATTTTTTATGTTCAAAACTTTAGTCTTGTATCACGTTATTCCTTTGAAGTCTAAAATATTAAGTTTAAAACCTTGGGAATTAAATCTCTGGAATTTCAAATGTATCCCGTGCAAACCCGGAAAAATGACCACATGACATCTGGTATTGGCCCTGGAACTATTAAACGTGAAGTGGTCCATTAATCACCTTGTATCCTGCGATGGTATAGTAATAATGATAAAACATGACATTTGAAATCCAATCAATTTCCATTTCATGGTTTTCCCCAATCCCATGTCATTGTAGTTTTTTTTAGTTGTATTTCTAATAAATTAACAATGTAGCAATAGTATACATGATCAACATGTTTTATTAACATGATTGTTTACATGTCAATGTGTAGTTTTCAATTAATGATAGATTATTTTAAGTATCCAAAGCAGATTAGTCAAATTAATAAAGATCAAGAAGGTATGTAACATGATAAGATGTGTACTCACACAATGAATAACAATAAAATTCATTGTTTGAAGTACATTCTCTTACGAATAATGTAATAATTATTACGAAATCAATAAAACAAATTAGTTACGTGTATTTACAATATAATGACATGCATGGTTCTAAATATCGGATGTCAGGATCATATTGGATGGGTTCTTTTAATATCGGATAGTGGATATCAGATGATATATCAAATATACGAGCACATACAGGACATTCATATCAAATATTATATATATACATAAAATTTGTAAAATTGATATTCTAAAGTTAGTTTAATTTCATCTATCTAACTAGTATGATAAATACACACACATATGTACGTACGTACATATCTAAAGGTATTAAGGACATGTTCAAGTATACAAGTATAACATTATAGAACAGATTCAATTAAATTTGAAAAAAAAGGATAGTAATTGATAAAGATTGGTATTAATAATAGTAACAGCGAGAATGACAATAGTAGCAACAATAATAATATTAAATGAACAAGTAAGGACGTAAAAAAGAGAATAAGTGAAAGAAGAAGATAATTTTGGAGAAAATTTTAAGTTTTGAATAATACTTAACTAAGATCAGTATTATAAACCTCTAACATTTGTAAATCTTTGCATGTTTGGCTCTCACTTTTCTATTTAAACAATTAAAAATCTAGTTGATTTAAACACATGTGAAAGAATTTGGTTTTTCCCTTATATATAGGAATAATTTTGGATATAAATATCAAATTTATTTTCAAATTAAAAATAAACCATGTCGGCCGATGTATCGAGTATATATTGGGCGATATTGCAAATATTGGTAGATATGTGCACAAAACAATATGACCCTTTTTTTTAACATATCGTCTCGACTGACTTTGAAAAACGATATATCGAGGGGGAGATATCAGCTATATCGGGAATATTTCAAACAATGATAACGTGTCGAGTGAGACCAAGGTACCTACCTCTTTCCTTGTATTTTCCCTTTTGCAATTATGATACCAAGTTATGTAATATACATGAATAAAATAATAGAATTAGGTTAATATTGATACTTACAAAAACAACAACTGAGCCTTTTATCCCAAACACTTGGGACAGGCTAAGGATAATATTAATACTTATGGTACCAAAAATAATTCTTAAACAATGATAACCTAGGTTTTATGCTTCTAATTATTTTATTATATTAACACAAGAGTAACTATTTTGAGTTTTTTTTCCGATTTTTTAAAATATTATTTAAGCTCATTTTAAGGTTATGGAAGCTCAAGGGGTCTGGATCTGTCTAATGGGTTTGGATCCAAATTAAATAGGTTTATGATTCAAATATGAGTTATTGGAGTTTGGGTTACTAGTAAAAGGGTGCGCTAATGGGTTTCGGATTCAGATTCACTAGATAATGGGTCTAACTTATTTTGTCTTAGGGGTATATGATCAAAACTAGTTGGAATCTAACTTAATGAGAAACATAAGTGGATCCAAGCAAAATGAATTTATATTTAATCTTAATGGGTCTAAATCCAAGTTTTGGGTTTGGGTTGGTTGGGTTATAGGATCTAGATCTAAAAGTTTATAGGGTTACATAAGTTTTAGGTTCAACCTAACAATATCCAATAAGAAATTAAACAGGAGAGGAAAAGAGAGTTATTTTCATCCACGCAAACCCTAGGAGAAGGGGAAGAAGATGGTTGATTTCCGACAGAGGCTCCGATGAGGCACTGATGAGGTGATGTATGTGGGTTGGCTTGGATTGAAGAGGAGGACGGGGATGGTGGTGTTGGTTAGATGGAAGGATAAGAGAGATTAGATTTTGAGTTTAGGAACGGGTTACATGAAGGATAGGTTAAGATTTGTTTTGATTATAATAGGATTAATTATTGAGGATGTTAGGATAAAATTTCTTTTGGTAGATAGGAGAATCAAGATGGTTTGGAAAGTTAAGGAGAATCCTTTGTTGTTGGAGGGAATGAGGAAGGAGAAGAATCCTATTCCTTTGAAACTTTTAAATTTTTTTATTTTAAATAAATTCCAACTTAATAAAATAATAACATGAAATAAAAACCAAACGAGTTTTGGATATCACGTAACTCTTCCATTTAATTTAAATAATCTGTCTAGTAATTTTTTTGTGACAATCATTATTTCAAAAAATTAGAAAAAATTAATATATTCGAGACATTAAATATTAACACGTACATGTGATTAATGAAGTATTCACAACAAACAATATCCTAAATTATTGGATTATCTCTGTAAAATCATATTGCATCTTATTCATGCACATGCATTTATATGTATATAGTCATATATCTTTTTTTCCGTATCCGTGCCGTACATGTCTTCTGTTTTTATTATTTTCCCCCAAATTTGTCGTATTGTAGTGTCTATATAGTGTTTGTGCCCATACTTCATAGTATTCCTGACTAGGGAGATGGCTAGAGCTCAGAAATAAACAGATGAGTTATCAGTGATACAATTAAATGCCAAAATAACCCTGTGGAAAACAATTTCTGGATTTGTTAATCTTAAATTGGGAAAACCTAAGGTGTTCAACTATTAGCTTTCTTCACTCTTGGTCATTTTTGAGTGGAGAACCACCTTACTTTTGGTAAACATTGGAATGTTTAAGGATGGATTAGTCTAGAGGAAATTCCAAAAAGATTCATGCTTTCAGTGATGTCTGGTAACAGAGAAATCGTGAAAGAAATTGGAGCTAATGGAAAGTTTCTTTGAACTGGCCTTCCTTGATGATCTGATGGGCTGGTCTGGTGAATTGGTGATATTGCTAGATTTCTGGTTTACTGAAACCTAGAGAAACCTCATAGTTGAAGATCCTTGTGAAGTTTCTTTGACCATATTGTTTGAGTATTAACGTTATAGCATCATCTGGTTATCTGACAATTTAATGGATCGATGTAAACCAGGATGAGCTTGATGTATTGTTATGGATAATGTTTATTGGAAATTATAAATAACCCTCGAATCATTCTTCCTGGCTAGTTCATGTTGCGTGGGTGGTATGCTACATGAGGTCGTGTATCCCTGTAATCTGAGCTGAGAAGTATATTATAGACGACAGAATAAGGATAGTTTTCATAAGATGGATGACCCCATCAGTTGTCAGAATTTTCTTGTTATATGAGATATGTTCAACGCTATAATCATCGCACATTTGCACTCGACATGTTAGTTGTATTGTATTGCCTTTTTAATTAAAATAAAAAAAATCTAAACGCCCGCCGGATCAACTTTAATTTGGAATTTGTTGGGTATCTTATGCTCTTTCTCAGATCAATATTTCCGAGTTATCAATCCCCAAATTTGTGGAATGCCCACCTAATGCACTTTCATTCTACTCATTTGTTTCCCAATTTTGTACACGATTGTCAACTATGTTAAGAGAATCTAGATCAGTATTATGGTAGAATCCCTACAAATAAAACGATCGGTGTTAGCGAAAGATTCCTTTAGATACTGAAATATTATGGCGCTGAGAATAGTAAGCTGCATAAAAATATGTTTAGTAGCAGTCATATCACAAACACAGTAGGCTAAGTCATTGTCACGTGGTGAGTTTATATATGACTACAGATAGTAAAATTTGATATGATATCTAATTTGTATGTGACTAGAATAGTAAAAATTTAATGATTCTTATTTGGATCAACTTTGCTCTAAGACAAGTTTCCTTGAGGTTTAAGGACATCACCGTCTTCCTCAAAGGGAGAAACTGCAGATATAACTCTCTTCTAGAGATCTCATCGCAGGGCACCAAAGTAAGTAGATGTAGAGAAGAGCTTAATGTGCACCACAAACCGTGCACACAATATATAAGGTTTAATGTCATAGTTAAGCTTGCCTCCCTCCACAAGATTGGCTCCTTATGTATTATCCTAATGAAAAGATAATAATAATTATTGTTGTTAATATTATTATTATCATTATTATCGTCATAACAAATAATAATCAGTCATAAAACTAGATTTTTACTTGCAAGACTTCAAAGTCCACATCCATAAGATTCCTATATTGTTCCCTGTTACATGCTATGCTCTTTAGTGCATGGTACATTAGGACTACAAAACATATAATTGTTTGAAAAATGTGTACTCATATATAGCAGCAGCACATTAGAAATATAAAACTATAATTGTTTGAAAAACGTACACTCATATATAGCATTATTAAGGATCCTTTGAGGACACTTTTTGCTGTCTTCGTCAATTAGTTATTTGAAGTATGGATTGTTTAATATTATTCTATTCTTTTCTTGAGGTTGTGTAGTTAATCTTGTAAACAACAACAACTAAGTCTTCTTTCCCAAGTACTTGGGGGTAGGCTATATGAACCAAAGAGAATTACGCCGGATTGCTCACGTGGATGATCCTTCTCCACTCCTATCAAACAATATGTCTTCATTTCAACCTCTAGAATACATATCTTTTCTTATCATATCCATCCATATTTTCTTCGGTCTTCTCTTCGCTCTTTTAACTTGTCCTATATTGATAAACTCAATCGTCATGCTGGTGTATTTTTAGGTCTCTATTGTACATGACCAAACCATTTTAGGTAATTTTCTCTCATATTCTCTTCGATGGAGGCTACATCTATATTATCCTTATTTCTCACTTTATCTCTCCTAGTTTTAAAGAACTTCTATTGAAGCATGTGCATATTTGCTATACTAATTTTCTGTGAATGACGTCTTTGTATAACCCAGTGTTTTGTGCCATATAGCAAAACTGACCTAATAACAGTCAGATAAAATTTTCTTTCAGTCTTAACGGAATGTTATGATTACATAAAGCTCCTGTTGTGCTCCTCACTTTTAACCAGTCAGCATGGATCCAATGGTTGATATCACTATTAAAATCTCCAACGTTTTGAATAAATAAATCTAAGTACCTAAATTGATTACTCATTTGTATCTCTTGCTCGTTCAGTGTCACAACATTATAGTTTTGGGTCCTTCGTTTATAAAATTTGCACTCCATATACTCTGTTTTTGACTTGCTCAATTAAAAACCTTTATATTCTAATATTTGCATTTATAATTCCAACTTGGCATTCACCCCTACTCTCGTCTCATCGACTAAGAATAATATCATCAGCAAATAGCTTACCTGAATAGCTCTAGTAAGCTCATCTATCCCTATAACAAATGAGAATGGACTCAATACAGATCCTTGATGCAATCCAATTTGAAAAATCACTTGTTAGACCACCATAAGTTCTGACATTTGCTACTACTCCATCGTACATGTCCTGAATTATGTCAATATACTTCATGTGGATGCCCTTCTTCATTAATGTTCACCAAAGCATCTTTTTGGGTACCTTATCATAATATTTTTCTTAAATAAATAAAGATCATATAGAAATATCTATTTCTCTCTCAAAATCACTTTATAAGTTGACGAAACAAATGAATAGCTTATGTCATGAATCATCCTGACATGAATCCAAATTAGTTCTCTTATATTTTAACAGTATGTCTTAATTTATATTCAATAATTCTTTTCCAAAGTTTCATAGTGTGACGCATGAGTTTTATTTTACGGTAGTTAGAATAATTTTAAATATCACCCTTGTTCTTATATAAAGGTAGTAGATTCCTCTTTATTCATTTGTCATGTTCTTAGTTTTCTAAATCTTATTAAAAAGGTCTGTTAGCCACCTCACACCTATCTCTTCTAAATACCTCCATACCTCTATAAAGGTAATAGGTTCCTCTTCATTCATTTGTCATCTTCTTAGTTTTCTAAATCTTATTAAAGATGTCTGTTAGCACCTCACACCTATCTCTACTAGATATTTCCGTATCTTAATAGGAATCTAATATGGACGAACAACTTTTCTTGATTTCATCATTTTCAAAGTCTTTTTTACTTCAGATTCTTTAATTCTGCATATAAAACTACGATTATATCTTCACACGAAATAGTAAGAAATTAATAATATCTTCCAAATCTTGAGTAAAACTACCATTGTACAATTGACAAAAATCTCTCCATTTTTCTTTAATCTCTTCGTCTCGAATTAGAATCCCTTGATTCTCATCTTTAACACATTTTATATTACATAAGTCTTTAGACTTTCTCTCGTTTATTCGAGTAATTCTATAAATATCTTTTTCAGCCTTTTTATTGTCCAATTTCTTGTACACTTCTTTGTATAATTTAGTTTTTACATCCCAAACCCTTCTTCTTTGCTAGCTTATACATCTCAAAGCTCATTTTATCACTGTTCTTCTACAAATCTCAGTAAAGATCTCGCTTGATCTTAATAGTATTTTTTATCTTTTTCATTATACCGTGATGTGTTTTTACATGGTGGAGCACCATTTCTCAACTCACGAAATATATTTTTGGCTATCTTCCTAATCCAATAGCCATTTTGTTTCATATTACAGCTTTTTGTACCACTATTTATAGAACCTTTTTGATAACCGTCTAACTATCACCACTTAATCTTAGGATCTAAGTTATACTTAATTTTTAAAAGTCTTCTTCTAATTCGAAAATATAAAACTAAGAGCCTATGTTAGGTTCATACAGCTCATTTGGCACTACCTTACAATCGATGCATCTAGCTCAATCTACCCTCATAGTTACAAATAAATATATTTGGCTTGCACTCAATCCACTTCTAAAAGTAATTATTATTTTTCAAACCTGGTTGAGTTTTTTTTTTTTATATATATGCAATTTAAAACATAGCTTTTATTTTTGTAGAAATAATTTTTGTCCCTTGGTTTTTATTTGCAGATTTGTGTTTGTTAAACTGGCAGACATACGCAAAGAAGTACAGTGCCCTATATGCTTAGGTATGATATATCTGGAAAAGCTTACTTTTTTTGTGATATTTTCTAAGAATACTGGTGTCATCATTACTAGCACAGGTAATTGTGCTAATTGTTGCCATTGGGATTGCGTCTCGGTTGTTAACCATGACCTGCAAGGTTGCAATCATACGATAAAATCTTGTTCTCTTGAAAGATTTGTCATGTGATCTTCCAGCATATAAATGCATTCTTACCATGTTATGAAATGCCATGTAGTAGTGTTGCTTCTAGGAACTATTCATTTCAGTGACTCAAAATTGCTTTAGATGTAGTGCTACACTTCTATTTTTTCTCCAGCAGTTAAAAGTGAGCCCTTATGAAATACTTGTAGTCCCCCGTCCCCTCTAAATATTTTTTCCCACTTGCATTATAATCTTACTGAACATAATTTTTTATGCTGAATTTTTTTTCCCATTATGCGATATACTGTATAATATTGGTATGAATTAACCGATAATTTTGATCTGATATGCCTGATATTGTTGTTTCTGATGCCACAAGTGATTGGCCAATATCTATATTTGTTATCGCTACCGAAATTGTTTCTGATATTTTAAACCTTGAGACAGAGCACTCAATGTGATTGCAATTAGCAATTAGCTTTGAACCTGGTGTTAAGATATACTGGGATCTAATACTATTTCAAAGCAGGAAAACTGGTCTTGAATGCATTTGAAGCATAAGCACAAGAGCATATAGGGACCTGTTTGACCTAAATCAGTATTGCCGCCAATTTTAAGAAAGGGATGATGACAATTTAGTCCCTTCAATTCAGTTGAAACACAAATTAGTCCTTATTTTTGTTAAAAACACAATATAGTTCTTATATACTAAAACAAACACATAATAGTCCCTATAAATATTGAATTAAAATATAAAATATTATAAATTGTTGTATTATTTTTAAAACTTCATAGATAAATATGATGAAACTTTAAAACTATCTGATAAAACTTTAAAACTAAACATATACTTTATTTGTATTATATTTCTAGTTCTCATAACAACAATCATTAGTTTCATATTTTTTAAATTTCATGGTTCAAAAAATTAACTCATTGCTTAATAAATTTTTAGTAATAACTATTGTTTAATAGATATTTAGTAACAAGCATCAACATATCCCTTTTAATATATTGGTGAATATAACTTTTTTGTAGAGCAAAGAATTTTTTAAGTAACTATAGAATCATATAAAGTATATGTATATCGGAGTCGTATTTAACTATGAGGTTTTCAAAATAATATAACAGTTTGTATGATTTCTATATTTTAATTCAATCTTTATTAGTCTATTATGTGTTTATTTGGATTATATAAGGACTACATTCTGTTTTTAACAAAGATAAGAACTAATTTGTGTTTCTTCAACCGAATAAAAAGGACTACTATATTGTTTCCAATACTTTTTCTGAGAATTAAAATTTAAACATTCCTCTCTCTTTATGAATTTTCATTTTTCTTTTCTAAGCAGAGGGTGATTACCTTCAAACAATATTTAGATGTCTCCATCAATTTTTTGGTGTTGAAGAAATAAAGCAAGTTAATTCTCTGCAGTGGGTTTATTTTAAATGTTTCGTCCCTCATTGTGAGAATTTTCAAATTTTTGCAACAGACGATTAGCTAGGAGATGATATGTAGTTGCCCTCCATTTGTTTCTTGTTGTTGGAGAGATAAATCAAGTTCATTTCCTGAAGTGGGTTATTTGTGTTCACAGCTTTTCAAAATCCACACCCTGTTTCCATCTTCATTTTTGCTTTGTTTATGATGGTGCAACTAGAAAGTGAATCCAACACCCTTACGCTTTAGAAAATACATGTTTGAAACTTGTTCCCCTTGACTATTATTGATACATTGCTATTTGTTGCCTTAGAAAGAAAGTTTTTCTGTAACTTTCATTTGGATGCATTACAAACTTCCTTCTAAATTTAATTTTCTTTCTGTCTAAAATTCATTGTTTTTATGTTAATCAATTGATTTGCTCTGCTGGGATTCAAGCATATATGATCTCATACGGTTAAGGATTTAAATAACTGTTAATGTGGAATGCCTAGCATTTAAAGGATAAGATTATTATTATTGTTGTTATTATTATTATTATTAGAATGCAATCCTTCGCTACAACTGCTTTCCAAATTAAGGTTCTCACAGTTCTGTAGTGACAATTGAAAAAGGTAAGAAGTAGCTGTGCTCGGAATGTATTTTTGATTATATTTTGAATGTATAATATTATCTAGCATCTTTGATGATTGGTTTTCACGGTTCTGAAATGTTTAATCTTACTGAAGAGCCCATTCAATCAGAACTCCGCAATTGAAGCTTACTTGGGGAGAGTAGTATTAGGACAGATGACTTCTTGGGAAGTCCTTGTGTTGAACCCCTTTTTGTTACTAGTTGATGAGACTAGGTGAAAAGGCGGAAAGAAACTTTAGAATCCAAAGGATTTAGAATTAGTAAAAAAATAAATACGGAATATTTAAAATTTTAGCCATCTTGTTAGAAGGTATGAGCATGTCCAAACTGATGGTCAAGATATACCTTATACAAGTCAGTTTCAGTATTTAGTATAGGGCATTTATGAAGATGGTGAAATTGAGGAAAATGTAATGCATATGATCAAAGCGGGATGGTTAAAATGGAGAAATACTTCCGCAATTCTATGTGACAGAAACATATCATTGAAATTGAAAGGGAATTCTATAGAACAACTATAAAGTCAATAGTGCTTTATGGCTCCAGGTGTTAGGATGATTAAGCAACAATATATCCAAAAAATGAGTCCAGTAGAAATGAGAATGCTATAATGGATGATTGATAATAAACTAAGAGATAAAATAAGAAATGAATATATCCATAAGAAGTTAGAACTGTGCTCTAATTGAGGAGAAAATGAGAGAGAACCGATTGAGATAGTATGCAATGGTGATCTTTATAGTCATCAGTTAGGAAAAATGATATCATTGTAATACATAGAGTTAGAAGGACTATATGTAGGTTTAAACAAATGTGGATGGAAACAATTAAAAGGAATATAGAAGTGATGAGTTTAACTATATGGATAATCCTTATTCAAGCTGAGTTGAAATAACTAGGCATATGCTGCATGAGGCTCTATGGTCTAAGTTATTTGCTAATTATATTTATTAGTTGATGAGACTTGAGAAGAATAATTTCTATTGTAAATATGAGAAACCTGTAGTATATAACTGATTAGTTTTAGCGTGACAAATATAGATTATATGTAATACACCTTTAATAAATAAAGAAGCGAGGGATGGTTCAAGCTGATGGAATATAAACATGAGTGTATTTGTTAGTTAATGATCAGTTCTTCATAATGATGGGCAGGCTTGAGGGGGATGGTGTCCATAAAATTATAACAAGATGGTTGATATATGTCTAGAATCTAGAGTGCTCTGTGTTAGTAGATTATGCAGGCCCGTCCAAGGAGTATGTACCACCTTGTCCCTTGGCTCATATTAAGTGGAATTTCATGCCCTCTTGCTTTCGAAAGAGGCCCAGAGTTAAGGTTCAGTTTGCAGCCACAGGAGATGGCAGGCAAAAACGATAATGAGTTATCTTGATGGTGAGATTGAGGAGGATGTTATTTGTAGAATTAATTTGAGATGGTTGATTGGAAAACTACTTTTGCTCACAGACCAGGTAGGAGATAATATGCAGGCATCCATGAGCACATGCCACCCCATCTCAGGACTAGTAGAAAGTGGAGATTGAAACCATCTGCCTGCTAGTGGAGGCCTAGATTTTGGGTTCAATTCTCTGACGCCAGGAGAAGGAAGGAGAGGATTATAGCTTCAATGCCATAAAAAAAATGCTAGCTGCCCATTGCCAGCTCATTCCTACAAAAGGAAACAATGACAGATAACATGCAGTTTCCAATCAGAAAACCCGTTGCCTGAGCAGGCTAGCTGGTCTCCCGGCCTGGCCCAAGGATCGAATTTTTTGTTTTTCGAGTTTATCATTATTGCAGTTTGAGTAATTTAGATATGCATGCTTACAATTATTTCAAGGTCAAATACTGGACCAGGGTTAGTTTTCTTATAAATTGCATTGGTTGTCAAGTTTCTAATTGGGTTATCGAGAGCTAGGGATGGTAATGGACGCGTCCACGGGCTAAATTTTGGCCCGTCCTATACAAAATTTTGAATTAAAAATGATTTTTTTATTTTTGTAATTCAAAATTTTGTATAGGATGGACCAAAATTTGGCCCGTGGACGCGTCCATTACCATCCTTGTCGAGAGCTCATAGAGTTGTGAGAGCACTCCCTGTGAGTAGCTATATGTATGAAGTAGGTGCTTCCTTCTTGCTATCATGAGATCTCTGCTGAAACCTCTCATATGTTGGATGAATGTCGGAGTAGTACCTAGACTATTATTTTGTAGGTCTCTTGGCAAGTTGCTAAAACTTTGGTTCTTCTATGTCATAGTGACTGAAGCAAACTGCCTCTTCCAATTTTTCATCAGTACCACACTAAGCATTACTGCTTGTACAACAGCAATGCCTTTAACTTAGTTGAAAGATCACCTTAAAGTCTTATGCTGCTAGTTTCCATCAATGTATTGCCACAACCAGAGTTATTCTCGAAGATCTTCAAGCCTCTCAAAACCTGTACGCAAGCAGTTCAAAACCTTGAAGAGTTCGCCTTGTCTTAAAACATATATAATAATGGGTAGTATGAACTAGTATCATGTTAGTAGGCATCATCTATACCTTTTTTAAATATGTTAATGAAATGACAACCTATCCATATGATATTCAAGTTTGTTGTTCAAAGGATACGTTAGCTACTTGATTAGTAAGTCTCACATTGTTTTACCTGCTTATTTTCTGGGTCAAGCAGGAAGATTGAGTTATATTTAACGTCATTTTCAACAGTCACATGCCTATGCAATCATACACTGGTATTAGCTATCTTAAAGTAAGATCAATTGATCTCTCTATTATTTTCTGTGTCAGGGATAATTCGCAAGACGAGAACAGTGATGGAGTGCCTGCATCGCTTTTGCAGGGAATGTATTGACAAATCAATGCGACTTGGGTATGTTATGAGTCAACACTTGTTTTTCTGCAGGATATTAGCATTACAATCATATCTTTGTGGATTAGGCTAGTGAATAAACAAGTAGTAATATTATGTACTTTTATTTAAATGTCATTATGGTTTGGAGAAGTGACGTCTGTAATTCAACTTCAAACTTTCAGAAATAATGAATGCCCTGCATGCCGTACTCATTGCGCAAGCAGGCGTTCTCTGAGGGACGATCCAAATTATGATGCTCTAATTGCTGCTTTATATCCGGATATCGATAAGTACGAGGAAGAGGTACGTAACATTAGAAATGATCTTTTCAAACAATTCATAGCTGGGTTTGGAATAAATGTTCCATCAGTGGAGCTCATTCTTCTCTTGAATTCTGGATACAGGAATTAGCTTTTCACGAAGAGGAGAAAAATCGCAATAAAAAGGTAGCTTAGGCTTGCTTAAATTTTCTGTATACAATAGCAAATTATCCTATTTGGGCCTTTCAGTCATATTTATTTGACTGAAATATAAAATGGTAGCGTAGGCTTGTCCAAATTTTTTGTATACTACAGCAAATTATCCGATTTGGGCCCTTCAGTCAATATCTATTAATTGACATGAAAATGTCAGTTATGAACTTGATTAATTGATTTTTTTCCCCCTTTCTTGAGAGTAGGCTGGACCTGGTGCAAGAGGAAGAATGTAAGACCTCTTGCTCACTCTTGCTCACCACTAAGAGGCCTTGCCACTGCACTACAGTAGACTCACTGAACTTGATTTTTTCTACTTTTCCCACTTTATAAAATGATATTTATCAAAAAACTATCCATCTTTTTGTCTCCTTGCTCTTTCCGGTTTTAATGTTTCGGTCAACATTGTTCTTTTTTGACAATTGTGAGATGATCCCATTGGATCTCCACACCCTCTTTCTGGAGTTTTACACACAGGACCTTTTTGGGCCGGGGTACATAAATCTTTTTCTTTTCCATTCAACATGGATAAGGACTGTCTCCATAGTTAAATTCTACACTCTTATGTCCCTTTTAGTTGCTTCTGTTCTTATTCGTTTTGTCTACCTCTAGCCTAAATCCATGGATTACGATTATCACTTTTATTAACAGCGAATGGATATCCATAAAGGTCTCTATTGCACATGCCCAAACCATCTCAATTGGTCTTTCCCATTTTATCCTTAATTGGAGCAACTTTTGATATCTTGCATATCTTATTCTATCTCCCACTCATCCTTCTTAAAATTCTTTTTTTTGTCACTCTTATTTTTTGAATATGCTATTTTTTGACCGCCCAACATTTGGAGCCATAAAACATTGCTGGTTTTATAGTATCCCTCATAGAATTTTCCCTTTAACTTCAATGATATTTTATGGTGACAAACAATTGGAAAGCTCCTCTATTTTTGATCATCCCTGCTTTGATCTTATGCATCACATCTTTCTTAATTTCACCATTTTCATGAACATTTGATCCTAGATATCAAAACTGATTTGTACGCCTACTTTACTTCTCCTTATCCACCTGCGTAGAAATTCTATATGCCATCCAAAAATAAGTAATGCATACTACTTAATCTTTTTTGTAGTGCACTGTTTGACTTGTTAATGAAGGTTAGCTAGTTTAAGGTTCCGTTTAAGGATTTTGAAAACATGCTATTATGGACTTATTTGGAATGTAGCTAATAATGCATTTTGCAAAGAAAGCAACTTTTAGTTAATTCAAATTTTTCCCATTCAAATTTCCATCAATTTAGGTAAAACATTGACTTTCTAGTAAGATATGAAACTCAATTTATTCTTTTTAATTATTTATAGCTGGATGTCATTATCCATTAGACTAATCTAAAATCAGAGCCATTCAGTGATAATACATGCAGCATATTAAACAAATGGACAATGATATCCTGTTATTATCCTCTGCTCCATGCTAGTACTAGGGATAGAAGGCTTAGTTGTTGTTGTTGTATCCTCTGCTCCATGCATTGAAGCTCATATACTTGGTCTGGACATCTAGAAAATTGCCTTTGGAAGCTTGTTTCCTATTGTCTTAATTATTTATATTAGTCTCTATTTCCTAGTAGATTCAAGCTTCCATAGCTGAAACATTCCGACGGCAAACTGAAGCACTAGGAAGGAGGAGGACAACAGCTAAGGTCACAGCTGCAGCTTTTGTTAGGAAATCGCAGTACCGGAGCTCTCATGGGCAAAACAGCTACCTACGTGGCCGAGGTAGAAGTAGTGCTCGTGATATTTCACTTGCAGGATCTGAGGACGAGGAAGAGGAAGATGCCAATGGCATTGATGGGAAAGAGTCTTCCTCTGCAGATGAGCCCTCTCCTGACAGAAGGCAGAAGAGATGTAGAAGGTGGCCAGCACTTCGATCCTCACCAGCTAGAACAGCAGGGAGTGCTGATAATGGTGGTGAAGAAAATGATGATGTAGAACCAAGCAGAGATAACCGAGGCACTTCACCTCTGCAAGTAGGATGGGGTAGGGGTGGTGTTCGAAGCCAGATCAGGCATGGTATCTCTAGTGGAGCAAATGGTAGGTTTGTCAAGGGCGGGCGCATTACCAAGTTGGTTGAATATGTTCGTAACTTGGATGAAAATGAGAACGAGGTATAATATGGATAAGGATCATTGTATGATACAACACCTTATGTTACCTAATTGAAATTGAAATAGTTTTCTGTTTTCTGTGTCTTCAGTATGATGTACATCTTACCCTGCTTCCTATGGATGAAAAAAGTGTGCCTAATATAGAGAGATCGTATATTTGCTGCCGCCCATCTTTGTCCATTAGGCATCTTTGTCAAGTGAATTTTCTTTCCTTCCCACACTCTCTTTTTAATGTTAACTAAAGTTTTACTAAATTTGGATGATTTCTTTCACTCAAGTACTGTAGATTATGTTCATGCAGTTCATTGCTCTTCAGATGTCAGTAAGCACTGAAGAAGTTGAAATATTTGCAAAGAAACCTCAAGATGGCTGTTTGGAACTCAAGCCATCTACCCCAGTTTTCAAGGCTGAGCCTGACCCTTTAATGGAGCTGCATACAGTGGGAGCACAAGAATCTCTTGCAGACTTGCGTGATTCTTTCACTAACAGTGGAGGGGATCTGGTGAGGATTCAAAACTGTTCTGAATATTGCCAAATTGCTTATTGCAGTAATTGTTTCTTATTATTGCAAGTCTTGTGATAATTTCAGGTATTGGTGTACCGTTTAAGGATCCAAAGCTAGAAAAGCACATTTGTCGGGTTCAACAATTGTTGTTCATTGTGAGGAAGAAACAACAGAACAACCTTTGGCGTTATCCTAGTATGGAAAGATGTTCATAACAAATTATACATATAAAGCAGAATAGATGCTGTTTGTGAAGTTGCCGTTCCAATCATCACATTTATGTTGAATGCACTTCAAATCTTTAAAAGAAGTTGAAAAACCTAGAGATGGTGGGTTGTATCAAGGTTTGATCTTGGGTGAAAGGGCTTAACATGCTTACCTTTCCCCCCTCTTATAAAGACTTTTGTTGGTTTTGAAATTTTGTAAAATTCCCGCTGTGGTAACACATAAAGAGTGAAAAAAAGAAGAAGAAGAGGGGCATAACTCGTTAGATATTTCTTCAGATTTTCTTCGTTGCTTTGTCATCTATATATTTCTTTCAGCTTTTCTGATTATTTATGAATCTTTTCATGACAATTCCGTCTTTGCTTTGCTGTGCTATGTACTGGAAAAAGTTTGTTGCTTGGTAGTTCAATCACTGATTCATTTAAATTCCGATCATGTTACCAATTCTTTTCATTTTTCTAAAGTTTGAGCAAGCAGAATTGTTATGGCCATTTTAAATGTTTCTGCTCCCTTATGTTTTATTCCCTGATATGCAGGGTTTACAGATTTACTTTAGTAAGGAAGAATCGTGCTTTTGTTGTATAGAGGACAGCCTAAATGATCCAAACACATCGACTCTGACATTTCTTTTGCTTCTGTTAATTCGGGAAAGTGCGATGAAATGGTTAGTATCTCTTGAAAATTTATGGTATTTAGTTTGATGCTCTTTGATCATCTTGTGAACAAGTTCATATGAATTAGTCATAAAATACTTTGTGATGGATCTGATGGGCATTTTATCCATGAATATTGTGCATTATTAAGAGAATGCTATTTTCTACATGCTTCCATAACAAAATCAAGTGTGCAACTGCGAGAATGTAATACATTAGTAAATTAGTACCAAAGCAGATAATTGTAAGTAGGCTGTTTTTGATTTTTTAGTTTGGAATATTGGACTATTACCATGATTCATTAATTTTTCAATTATGTCGTGGAACACGCATTAAATGCCTTCATGCATTTTCCATGTTTGCTTCTATTCATACATCCGTATGCTTAGTAGAAAGCTACAAAAAAGAACCAAGAAAATTGTGATATTTAAATCAAAATGCAGTAGGCGATTACATGAAGTGATGCTCTTTCCATTGCTAAACAAGATCTCCATTTTAAATTCTATATTGGCTACCATTTTTATTTTAATTCTATTATTTCTCAAGATAGCCAATATCATTTATTACACTGTAAAACAATCCAATTGGAAAAGCACAAACTACAGTAACAATAAAAGCATCGGCCCAGATTTTTGGGCTGGCGACATTCTTTTTCCCCATTCAGCTTTCTTTAAGGGCCAGCTCCTCTATTTAATTTTGCAACTTGATGCTTTGGTAAGTACTCTCTCTTCTAAGGGCATTTGCTTATTTGTGTTAAAAACATGTGATCATTGCAAACATGTTGTAGGTCATGAGGAGAATTCATAACTGGAGCCAACTTTCTATCTTTGAATATAATTGGTTATTGTGAACTTCAGTTAAGTTCTATGCATCAGCTTCTTGGTTTTGTCAATTAAAGTTTATTTATCCTCTAACTTATCATCTCATTTCAAGTGATTAAAAGGTGTGCACAGAGAAAGAATGAACGCCTGCAAGGCTATGACACTTAAAGTAAAATCTCCAAGATGTAGATAATTAATAGAGTTGAGTCATTGATGTAAACTAGATGTTTCTAGATAAATGTTAAACAATATAATTCTAGAACTATGTTGCTTATGCATTACCATGGGTGTGAATTGTCAAGTTCAGACAGCTTGAGGATGGGGGTCACATTCATCCAACTCCAAAAAAAAAAAAAAGAAGATCTAGAGGTTGTGAGCTATGAAGCATGGATACGGGCGTGAGACACGAAGACAACATAGATATTGCCACATGGAAGTTCCTTAACCAGTAGCACATGGAAACACATGCAGACTTCCGCTCATGCAAGTATGCTTGTAATAACAAGATAAGATAAAAAATTTACATGTGCTAAAATTTAACTTATTACACATTTAAGCTATTCTATATAGTTTGTCGGCCTTGATACTTCATCTTTAAATGGACACTTAACGTATAACTTTTTGTGTACAAAATTCTTGCAAATTTAGTATGCTTTCCTACATGTCCTTCTGAAGTCTTTTTTCCCCTAAATAGTCTTTGATATATGATGAAAGCAATGTTGAAAATAACACGTTATGAAACCCGTTATATTGCGTTACGTAACCTAACGGAACCTCAACGCTACGTAACAACTGGAAATAACTTAGTGCACCGTAACAGTACGTTTTTTACGTTATTTTACGTTATATTACATAACGTTACGTAAATTTACGTTATAATACGTTATTTACAATTATTTTTTTAGTAATTTATATATTGTTGTTGATTATTATTTTGATTATTAGCAAATTGCTGTAATTTTTTTACTTAATTAGTTGTTGGCTTGTTTGATTGCTTGTGAAATTGCTAACTTGTTAATTTAAGTTTGTTACCTTATTCATTTGTTGTATTTCTCATCCGGTTGCTAAACATTACTCATTGATTCTATTGAATTTTTAACTGAACTGAAATCAACAATTATAAATAAGATGAATTGAATATTACAAAATATAAATTACAACAATGATAATAATTAGAATTGAAATAAAAAAAATTAGAATCTTGCTTTCTTGTTTAAATGATAAATGGAATTATGGTTGCAGACTTGATATAATTTATGAAGATATGTGAAAAAAAAAACTTAATATAACATTTGAATGGATTATGTATTACAAAATGGTTTTATATTTTTTTTTTGATATTTTAAATTTATTTTTTAATTTATAAAAAATATTTTATATTGTTTTATATTTATTTTTATTAAATAAATAGGAAATTGCATAACCTACGTTAAGCGTTATGCCATATGCGACATAACCTAACAAAGGCAAAACGTTACGTTACCGTTATCGCTATTTTAAACATTGGATGAAAGTATATACATTTCTCAACATGCAATGAGCATAAAGGAGGTGTTCTTTCTTTTAAAAAGGCTGTTCTTTCTTTTAAAAAGGCTGTCGCCTCCTTATCCCAATTCCCTCTTGATTGCGACAATTGGGCTTTGAACCCTAACCTCTTGCACACTTGCTAAGAGGGTTTCCCACTTTAGCGCGGAAGAATTGTTGAGAAAGTCAAAATTGTTTATGAGAAGTGTCAAAAATTGAATTAGAAAATATAGCTTAAAAGTAAGGACATCTGGATAAGTTATTACAGAAGTATTCAAGAAATGTTGGTGGTCAACATAAAGTTTCATTATACAAAGTGTCTATCCTACATAGTGTGTTTGTACACGTGCCTTGTTACTATGGGGATATTAGTCAAAATCATTGGATCCTATCAGAGAAAGTTAGGTGTGTGCATGTGCTCATGCATGCACGTTTGTGTATGTTCAACACGTGCACTTTTCTCATTGATGTCCATTGAAATTCCGAATTAGAGAGTTTTGTTAGGAGTTAGCAAAAGCATGACATGCCATTAAGGCTCAGGCATAATCTTGATGCAAATCAGCTTGCATAAGCAGATGTGCATGTGCTGTTGGAAACAAAAAATTTCTTGTCTTTTAGAAAAATAAAAGAATCAAAATTATTAAAAATTTCACCCACCCTATGAAAGTTTTCCAAATAATTAAGCTGAATTCATTTTTAGTTCATGCGTGAAAGGTAGATATAGAAAACTGATGCATCAAAACATGATTAGTTTATGGATTCAACTAGCAATTCACTGAGGCATTGGACTCTTTACATTTGATTCATTATATTTAAGATTCTGAAAAATGATCCTCAATTTAGAAGAATATGCTTTCCCATTATTTGTACCCTAAGCAAACGGAATATTCTAGACAATGTAGACTAATATGTACTTGTAAACATAATATCTTTGTAATATAAATGCAGAGCAGTTTAAGTGTCTGTTAAGATCTTACAATAAAACAGGTTTTGTGAGGGCTTTAAATAAATCATCTCATCTTTCCTAAAGAAAGAAGTTGCTAAACTTGGTGAGGATGAAAGTGTAAATGCGGGTGGGAATTTCCAAAGACATGATATCTAGTAGAATCCAATTATCATATCATGAAGTGGTAGTACTAAACTTCCATTTTTTTTTTGTTTAAACATAATTATGTGTCCAGCTCTTCCTATTTCTGAAAATACTATATTTATTGAAGGAATAAAGTCACGTGGATAATATTCAGGAACCATTTGAAAGTTTACTTAGGAAAGAAGATGGACATCACAGAGGCTTCAATATAAGAAATACATACTGGATATCTAACCCATTAAATTTCTGTAAGCTGTGTAGTGCTTTCTTCTCCATTGCTCGCTGTGTATGAGCTATTACTTTACCTGGATCGTATTAGTGTCAGGAGTCTTTGTTTTCATTTATGGAGATCAATGTAGCATGGACATTTATACGATGGACGTTTATATCATGTAGAACTTCAGACACACATAGGATATTGACACCTCTTGGACACACCTCAGGCACGTGTTGGGTACTTCTTAACTATATCCCTATTTTATAGTATGCTTTTAAGTTATGACACTTACCTGGACAATTCTCAAACATTACCTGGAAACAAGTTGCACTTTTCTCGTACACTTCCTTGTTTACTTTACAAGTTTGAGATATTTGTCTACCTCCATTTATATTTATGAATGACTATACTTCAGTGGTATAGGCCCTCCGACTTTTATGGAAAATATGAGAAGTGTAGATATGTTGCTATATAATAACTACTAAGTTAGGTATGTTGAGTTATTAATTTGTTATACAGAGTCAGAGAAAAGGCCTATAGTTCTTTTGTAAGTACACAAATGTATAATATTTTATTTTTTAAGCAAATATAAAAACATTGAATGTTATTATGTTATTAGAAATGTGTCTAGTCATTTGGGTGCAAGGGCATTGGGCATGTTGATATATGCAAGTATCTAGTAATCTCTTTATTACTTATACATTTTAATGCTACGAAGTCGTTGAATCCTGGGTCCCTATGTTTAAGGAACTGTCGTGTTTCCATGTAATGTCTGAATCTCCTTTCTTTGTCTGTGCCCATGTTTCTTTGTAGATTTTGTCGTCTGACAGCTTAGAATAAAAAGCACCCTTGCGATGAACAGATACAGGAAAATAGGCACCAAAGGGATTTGATTATGGTTGCTCAGACAGTTTTCAAATTGATAGAATGTACCTAGGTTTGAACTTATGCTATCTATGGTCTCAAGTTGGAGTATGAAGCATCACATTGTTACTAGTTCAGTAACTAAAATTTAATACTCATATGGATGAAATGAGAACGACATTTCCTGCTCAAAATTTCTTTCATTTATTAGCTTAAATTTTCCTGTTAAATTTTATTTACTAGATAGGCCATCACGGAAAATTGCATTTTCCTTTTTTTAATTGAGGGACAGTTTATTTGGGTAATTATGGCGAGGTCTTTTATGGAGATGATCAATTGGAATATCCTCTTTAGGAAAGCTTTCAGAGGAAACTGGGATAGAAGCTATTATCTTTGCTGTGGTTTTGGGTGATTATGGGCGAGTAATTGCTGATTTCTGCTTCATCTTGTTCTATGAT
This sequence comes from Dracaena cambodiana, assembly GCA_036321105.1. Lineage (NCBI taxonomy): Eukaryota > Viridiplantae > Streptophyta > Magnoliopsida > Asparagales > Asparagaceae > Dracaena > Dracaena cambodiana. The sequence continues at coordinate 56,272,597 of JAYEPQ010000005.1, read as the reverse complement.
AATATCTTTGCCACTGACTACTGGAACCGTATTCTTTGTTTCAGCAATTTCAGTTGTAGATTGCAGCTTTTTATGGCTACTTATTTGAGTTACATTAAAGGTATGTGGAGCTCATTCAACATGAATTTTGAATTCAGTAGGAAGTTTACCTGAGTCTGTGATATAAGCATATGGATTCTCATAATATATTATTTTTATTGTTTAGAAATAAATATACACCTTATTATTCATCCAAATATAAGCTATATTGGAAACTGGATTCCTTTTTTTAGCACAGCAACAGGATCTGATTCTTCGAAATGTCAGGTGGGACTTGAAAAAAAAAAAAAAAAAAATCTCTTCAATATATATTACATCTCAGACGCACCACAGAGACATTTGAGTCCTATCTGACATTTCTTTTGACCAAATATCATTGTGGTGCATCTGAGATGTAATATACAGAATCACCAGATATTCTTCGGACTTCTCTTGAGGATTCATTGCTGGAAATATTTTATTCTCCTTAAATCCTTCCTTGTGAACTGAAGATCTACCTAATTGTGGTGGCTCTATTTAGAATTACAGGTAAAAAATGTGTGCACCCAATGTGCTACAGTGTATTGAAAAGTTCTGTTGTATTTCAGCTTCTTTCTGAAGAGTTTTGGCTCGGATGTGAGTTACAGTCTATCGAAAGTAAATGGGATTCTTTTATGGTCTACAGACGAAAAGTTTTAATTATCTCAAATTTTCTAGCAATTTCCAATTTAGATTGATAAAATGCTAAGATTATGAATTAGCTCCCGAGTCCAAGGAAAGTTGCAGAATAGCTGAAGGAAACCAGCCATCGGAATATAATCAATAGCGTAAAATTCAGTTTGTTCTCTCAAAATAAGCTGTAATTTGTACAGGTACTTAGAATTGACATAGATATTATGTGATAATAGTTTGGATGACAGGTAACCGTAGAGATGAGATCTTGTACGTTCCGCTGCTGTCCCCATTAAGGTCTCTCATTTCAACTTTTCCACAACCATTTACGAAGCAAATGGTGAATGAATTCGCTCTTCTGAGTAACAGTCGTACGATTACTATAGAAATACTCCAGGCAAACGATGAATGAATTCGCTCCTCTGAGTAACAGTCATACGATTACTATAGAAATACTCCAGCCGCTACACTCCAGCCGCTACAGTTTCCATAATGAACTAAGGCAGGTTCTTTCTTAACTGGAGGCATGATTCACTATATTCTGGCTGAAGCACTGCCATAGATCAAGCTCAAAACAGCTAAGGAACTGAAAATGCTGGCTTGCTAGCACCAACAACGCTAGAAATCGCAAACTTACCTGTGATACCAACCTCAATTGAGACAGCGCAACAAGAAGAAAAAAACATCAATCCCCAGCATCCTCGAAAACCAGCAGCCGAAGAAAAAAACATCAATCCCCAACAGCCGAAGGAAAATCCAGAAGGCAACTCCGACATGGAATCCCACACTTAGACTAGCCGAGGCATTCTAAGCAATAGCACTGCCACCCATAATGGGCACTCGAAAGAGCGATTTGGCAATCAATTCTCGGGCATCAACAGCGCAGCTCCCAGATCTTCGATTGCTTCAGCGTCATCCCCATCCCCGTTCTGTTAGTATATCCATATTCAAACCAAACAACATTATTATCAATCAAAAACCAAAACAATCATCAAACCCCAAAAGGAGGAGAGAAAAAAAATTAAGGGAGAAAATATTTAAGGGTCTGCAGAGATCTCCAGAATCTGGAGCTCATTGTAACCATGATTGAATATGGCCGTCTAATCCTTGTAGAGAGATATTTTTATAGATAACAAATAAAAACTGAAAGTTCTCTTATCTTCCATATAGGAATTGGATGGCCATGGTCCCAAATCAAAATAATATTCCACAACTGCATTCACAATGATTGTAGTTCAACTCGAATGTAACTGAAATCATAATCCATAGTTCCATACGATTTAATATGACCATAAAATTTGTCGATCGATAGAAAAGAGACAATTGAGGTCCATATGTATAAAGGTTGTAGTTAGATTTCTCTAAATACTACCAAACCGATTCCAGTGCAGAGAAAATATCAAAAGCAACTTGCAATGCAACCTTTCCTACTGTCCGTCCATCAAACTAAAGAAAAAACTGCAGGGGGAAAAAAAAATGAAAACCTCACCAAAAAAACTAGAAAACTTCATACAAGAACTTGCTGCTGCTGTCCAACAAGGTTGACTTCGCTTTTCAACTGATCAATTATCACTTGGAACCTAATGAGAATTTGTTCCTTCAAGAACGAGAGTCTGATGAATATATCCCGGCAACTGCAGGTTCCTCTATGAGGTCACTTGCCATCGTTCCCATCCTTTGGTGGAGGCATGTATCGCCAGATTCCAGCTAAAGCACTGCCGTAGATGGAGTGACAGATACTTGAAGTGGCACATGGAACCGCTGTCAGCGGGTTTCCAAAATGCTGACTGGCAAGTACTAGTCCTAGCACCGAATTCTGCCCATCAAGAAGAACACACACGAAAATAGTTAAATATGGTCACAAGTGACAATACACAATTTTATACTGCAACTAAAATCCCAACCTTACCTGCATGCCAACCTCAATTGAAATGGTGCGGGAGGAAGAAACATCAATTCCCAACAACCTTGAAAACCAGTAGCCGAAGAAAAAGCCAGAAGCATGCAGAGCAAAGACAGAGACCACTACTTGGAAACCCGAAGTTAAGATGGCCGATGCACTCTGAGAAATAGCACTACCACATAGAATGGCAACAGTTGCGACTGCTATGAATGGCATCACAGGAGAAACTACCTCGACCAAACTATTGCAGTACTGGTTCAGGGCGGCACCCACTAATACAGGGGCAAGCACAACCTGTGTTCACAAAATGCTCAATTGCATGGTAAATGGATATCTATTATATACACTACCCTATGCAATAATGAGAATGGGTAGGTCCAAGAGTTAATTTTTGGTCTGCCATATTCAAAATTTTGTAAGGCCAGTGTTTGTTAATCCTTCGTATGACCGATTGGCCGCCGGGAAATGGGTTCACCATGTAGCCCTCAAATAAACTAAATACTGAAGACAATGTTTCAAAAAGTTATAGGTGGTGCTAGTATAATTTATTATTACTCGAGTTTAAATTTATAGTAAGGTACTAGGGTTTCATCATCGTATTACTGCAATTACTAGAAAAAAAAAAAGAAGCTGATAGTTTGTGCAATGTACCTCAAAATGCGCATGTACGAAAAAATATTATGCGATGTAAAGACTTCATATGAATAAAATATCTCTTTTGTTAAATGATATAGTAGCTTACTGCTTTTGTTAATACTAGTAAGGTGCAAATGTAACGCATGTGTAAATTTTTAGTACAGTTCAAAATAAGAAGGTAGGTATATTCCTAGATAGAACCGGAAAATAGAATAATGCAATTAAAATACTACAAAAAATAAATATTATATTTATTCCCTAATAAAATACATACATAAATAAATATTTATTTATTAAGTTATGGTTTTTATAAAGACAGGGTCAAGTTAAGTAAATGGATCAGATCTGAAAGTTGCAATAAATATTAGATAGGGCTGACCAATAAAAAATAATGGGCTGGGTTGAGTTATGTAAATGGATCAAATTCAAAATATAAAAACTTTTATCAAACTTTTCTTTAAAAAAATTAGAACATTTAATTTTTCCTTAAAAAAGAAATCAATGCCGAAGGTGTTCTTTGTAGGAAAACAAACAAGGAATAAACTGAGGTTATCAACAAGGCAATTATACGACTATGATTTATTGTTAAAAAAATCAATGATCAAGGTGATTCTGGAAGGGAAACAAAAGAAAGGGGTATCGAGTAAAAGAGAGGGACCAAGGCTCCATATTATTTGCTTTTAAGAGTAGCAATAGATTTTTAAAATAGAAATTAGGATGTACTTTCTTTGCATTTAAATCCAGATTCCCAATCCGATGAGGATTATATGAATCAGATGATCGCTTATCATTTATGTTCTCAAGTTCTCAAGGGATCAACACGCAAGAAAATGTCCATGCTTAAAACTTCCAGCCAAATGATGGGTGCTTACCTGTACTGTTGATATGAAAAGCCCAGCTGGGTCTACAGCAACAAATTGTCCAGCAAGTTTTGATGTCAACAATGGTGTCATTACCTATAATAAAAGAAAAAAAAACCTAATACTGTTGAAAATTTGATAATGGAACTGAACGAATAAGGCAGTGAAGGCAGTGACTGAGATGTGTTCCATTACCGCAGCTGCGAAGGTGCTTGCTGCTGTCATAAGCACAGAAAGTGCTACATTTCCTCTGATACATAATGAAATAATATCAATGTGACATCTATTTGTATAATTAGGAATTTAGAGGGCATATAGTAATACACAAACCTACCGTGCAAGGTATGTGACGATATTACTAGCTGTGCCTCCAGGACAGCAGGAAACCAGTATATCAACCCAGCAGCATAATATGAAGGCAACTTCAACAGCTTGCCAACAAAAAATCCTGACAATGGCAGCACCTGCAATAAAATGATTCATTGATAAATATGACATTAGAGGATAGCCTTGCTTTAATGCAATGAATAGAGCTTTATTCACATTTCTATAGAACATAAAATTAGAAGCCTTTATCAATTTCACATTAGCAGTTTAAATAACCTGCTGATTAATAAATCTGCCCTCATAAAAAAAATTTGAATGCAGAAGTGCAAAATACATATTAGGACAAATGCAAATTTATTTCAGGAACTAAACCTAAGCAACATAGTTCTGGTTTAAAGAAAATGAATGTAGGTACTCTCATTTTCCTTGTTTAAGATCTTTTTCTTTTGAATCAGAGAAACCGCGTTGAGTCCTTTCTAATGATTACTACTGCATTATATTTAGTAAGAACTTGACTAGCCAGCTACCATTAAAACCATGAAAATTCCAGGATGAACTAAGGTCATTTAACTGGGTCACCAGGCATTATATAGATTTCCAATTAGGAAGACATGATTACTTTCCAATCAGTTATCATTCTAAAAGCTAAAGGCGAACACGACCGACTCCGGCGGCTTCGCCCGACTCCGACCGAAATCGGTCGCAGTTCGGTCGGAAAAATTTTCCGACTGTCGGAACTTTCTACCATCGGATCCGATCGGAGAACTCTGATTTTCGACTGACCAACCAAATGAACGTCCAAAGACGGACTCCACCGCTGACTCTGGCGACTTCGCCCGACTCCGACCAAAATCGATCGGAGTTCGGTCGAAATTTTTTTCCGGCGGTGGTCGAAGCCTTCTACCCTCGGATCCGACGGAGAACTCCGATCTCCAACCGATCAACCGACTGGACATCCCTACTAAAAGCTAAAACAAAGTTGCAAATCCTTGATCGCATGTTTGCCAAATATATATTTGGAATTCATTTAAGTTCAAATGGAATGTTTGTCTTCTTTGCCAAATATACTTGGAATTCATTTAAGTTCAAATGGACGTGTGTCTTCACCTACTTGAAATTTGTAATGTGAGTGTGAGTGGAGTTGGATTAAATGACTCTTCTTATGCTTCTTGCCTGAACAAAAGATGGAGAAGTTGAATTTGCAATGAATTGAGTGATGCCAAGAGCTTATTTGCATCTTGAGGAGCTCCTTTACCCTTGCTATGGCTCTAATCTTGTTTTTGCAGTAATGCACCAACTAATGTTCGAAATATTGGATATTAGATTCATATTGAATGAGGAATTTTCATATCGGATAGCAGGATATGAAAATATATATCAAGATATTAGCCAATATTAGGTTGTCTTGTCATATCCGCAGACCCTCCAAAATGATACATCGATCGATATATTGTTCATAGTGGCCACTATTTAGAACATTGGCGTCAACAGAAAACTCCCTTAAGTTCAGTTAAATCCCTGGACTTATAAGAACAGAGGTGAAGCTCCCATAGACAACCCTTTTCCAGCATCACTGTCATCACCTACAGTCCTTAGAGGACAATTACAATAACCCCCCTGGTTATCCTAGATCAAATTCTGACACCAGAACAAGTTTACTTAATTGCTCCTGTATGTTAAGGTTGGCTGAAAGGACAGAAGAAAACAAAAAAGAAGACACTCAGTCCTGAGACCAAGACAATTAAGGCCCCATTTGGCAATAGATTGAGTTAATATTACTCCATTTTTCTAGAGTTATTTTCATTTAACTCCAGAATGCTGAGGTCTGTTTGGAAAGTTTTTAGGGTTGAGATAGCTCCAATTATCTTAAATTTAAAATTGAGATAAATCCAAAAGCATAGACGAATTAAAAATCCTACACTACTACTGTTTCTGCGTGCCTCTATTTTTTTTGAAGCCAATCACACAACAAAATTGGATTTTACAACTCCCGAGGTTAAGGTTTTTAATTGGAGTTTGCATAACATATACCTCCAACAAAAAAATACCGTCAGTTCTCTAAACTCCAATACCCAATGGGGGTAAGATATCATATCCCTTCAAGAATCTAGAGAAGAGGTCAAATAAGATCTCTAATAATTAATAAAGCGTTGATATTTCAAAACAAAAAATTTATAACTCCGCCGGTGTTGTGCTTAAAGATTATCCTTTCACTGCCTATCCTAAACCAGGATAAAGGAGAAGAGTTGCAGTAGGCCTGTGATAGCCAGTATAAAATACTGTCACATATTATGATCAGTGTTCTAAATATCGGATACCGGTTCCATACCGGTAGTCAAATTACATACCAGATACCGAATATCGGGTAGGATATCGCGATATGACTCTAAAAACCGGAATGTCATATCAGTATCATACTGGTTAAAGAATAATCATATAATTGACTATATAGAACATATTAAAACATATAAAACAAGCTTATGGTATTTATCTTGACTTATTTGCATTTAAATTACGAATTTACAGATGTCGTTTAGAACGTCCGTATATGCACAAAGCGACAGATACTCATAATTAAGAAAAATAAGTGAATAACGCAATATGCATTATTCAACTCATCAACAAATTGCAATAAAGTAAATACAATGTAATATGCACTATTCAACTCATCAACTGCAAAATACAATATATAATAAAGTGAATAATTTTGTATTGCAACTGTAATTAATCCACTGGCTAAATATTATCTAATTAATTCCTTTCAAGTGAAATTAATTCACTAAACCACTTTGTATTGCAACTGTAATTTTAGGGTTTCGGCCAGTAACCAGTGAATCAGATTCACTAATTCACACTGAATCAGTGAATCGATTCACTGATTCGGTGTAAATCAGTGAATCAGATTCACTGGCCGAAACTCCACCCAATCAATTTGTGTAAACAACAAAATTCTCTCAAATTTTAAACACTTAAAGTCTCAAACACGCACATTACAGTAAAAAAGAAATATTTATAAAAAAAAAATTTGAAGCTACGCAAGAGAAGAAGATTGACTTACCAATGACTTGGTGTAGGCTCGTCGGCGCCGCTGGAAGCTAAGCAAGAGGAGGAGAGAGAAGTCAAGAGGTCGACGAAACTCCTTTAGGGCGAATCGGGCTCGCCGAACTTCCTTTAGGGCGAATCTGGCAGATCGATCGAAGGAGAGAAGTAGAGAACTGGCGGAGAGGAATTTTAGGGTTTTTTTGGGTGGATTTAGGATTTTTTGGGAGGGGCGAAATGGGATGCGGTCGATCGGTCGAGGAGAAGAAGAGAGAATTCACAAAAATTTTAGGGTTCGCGAATTTGGGGGAAACGAGAGAAGCGGATTTTATTTTTTTCCTATCGGGTCGGGTATAACGGGTTAACGGGTTTCAACCTCAACCTAAACTCATTAACAAATAAAACGATAAATACTCGTATCGGCCGGTATTTAACATATCGGATACCGGTCGATATATCACCACGTGACCGATATATCAGTCCATACCGGTCGAAAACGAGATGCAGTAAAATTTTGGACATACCGTCTCGTTTCTATAGAAAAACCGATATACCGATATACCGGCCGATATTTAAAACACTGATTATAATATGAGCTAAAAAATGAATTTCGTTGGGGCGTTCTCTCCTGAGCGATGCACTACATTGGAGTCCGAATATAGTGAAAAATGTGTGAGGGTCGCTAGATCGTCGCCTAGAAGCGACGCGCCACGTCGGCAAACGGGTGTGGTGTCAAATATAAGAGAGTTTGCACACCTTAATGAGCGGTTGAAGGTAAAAAAATTAGCTCATGAACATAAGATTCGATTGGTATTGTGGAATACAGATTTCCTTACAGATATATTAGTAGAGTTAGTTGATGTTATGATTAGAATGGGGGTTAATATTTTGTGCATACAGGAGACTAAGTGGGTAGGTGAGAAAACTAAAGTCACAGAGCCTTGGGATTATAAACTTTGGTATACGGGGTAGATGTGATCATAGTTAAACAATTACTTGGGGATGTAGTGGAGGTTAGGAGGAAAAATGATAGAATTTTATTAATTAAACTTATTTTAAATAGAGAGATTCTTAATATCATTAGTGCGTATGCAGTACAAATAGGACTTGATGAATCTAATAAATATCAATTATGAGAGAATCTAGATGAGATGTTATAAGGAATACCTATTAGAGAAAAACTATTTATTGGTGGATCTCAATGGGTATATAGGAACTAGTCAAAATGGATTTGATAGTGTATATGAAGGATTTGGTTTAGGAAAGAAATGAAGCTGATAACTCAATTCTACATTTTGCTTTGTCTTATGATTTGATTTTAGCGAATACTTGGTTGAAAAAAAAAGTTTCTCACTTGATTACTTTTAGAATTCGATTGAGTGCGAATCAAATAGATTTCTTCTTAACTAGAATGGTGGATAGAGATAGTTGTATCGATTGTAAAGTTGTGCTAGGTGAGAGTGTAGTAACTCAAAATATAGACTCTTAGTTTTAGATATTCGGATTAGAATAAGACTTAGAAAGGTTAAGCATAAGTTAGATCATAAGATTAAGTGGTGGCGATTAGAAAGTAATCAAAAAGTTCTTGAAAATAGAGTAGTACAAGAAGTAAATTGGAAGGACCATGATGATCCTGATGTATCATGAAATAAAGTGGCTAGCTGCATTAAGAGGGTAACTAAAGATATATTTGGTGAGTCGAGATGTAGTACTCCACCATGTAAACACACATCATGGTGGAATGAATAGATAAAAAATACTATTAAGATCAAATAGGACTTTTATAGAGATTTGAAGAAGAACAATGATGGAACCAACTTTGAAAGGTATAAGCTAGTCAAGAAGAAAACTAAGAAATCTGTTCGGAACACAAAACTAAATTATATAAACAAACGTATGAGAAGTTGGACAATAAAGAGGCAAAAAATAATATATATAGAATTGTTCGAATAAGAGAGAAAGCCTATAGACTTATGTACTGTAAAGTGTATTAAAATGAGCATCAGAAAGTTCTAGTTCAATACGAATAAATTAAAGAAGGAAAGAGTCCTGACTATTCAGTGTGAGGATATAAATTGTAACTTTATACGCATAATTAAAGAATCTGAAATAAAAGAGATTTTGAAGATGATGAAATCAAGAAAAGCTATTGGTTCATATGAGATTCCTATTGAGGTATGGAGATATTTAGGAGAGATAGGTGTTAAGTGGTTGACAGATCTTTTTAACAAGATTTGGCAAACTAAGAAAATACCAAATGGATGGAGGAAGAGTACCCTAGTACCTATGTATAAGAACAATAGTGATATTCAGAGTTGTTCTATGTATCGTGGAATAAAACTCATGTGTTACACTATGAAGCTTTGAGAAAGGATAATTGAATATAAATTGAGACAGACTGTTAAAATATCAGAGAGCCAGTTTGGATTCATGCCGGGACGATCGACGATTGAAGCTATTCATTTACTTCGTTAACTTATAGAGTGATTTCGAGAGAGAAATAGAGATTTGCATATGGTCTTTATTGACCTATGCATATGGTCTTTATTGACCTATGCATATGGTCTTTATTGACCTACAGAAAGCCCATGATAATGTATCACGATAGGTACTTTGGCAGATATTGATGAAAAAAGAGTTCTCGCCAAATATACTGACATAATTAAGGACATGTATGATGGAGTAGTGGTCAATGTCAAAACATATGGTGGTCTAACAAGTGATTTTTCAATCGTAATTGAATTGCATCAAGGTTCTGCATTGAGTCTGTTCATATTTGTTATAGTAATGGATGAGCTTATTAAAACTATTCAGGATAACATATTTTAGTATATACTACTTACTGATGATATTGTCTTAGTTGATGAGACAAGAGCAGTAGTAAATATCAAGTTAGAGTTATAGAGGCACTGATTAGAATCTAGAGGTTTTAAATTGAGTAGGTCAAAAACAGAATATATAGAGTGTAAATTTAGTAAACGACAGATCCTAAACTATAGTGTCGTGATACTAGACGGTCAAGAGATACAAATGTGCAGTCAATTTAGATATTTGGATTATATTATTCAAAATGATAGAGAGATCGATAGTAAGTCAACCATATGATACAAGCTGACTGGTTGAACTTGAGGAGTGCAACGGAAGTTTTATTCAACAATAACATTCCGTTAAGTCTGAAAGAAATTTTTTATAAAACTGCTATTAGGCCAGCAAACTGCTATTAGGCCAGCTTTATTGTGTGGCACAAAATGCTGGGCTATAAAGAAACGTCATTCACAGAAAATGTGTAACAGAGATGCGCATATTTCGTTAGATATGCGGCAACACTAGGAGAGATAAAGTAAGAAATGAACATATTCATACTAAGATAGGTGTAGCATCCATCGCAGAGAAGATGCGCGAAAATTGCTTATGATGGTTTGGTCATGTGCAGCGTAGACCTACAAATACACCAGTTCGACGAGAAGAGCTTATCAACATAGGACAAGTTAAAATAGCGAAGGAAAGACCGAAAAAAACATGGATGGAGGTGATATGAAACAATATAGATTCTAGAGGTTTAAATAAGGACATATTATTTAATAGGAATGAATGGAGAAGGATTATCAATGTGATCGATCCGAAGTGATTCCCTTTTGGTTCATGTAGCCTACTCCAAATACTTGAGATAAAAGGCTTTGTTGTTGTTGTATTTCAAGATAAATAATTTATGCTCTATGGCTACTAACAGTTAATGGGTGCCAATGTCGTTCACCTAGTAGCTGGAGTACCAATTAAAAAGTTTCTTTTCAAGAAAGTTCTTCATGGATATTTCTTCTCTCCTTTGGAGGCTTTCCTGCCTTCATCGGAGCTTCGATGTAAAGTGTATGCCCCTCTCTAAACAATTATTAAAAAGAATATAAAAAAAACTTAAAAATCAAAATCATATAATATACAAAACAGGCAGTCTAACAAAAATTTTGCTCACATTTTTGCTATGCAAGGATCAAAATTAAAGATGACCAGTATCTCTCTATATCATGCATAACAGAAAATATGCCTTCACTTAAAAGAAATGAAGTTGATTCATCTAAAACGTATGACAATCCCATTCCTTTAAGTCATGGATAATATTTGGGTATTGACGTGCAGTATAATCTTTTAGCTTAAGGATCCTTCTTCACAAATGCTTTATACCATAACCACTCTAACCATCAAAGAGCTCTTCAATGCTTTTCTTAGGTTTAACATAATTTTGTAATTACTGAGTTATTGGAGAAAATCAAGTGAAAGATAAAGGCAGCCAATTGATTTTCTTATTGTATTTGAATCTAAGATTCCAGGAACTAAATTGTTAAGTTATTTTAATGAAAGCTTTAAGGTCTTATATTTTTATGTATTAATTAACTATAATAGTTAACTAAAATTATTTGCTTATGCACGTAATTCTGTTTAATTTTGTATACTTAACCCTCCTTGGTATGCACCATTCGATGCCTAGCCTAGTATCTAGTTTTCATACAATACAAAAGATTCTAATAATATAAATTTTTTGCCCTTACCCTTTTTATTGCCCATTAAGGTTGTGTTGACGGGCTGGAACGAACAGTTTTTGAGTCAATTGCATAACAATATTCAAATGTTAAACTTCTAACTTGATGGATTAATAGAAAACTATTCTACTTGTGGGTGGATCTATTTGAGCTGGATGGGGTTATTTGGGCAAGAAAGTGTCCTAGGTATGAATATGTTGCAGTACGCATGTGTTCTTATTTAATTATCATTACTAATAAAATTACTGAAATACCTAAACAATGTTAGGTGCGTAAATATGGATTGCGAAAAACATCACAACATTATAAATACTAAAATCTTTTTATGGACGTGGAGATGGATCAACTATATTTGAGAACAAGTAGAATTGTCGCCTCGAAGTTTCTTTATAAGGAGTCAATAAAACATGGAGAAAATGTTTCAGACGGGAGATTCAGGAGTGCGAGCACAAAGCATAAATATTAACATGCTTCTACAGGATGATAAGAAGCCGACACTCTTCTACAGGGGAAAATCGTAACGTTTGATGGCCCAACACTCAGATTTTTTTTTTTTTAATTTGGAGAAAGGCAAGAGTCAAGACTCTTCTATGGGGTTAAAATTGTTAACTTTAACCGGTCATTCCTAAATGAAAGAATAATATTAACATGCTTTTCTCTTGATACACATTCACACATACATTAAATTGGATAGGTATAGTTAGGCATGCAAACTGATTTGGGGAACAAAAACTACAACAAACTTATTTTGGTTTTCAGAAAAAGCATGTGTAATCTCATTTTCTTTGTTTAACATCTTACCTTCAATATCAAGGAATCTGCATGTGTTCATTTCTAATGATGAGAATTGAATACATTAGAAACAATTTGTCTAGGATTATCAGTAAGGGTGCAAACAAATACAAATATCCACAAATATATTCGTATGGGGATGCAGGTATGGATATGAAAATCCATATCCATTTAGATATGGGTATAGATATGGATCTCTTCGGAGCCGTTTATGGATACGAGATACGGACAAAATCTGGATATGGATATGGATACCTGGATTGCAGAAAATTATACCCATCCTTCGAAGTTATTCACTTTTATGCCCACTAGCCTTCATGAATACGACAAAACCCAATATAACCTATACGAAACTTTTTATGCCCAAACTCAAGTATAATATTAACAGACTTGTAACTTATAGTGGTAATATATTCAATTCCCTACAATAAAATTTAATTTTTTTTATCCAACTCAAATTTGACATCTTAGCTTCAATTACTTATTTAAATAATCTAATTAAAAAAATTCAAAATAAATCCATAACAATAGATGCATCGCCTTGATTTATAACACCCTATGATGTATTTCTATTCACATTTGTATTTATTTTTCTCATATTCCTTTGGTGTTCATATCCCATTTTTATTGGTATTTGTTTTTTCTATATCTGATCCATAGTTGTTCCGACTGAAGCAGATATTGATATAAATTTGTCTTACTGAATCATTTCCGTATTCATATTCGTATCCATGACTGGATAACTGATACGGTATGGTAAGTCCCATATCTAATGCATTTCATCCCTAGTTCTCAAGGTTCTACAACTGAAAACATGAATACAAATTTACAATCCTATGAAATCATAAAGAAAAAGAAAGGTAATTCATGATTATTTTCCAAACAGTAATCATTCTAAAAGCTAAAATGAAACTGTAATTTCCTTCATCAGATGTTTGTCTCATATGCACTTGGATTTTTTTTCTAGGGCTTGACTGGATGAAACAAATTCTAAAGAATTAATTCCTAAATTCCATTTGCCCAAAGGATCGAATAAATCCTTAGGCTTTGCTTGTTTTGATGTCAATTTTGGCGGGCAAAAAAAAATCTAAGGCAGTGCTAGGCAAGTGGAGGTAAGGTGCAGGAATTATGAGATTCTAGGAGAAGAGTGAGAAGGATTTGAACTATCATGTCAAAAAAGGGATTAAAACCGAACTCCTAGTTCCTCAAGAGGTCTAGAGATAAGGTATTTTGGTAGAAAAGAGGGCAATTTGGGGGGAAAAAAAATACCCTTTACCCCTACTCATGATTACCCTAACTCTTGTCAATATTTTTAGTGCTTGACTGGAGTTGGAAAGAAATAGTGCCTCCACTTGCCAAATACAATCCTTTGGATTAGAAAAAGGAGGTAAAGCTCACTTTTTTAAGGATTTTTCTTAGCTATAAATTAATTTTTGGGTAGTAGTTAATGACTAGTACTAGTTTCCAAACAAACTTTTTTAGTGTAATTCTCTGAAATTTACTCCTAAGGAATATAGGTGTAATCTAAAGGGTTCTCACCCTAAATAAGATACAAAGGACTTTCTTCTGAAAGATCCTCAACTCCAAAAGAATATCTTCTTTTAGCCAAAATGGCTTTGTTAACTGGTAATGTGGATGGAGTTAGAATAAAGGACTTTGTTTAGGCTTCTTGCTTTAGAAAAAATGATCCAATTATGTCAAGGCCTTCAAGAACTCCTTGCTATGGCTCTAATTTTGTTTTCTGCAGCTCCAACTGAAAACTCCCTTAAGTTCTGTTAAATCTCAGATTTTATATGAGAATAGAAGTGAACCTCCGATAGATAGCCCATTTCCTATCATCTCCTTTATCATTTTTTATTCTTACATTCCTATGGCGTTGATTATGCTACTCTTTGTTTATCCCAAAGTTTGGTACCAAAGCAGGTTACTTTAATTGCTACAGCACGTCAAGGTTGTCAGACAAAGCAGAAAAGAAAAAAAAGAAAAAAATATCAAGTCCTGAGATTAAGAAAATAATATATCACAACCCTTCAAGAAGCTAGAGAAAGAGATTTAATAACCTTAAAAAGTGTTGAAATTACAAATTAACTTCCTTAGGTGCTTTGACAGCACAAAATTGGAGAAAAAGCTCTCTCCTTAAGCTACAAGATAATTTTTGTAGGGAAGCAAAAAAGTTTTATTGACCTCCAATACTAATTTCAAAATCATCATTATTCCATTCATCAAATAGTCATCCTGACCACCAAATTCTATGATTCACGAACTCTTCCTTTATGGCTAACACTATGGTACTCCATGTCGTGAGTTCATGTCTTTTGTCAAGAATTTGACTAACAATTTGCGCACGTAATTGGCCATAAAGAAGGAGAAAAAAGAGACAAAAACCAGTTAACACTATCAATGAAGAGTTCAATATCACCTCCATATCACAAATTTCATGTTCTTTCATGTGGTGAATCTTGGCACTAGAGAAAAATTCTTCCACACTCCGCGGGTATCAACTTGTAGCATCATTAGAGTTCTATAGTCACGTCTTTTCTCAAAAATTTGACTAACACATAATTGACCATAAGAGAAAAAGAAGGAGAAAAAACTAGTTGACACTATCAATGAAGAGTCTGATATCACCTCCACCTCACAAATTTCATATTCATTAATGTGGTGAATGCTTGGCACTTAAGAAAACTTCTTGGACACTCCAAGGGTATCAATATGTAGCATCACTAGAGTACTACTCTTCAATCGTAAAATTGGCACTAAGCTCAAAAAAAAAAGGCTGAAGGCTGGCACCTATTTTGCACAATTCTTCTAAGAGGGTAACTTATCCGTATTGAACACGCACCACTGTTGGCGAAATTTTTTTATGGCAAACAATCACATACGATTCTTGCCCGATTCTTGTCGGATTTTTTATATAATATTGGTGAATATGCGGATATATAGTCATGTATATATACATGCTAGATTCATATTAGATATGTTTTGGCACTACTACAGTATAATGATGAGTTTAATACTTAAATTATTTTAATAACCCTTCATTTTTCTTTAGCCATAAATAAATAAATATATAAATAAATAAACAAATAAAATAATAAATATGACCTTTCATTTTCTCTGACCTCCCAAACCTTTCATCTTTTTTAATATCTCAACCTTTCATTTCTCCATGAATTCTCTAAATTAAATTTATCTTTTCAATTCTTAAAATTAAACCTCCACTATCTTTTAAAATTTCTTCAAACCCTTTATATTCCATAACTCCCAAATCCAACACTATATAAATCCAACAATCTCTTTTCAATTCAACACATATAAACTCAATCTCTCTAAAATTCTTCTATCTTTCTCTCAACATCCATGTCGCCGGAGCATCTTTCCGAAGCACCCCAATGGAGCTGCCGGAGCCACCATAGGAGTCACTACCGGAGCCGTCACCACTTAGCCGAAGAGGAACACCTTCCTCCTTCTCTTTCCACAATTTTGAATTCCCACCCTTTTTGTCAAAAAATTGATTTGTTGTGATTGATAATTGAGGGCTTTCCATAACGAATCAAGGTGAGTTCATTTAGAATTCACTAATCATGCTATTCTATTTAATTGTTATTTTAATTACACAGTTTACCTCTATAAATTTATTTATCTTATATAAATTCATCAACTACTTATAATTATTCCTGTTATTAAAATCCTGTCATTTTTATTAGACATTGTTATTAAATTTGAATCACATTGTAGCTAGATTTTAGAATATACGATAATAAAATATTTGATAAATCACGCAAACTATAATCGTGAAAAATTACTGTTTGCGACATCTCTTTGTGTCGGTATCCAGGCAAGTTGTTTTGAATATTGGTTATTTAATTAAAAAACGTGCGTTGCACGAAAAACCTCCCAGCATTCATAAACTTACCTAGACAATATATATCTATGATATTTCAAATCAGTAAATTCTTTTATTTAGCCAATTGTGATTTATTCAATAAAGTATAAATCGAATAAACTCTTGAACCATATTGTTAATAAACTATTAAAATCGAATTGAAATATTGCACATGATATGATAATGATCCATATACAAATTATAAGAATAAGAATTTAGATGTGACATGAACTATAATTGAATAACACTTGGTTGGGGGAGAAATTGAATGATCGAATCATGGAAATATATTCTGCTTCAATTGTAAACTTGTTAAATTATACAACTGAATGTTTCGCACATCATGAGTGCGTGGTGATTTGCTGGATCACGCCTGATTATTCATGTTTACCTGACGGCAAATCCAAATCAGTATCAGATAATCCATATGACCATTTCTTAGATCCGTATAGAAGAATTGAAACAGTAATATCCCATCAATTAACTTTTCCAATTATATTTAATCTTAGACAAAGAAATTCTTGTTATAAAACTGACTACATTAGATGACATTACATTTAACCTATAATAACTAATTTTATTGTTACAAATTAATAATATATTTTTATATTCTTTCAACTATTTCTACATGTATTTTAGTTACAATCTGACAACCTGAGTACGCATGCCCAGACTTATCGAGACACACAGAAACTAATGCAGGGTCTGGTGTATTTTGAAGCGCATATTGAAGGCCAATACAGGACTAAAATATCTTGTTTCCTCTTATTCAGTTTTACTATATTTTGTTATTTTTTTTTTTCATATGTATCCAAATTTCGTTTCAATCAATAAAAAGTCAAACTTTTGTTAAATTTTCATATCATTATTATTGAGTATTATTGTAGCAAATGTATTGATATTCTACCGGAGCTTTTAGCATATTCAAACCGAATATGTTGTCTATACATGCTATTCGTACTCGTATATCATATATTGGGAGCGGAGCGTAACATTATTAATAAATTAGAGTGATTCAACCGTATCTATTTATACTTTATTGTATATGTAGTAAATTATTATTTAATTGACATATCTCTGGAGAATGTGTATATGCTATATTTGCGATTTTGTGTATCCACATTATCCCTATAGTACCCTATAGGGTATTCAAACCTTTGCCATATAACCTAAGTTGACACATTTCTAACTTTCAAGCAAATTAGAGGCTTGCACTGGTTTGAGAATTGTTCCTTATCTCTGGATTCAATTTTATCATGTGGATTTGCTCCGAGGTTCATGTATATAGGATTCTGCTACTTTAAATAATGGGGTATTTACTGGTTTGTCCCTCAAATCTTTATATATTATGATTTTGCCCCCCATATCTTCATATTTAGAATTTTGCCCCCCAAATCTCATAAGTTACAACAATTTTGCCCCCCTCTCTAACTTTCCCTAACACAGTTAAATATTTGACCATTTTACCCCTCTTTTCCTCTTTTATTTTCCTCATCTCTTCTTCTTCTCTCTTCCTCCCCTCTTCTCCTTTCTTCATTATTTCTCCTCTCTTCTTTCTCCTCTCTTCCTCCTCTCTTCTCCTCTCTTCCCTAACACAGTTAAATACTGAAAGAAGAGAGGAGAAATAATGAAGAAAAGGAGAAGAGAGAAGGAAGAAAGAAGAAGAAGAGAGGAGGAAAATAGAAGAGGAAAAGAGGGGTAAAATGGTCAAATATTTAACTGTGTTAGATAGGAGGGCAAAATTGTTGTAACTTATGAGATTTGGGGGGCAAAATTCTAAATATGAAGATTTGGGGGGCAAAATCATAATATATAAAGATTTGAGGGACAAACCAGTAAATACCCCTTAAATAATTTATGGCAACAATGTTTATTCTTGAATTTCGAGAATTTTTTATCTACAATATTAGAGGTTTAGTAAAGAAAGATACCGTGTACTGGAGCACGAATCCAGCAGCTAACTGCTTGGGCATCAAGAGCGCAGCTTTCAGATCGTCAAGCGTCAGCGTCATCCCCATCCCTAATTCAAAATCAACATCAATTAAAACAAATTAAATCGACATCAATTGATTAATTTAATCTCAAAAACATTAATTGATTAATTAAAACAAAGACAGCTGATACCGAGCATTGTGAGCGTGAGGCCGACGATCTGCAAGCTCCGGCCGACCCAGAGAAACGACGGCGGCCGCCAGAGAGCGACAAGGCAGGCGGACCCCACCCAGATAGGGAACCCCAGCGAGAGGGCCTCGCCCAATCGCACGACGATCTCGCGCGCATTTAAGGCTTTGGTTTCGATCGCTCCATCGCCGCCGCTACTTGCTGAAGGGTTTGTGGTGGCATGAAGAGGAGCAGCAAGTGATGGATTTGGAGTTCGAATTCTTAGGCCAGTGTGGGCTCGGATCTTGGTGGTGGGTTGTTTTGAGAGGTTGATGGAGGTGATGGGGGTTTGAACTTGGTGGAGCCTGCAGCGGTGGAGTGAGGAGGTGGTGGCGGTGGGCGTCGCCGGCGGCCGTGGGAGCTTAATTGAGATCATGCTTCTTTTAAGGGGAATTTCTAGATGGGCACACGATTTTTCCTAGTGAGCACTCTCTCTGTTCAAAAGAGAGGTTTTTCCTAGTGAGCCTACCAATATTCTCCAAATACCCTCGTTCCTCCTCTCCTTCATCTTCTCCTCTCTCCCACAACTTCTCGCTGGACAACATCGTCTCCGAGCACGGCGAGAAGGCCCCCAACGTCGTGTACTGCGGTCTCTTCTTCGACCGCGTCGTCGCTGTCAAGCGCTTCAACAAGTCAGCCTGGCCAAGAGGGACGAGAGGCTTCTCGTTGCCGAGTGCATGCCCCACGAAACCCTAGCCAAGCATCTCGTTGCCTAGTTCGTTGCCGAGTTCGTTGCCGAGTTCATGCCCACGAAACCCTAGCTAATTGGTCTATGTCATTGATCCGGGCTGCACAGTCCGGACAAGAGCCCCGTGTCCGGGACTGTTAGTCTGGACAGTGGGCACTGGTCCGAACTGTGCAGCCCGGACCAAGGAGCTAGGTTTTTCAAACAAACCTTGACATACAAGCACATAAATGTAACCAGTAATTAATCCATTGGATTTTCCTAATCCACTGAAAAATGTAATCTAGGATTATAATCCTTAGGATTGAGTCTATCCTCAACCTAAAGACTATTAGGCATATTGGTTGAAAGTAATAAACTCGTTTCAAAACACATGGCAAAAATTCAACATACAAGGCAGTGAGACTAATTCAATATAACAAGGTGATAAAAGAGAAAAATGAAAATTGTGCATCCAGGGAATCGAACTCTGGTCAATTCCATGGGAGGGAAATATGATACCACTACACCAGATGCACATATTATGACGTGGAAATTTAATTTGTTTTACTTAGTCATATGTTTACAAGTACCGTTTATCTCTCACCCCTCATTCGGGCTAACCAGTCCGGATCTATGCTCCCTGTCCGGGACTGCTAGCCCGGATGGGGAGGCTTCATCCGGGCTGGCTAGCCCGGATCAGGGTTCCAGATTTCCGACCAAGATGAAGGAAGGGTATTTTTGACCAAAAAAAATAATGGCAAAGTGGTAAATAAAACGATCTTTTAAGTGGGCTCACTAGGAAATATGCTGTGCCCATCTAGAAACTCCCCTTTTTAGGGGGGAGTCAACGATCGGTCCACAGTGATATCACCAGTGCTAATTTACAACTCTACAACCAGAGCTCATATGAACCTAGACGGGTCGGATACGTAGACAAGGGCCTATATGCGTTTATGGAGTTTGTAGAGGGGCACACCATTTTTCCTAGTGAGCCAACTTAAAAAGTTCTTTTATATTACAAGTTTGTTATCAATTTTTTTGAACTGAAATGCCTATTTCTTCAACCTCTTTCTCCTCTTCTCAAATCTAGTTCAGTTAACCCACAAAAAAAACAAAAACAAAAACAAAAACCCACAACTATTCTATCAAATCTTTTCATATATTAAATTATCTCACAAATTAAATTCGAAAATTGATTTTATTATGTCTTTACTTACTCAAAAACACTAGAAACATTGCAGATTAATAAAAGTTATGAACTAAAAAAAAATTAAAAGTTAGAACTGGAAATTCGGACAGTGGGCTTCTGTCCGGACTTCTAGTCCGGACAAGGGCCACTATAAATAAGTCTTTTTTCATTTTATTATCCATAAAATCATTGTAGTATAGTGGTGAGTATTCTCACTGCTCATGAGAGCGCTTTGGGTTTGATCCCGCCAACAACAAATCACATTTTACTTTATTTTATTTTTCCAAATAAATACATTTTTCTGTGCAACTATAATGAATCTAATTAAATTCCTGACTCAATTTCTTTTCTTAGCATTTCATATTAAATAGTTATCTACAAAAAACTTTCCTTAGCATTCCACATTAAATAGTTATCGACAAGAAACTTTGAAGAAAACCTGTGACATAACTTGGACGTGTTATCTACCAACAGACTGCAATTTGCATCACTATTCTAATTCAAAAATAAATTAGATGAAATACATAATGATAGGTTAACCATCTAACATTAGCAACCTAATCATCACTGGAGAAACCAATTGAAAATCAAGAAAGTAAAAGGGGACAATATAATCAATAATACAATATTTTAAAAATTCATATTAGTCTAAAACTAGAGAAATTATTAGATACATATTATGCAAATATAGTAGTCGAACAACATAAAACATAAAAAATCATAATAATATCCATAATAAAGCAAATACAAAAGAAGTCTATCAAAAAAAGTTTATAACATATCTATAACATGTTATACGATTGGAAAATTAATGAAATTTTGCATATTTTACAACTAGTATTACAATAATTTAATTTTTCATTAACTATAATCAAAGTAAAAATTGTGAGGTACACTTATAAAAAAAAATGAATTGTGAGGTAAACTTATAAAAAAATTTCATCTATGATAAAAAAAACCTCCACCTCCAAAATTCCAATGCTCCACTCTCAATTTTATTATCAAAACCCTTCCACCACTACCACCACCTCCTCCTCCTCTCCAACCCAACAAAACCACCAAATCCAAAAATCTCCCATTCTTTGCTAAAAAAAGACCAAAATAAATAAATTGCTAAATGAGGAGGAGATCTCATCCATCTCGATCCAAAAAGCGACGGCAGGACGGCGGGCGTGGGCTGGATCACCGGCGGTGGCGGTGGCGGGCAAATTAAAGAGAGAGAAAAAAAATAGGAAGGAGGAGGAGGTAGGGAAGGGGAAGATGGAGATGAAGATGAAGGATTAGGGGAGGTGAGAGAGAGAGGGAAGAGATGAGTTAGGATTTTTGAGTTCCGTTGGAGAGGTGAGGGAGAGAAGAATGGAAGTGGGGGAGAAGAAAGGGAAAAGTGGGAGAGAAAGAAAGTAAGAGTAATATTGGGATATTGGGTGTGCTCACTAACAAAACCCTATCTTTTAAAAAAAGAGGATGGGCTCAGTAGGAAAAATGGTGTGCTCCTTTGGAAACTCCCATTTCTTTACTCAGTTGCAGTGACTACCGGTGCATTGGTCCGTTTAGGCTAGTTTTTATCAATTTTGACAAAATCAAACTGAACCGATTAGAAAATAAGAATAAAAACCGAAGCGAACTATTCAGTTTTCTTCAATTCAAGATTTCAACTTGTTAAATAAACTTGTTTAAAAATTATAATTTTAACGATTTAGTAACCATATTTCTTCAAGTTATTTATCCGATTGATGTGTTATATATATATATATATATATATATATATATATATATATATATATATATATATATATATATATATATATGAGAAAACAGAAAATTCATCGAAAAATGAAAATGAGCTAACAGCTCACGTAAGTTACCTGGGCTGTAATTCATTTCCACTATCTCCAATAATTTTTTTTTTAAATCTCTTTTGGATTATGATCCCCTATGGTTCACTCATACCTAATTTCTTGAGTTTTAATTTTGATTTGATTATCCATCAAGTGGACATAAATTTTAACGGTTTTCAATGAATAAACATTTTGTATCCACTTGATGAAAGTGTAAATGAACTCCAAAATTCTTGAAATTTAATCTTGTTATAGTTAAAGAGATAGAAATTCTAATTCTAGAAAAATTTTGAAGGCAAATCATCGGATTATTGTATTTTTGCCGCTAGTTCATGTAATTTTTCTTTAGCTGGCGGCTCACCTATAGTAATCCCACACACACACACATATAGAGAGAGAGAGAGAGAGAGGAAACGAGAAAAACTATATCATAGGAGGGGCTTCCTCCTATGATGCTTAGGTGAACAAATAGGATGTTTGCACGTGGATTGAGCACATGGACTGTTTTTAAAAAAAACCATCCACCTAATATTTTTTTTTTAAAAAAACCATCCACCTAAAGTTTAAGTTTAAGTAAGTTACGATGAAGTAGAAACCAACCATCAAATATAGTATTCTAGTTGGGCATTTCAAATGTTTCAAAAAAATCGTAAGTAAATAAATTGCTGGGAGTGGCAATCCTCCAAATTTCTGGCAGTTTGATACTCGAACAGTGCGAGAAGACGGGGAATTCTAAATAAGCACACAACTTGACTTAGTTGTAGAACCAAAAAAAAAAATCTTGCAGATGCGAGGCCGG
This sequence comes from Dracaena cambodiana, assembly GCA_036321105.1. Lineage (NCBI taxonomy): Eukaryota > Viridiplantae > Streptophyta > Magnoliopsida > Asparagales > Asparagaceae > Dracaena > Dracaena cambodiana. Next base: position 56,249,279 of record JAYEPQ010000005.1, on the reverse strand, counting down.
TCGCCCGTCTCGCGCGGCGAGCCCTGCCTCCATCTAGCGCGGCAAGTCCTGCCTCCGCCTCACGCAGCGAGCCCAGCCTCCGCTTCGCGCATAATATATTCGGGCCCCGCTTCGGACTATTTTGTGTATTCTACAAATTTTAATAAGAGTCCAATTAATTTTTGGGTGCAGAATCAAGACCAGATACAACGAATCTTGGAGCAAGTCTTATCAAAATGAAACTCAAATATCTCATTCTGTCTCTATATATAAGAAAACTCTTTCAACAACCTGGAGCTTATAAATACCCTTCTAGAAGGAGTAAAAAAGAACTTTTGGGAACCTTTGGCCAGATCTCTCTCCCGCGCAAGAGTCCGAGCTCAAGAAATCTCCATCGCCTCCAATCATCGACGTTGGATCGTCAACAAGAAATTGATCAATTCTCATAACTGTCTTGATCCCACGATCTTCTAATAAAATAGAGCGACGTGTTTTATAAGTCCTCTCGTCTGTTTTTCTTTTCTTAAATCTTTTAATTGTAATCGAAAAAAGAGAAATTTCTGTAACCTCAAATTTTTCTCAATGGCAATTGAAAGATATTCGGTTTTTCCCAAAAACAGACTAGCGACTACAGTAGGAGAATTTTTTACATTGAAGAGAAGATGTTGGTCCAATCTGACGTCAACAATATTGGAGAAACAGTGAAGATATTGGTGAACGAAGTCGCCAAAGAAGAACCTATTGCAGCGCAAAAACGGATCCGAATCCGCAATCGGAACAGAGGGCGCGCCGTAGAGCACTCAGAGCCCTTTTGCATACTAGACTCAAAATTAGTTTAGCACAAGTCAAGATGAATGCCGGGCTCAAAATCAGCGTAGTATAAGTCAAGGTAGATGCCAGACTCAAAATCAACCTAGCACAGGTCAAGGTGGATGTCAGGCTCAAAATCAGCCTTGCACATGTCAAGGTGGATGCTAGTCTTAAAATCAGATTAACACAAGTTAAGGTGGATGTCAGGCTCAAAATCAACCTTTTACAAGTCAAGATGGATGCCAGGCTCAAATTCAGCCCAACATAAAGCAAGACAGATGCCAGGAAAAATCTCAGCCTAACACTTCTTAGCCTAGCATATATCAGCCTGGCAAATCTCACCTAGCACATTTCAGCCTGATAAAGATTAACCTAGCACTTCCCAGTCTGGTAAAGATCAGCCTAGCACAAATCAGTTTGGTAAAGCTTAGCCTAGCAAATCTCAGCCTAGCAAAAATCAGCCTGGCACATCTCAGCCTGGTAAAAATCAGCCTAGCACATCTCAGCTTGGTAAAAATCAGCCTAGTATAAATCAAGAAGGACACCAGGCTAAATCTCAGCCCCGCATGAGCAAAGTTGAACGCCAGGCTGATTTATAGCCTAGCATAAATAAAACTAGATGCCAGCCTAGCATAAGTAAAATTAAAAAACAAATTAAGTCTAAGCTAGTACGCGAGGCTACTTCACCTAAGCCAGCATGCGAGGCTAGATTGGTACGCCAGGCTCGTCCAGTACGCGAAGATCGTTCAGTGCACGAGACTAGAGTTAAGGCTCAGCCTTGCATAAAAATAGAAGAATGCAAGGTTGCCCAGCAATTTTATGCAAGACAGCTCAAAACTAATGTTGGACATCGAACCAATCTGAGGGTTGACAAATATAACTTGCATGATTTCTCAGAGCCGTCTGTCTGGGCAAATAGACTTCGCTCAATAAGCAGGTCCTGTCCCCAAAAGATGGTTATATTAGTATCACGAGAAGAAACTCCAGATTTTTTAATGTATCTCTCAAACAAAAGGAGAGCCGCACAGCCCCATTAGTCATGCTGCTGCAAAAAATTAATCGCAGCAGTCTCGACTCACTGTCGTTGTGAAGCCCCAAGAACATCTGTATTCAGCCGGCTGTTAGCATCGGAATCTAGTATTCTGAAGAGAAGACGACTACAGAGGCGAGACTCTGATCAGATCAAGAATTGCCCACTTTCACGTCGAATATGGTGAATAAAGGTAAGAAACCAGTCGTCGAAGAGTATGCCTTTGATATGAAAACAGAGAAAACCTATCATCACACACGCCTCAGGTCGGTCGTGATGGCTCCCCGCGATTACAATAGATTGGCCGGGGGTTATGATGAGGAATATGAAGAGTTTAGCGAGCATTCGTCCATAGCAATGTCGCGATCGCACGCCTCCTCTCAGTCCGGGAGAAGGACTGAAGAGTTTAGCGAGCATTCACGTCGAATATGGTGAATAAAGGTAAGAAACCAGTCGTCGAAGAGTATGCCTCTGATATGAAAGCAGAGGAAACCTATCATCACACACGCCTCAGGTCAGGCGTGACGGCTCCCCGCGATTACAATAGATTGACTGGGGGCTATGATGAGGAATATGAGGAGTTTAGTGAGCATTCGTCCATAGCAATGCCGCGATCACATGCCTCCTCTCAGTCCGGGAGAAGGACAGTTAATATAGTCGAACGGTCGACCAAGATGAGTCAAAAGATTGAGGTGCAAGAGCGCCTCATCCAAGAGCAGAAAAGGAGTATCGAGAAGCTCAAAGCGATACTCGCAAAAATCATAGAAAACACTCAAAAAAACACAGAAGATGGAGCATGAGGTTCTTCCTCTTCTGATAAAGCAAAGAAGGATGAGACCAAATCCAACATAGATGCTGAGAGAAAAGGCGGAAAGGACGGATATGTTATCGAGCCCCACACTGAAAAAATGGAGAAACTTCAAAGTCAAATCGAAGCATTAATGCACCAAAAATAATTGCAGGAGACGGGGATTACGAGATCCTACCCGATAGAGTGCGAGTCCGCACTGTTTCCGGCAAAATATAAGCCTTTGAAATTAGAATAATATAATGGGAAGGACTCTCCAAACCAGCATATATATTATTTTCTTTCTTAGACCGGTCATCTAATGAGTAATGTCCTAGTAATGACAAAGATTTTTGCAAGTACCCTGCGAGGGCCTCATTCACTTGGTTTATATAGCTGCCCCCAGGAACTATCAATGCTTGGTCTGATGTGGAAAGAGAGTTCCTAGCCCGCTTCTTTGAAGACGATATCGAAGTATCCATCAAATCTCTTCTAGCAAACAAGCAAAAAGAAGATGAGACGGTTAAAAGTTTCATTGACCATTTTCATGAAATGTCAGTTCGATGCCTGCAAGGCATGTCATAGGAAATATTGGTGGAGACTTGCAAATACAATCTCTAGACCAGCATATCGGTCAAAATGGGAGCAGTAGAGTCCAAAACCTGAAAGGATCTAGCCAAATAAGGACAGCAAGTGGAGGATATAATCCGACATATCAATGAATATCATGCCCAGATAAGGATGACCATGAATCAGCCACAAGCACAATTATCCTATCTTAAGAGCAAGGAGTTAATGACTACTAGGCCTGCTGCAAACAAACAACTACAGAATAATCGAGATTCTTCTAAATCTCAATGGACATATGATTTTAAAGATGAAAAAGCAGTCACATTCTTCCACTTACTGAATAAAAAGGAGATGCTTAAGTTACCCAAAAATCAAAAACCAGAGAAAACTAGAAAGACAGATAATCCCAAGTATTACCTCTACCATTAAAATATTGGGCACCCAACCAAGAATTACTATGTTCTGAAAGATAAAATTCAGACACTCATCGAGACAAATGTAATCCAGTTGAGACTTGAACAGAAGGTGTCCGCGAATGCAATGACAGTTGATGAGTGCCATATATTGTACATTTACAGCCTCCATATTATCTATTTTTGTATTTAAATAATATTACTCGGGTATTTTTAGTATGTTTTCAGGTAAACCTATTCCTATAAGGAGATGATATAAACTCAGAGCCGGATTAGGAAACCAAGTCCAGAAAAGAGTTAAAAGTGAGCAAAACTACAAGAACATGATACTGTAGAGAGTCAAAAATCAATACAGTCAATCCAATCAAAGGAAAAGAATAAAAGATTCATGCAGAAGAAAGTTGAAGCCCAGAAGAGCAACTTTTGCCGCTATTTGGCGGCATTTTCCGCCAATTGGAGGCTCCATGGGGCCCACTTTGGGTAGATTTTCTACGGGGGTTTCGATGTAATTTTGTAGTTTCTCACTTGTACTAAAATTAGGATTTGATTCTCTGAAACCTATATATTGGTCGTATCGTTATAATCTAGGGTTTATGATGTAATTTTGTACTCGAATTTTATTAAATAAAATTAGGGTTTGCTGAATGGGTGACGACCGCCATACCGATTCCAGAGGTACCTTTTCTGCTCATCATTTTTTCTTAGGTAATCTTCTTCTAATTGATTTTAGATAGATTTATCTTGCTTTCTAGTATAAAACTTTAATCACTTTCTAGGAAAAATAAGATCTTTTTAATTAGAACTATGAGTAGCTAATTTAGTTAGCTCTAGGATGTAGATAAAACTAGGAATCCACCATGTAGTTGCTCTCTAATGTTTTCTTCCTAAATAAAATAATAAAAATAAGATTTTTCAATGAAAATATTAAAATATAACAATTCGTAGATTAATGCTTTAATAACTTATACTTAAATTAGATTTCTTAATAGCTCATACTTAGTAAGGATTTGGGGTTGTTACTTTTCATCTTTATCATAGAGTTATCTAATGATTTAGTTTATTTTTATGAAAAGTTATATTTTTGATGTGTTATGCTTGCACACCACTTGATAACACATGCTTAGAATATTTTAAGTAAAGATTAAAACTAAAAAAATTAATTTTTATGATAGGTAGTAGATAATAGAAGTAATACATGGTTGGAAACTAGTAGATTCTATATTTTAGGCTAATTAGAATAATTCAAATCCAACTTAGAAACCGTAGTTAATCCGATAGGACTAAAGAATTAGTGAGAATGCAAAAACACCCTAGATCAGTGTGGGAACGACCTGTAAAGTACTACACCGACACTGTACGTTTGCAGTAAATTTTACACATCAATTGTTACCATGCGATCCTTGAAAATTTTGGCCAATGCATATCTGATCCGTGCAGGCAGGATGGCGGTAAAGAACTACGATGCACAAAATTTGATGGCAAAATGACTGTCATAAATAAAAAATTAAAAAAAAGAAGAAAAAAGAAAAAAGAAGAAAAGAAAAGAAAAAAACGTACGAATTTTTGTTGCCCAATGCCACCAAGGCAATGGGAAGAGAAATTTAAAACTTCTTACCCTATCATACTGGAGTAAGAGTATGAAATTAAATAGCCCAAAGTAAGAACGCGAGGTTATGCCCGCATATAACGTGAGGCTAAGCCAGCGTAAAATCATTTAGGACATGAAACTAACTCGAGACTAAGCCAGTGTAAAGTCATCCAGATGCGAGGCTAACTCGAGACTAAAGCAGCATGCATGGTTATACTAGTCCGTGAGGCTCAGCCAGTGCATAGAATTCATCTAGAGTACAAAAGTGAACAGAAATACGAGGCTAAGGTTCAATCCCACATAGTCTATTACAAAAAAAAAAGTAATTTATTACTATATGATGAATTTCATGGATAGCCAAAACAAGTCCCATGCAGGGGACGAGACCCACATCCAGCCAAACAAGGATATGTATGAAGGCAGTATAAAGAACGCGAGACTAATACCTGCGAACAACGCAAAACTATGCAAAGCAAAGCCAGCAAAAAGTACAAAAACTCCTAAATGCGAGGCTAATTTGCAACCCCGCATAAAATAGTTGAAATGCGAGGATAACACATACACGAGGCTATTTGGCAAACCGCGTGATTTTCATTACTAGAAGAGATGCAGAATACAAGGCAAAGTTGCAGCCGGACATAAAACCCTCAATACGCAAAGATAAGCTAGCGTGTGACAAATACAGCGCGCGAGGTAAATCTAGAGCACAAGGCTAATCCGGAGTGTATAGATAAATCAGAATGCGAAACTAAGTTTCTTCCTTGCACAGAATGATCAAAATACAAAGCTAAGTTTCAGCATGCACAGAAGTCTAAGATGCGAGGTTAGCTCTCAACCCCACACAAACTTCAATGAAGAAGAAAGTGATCAATTGAATGCTTATTGTAACCAGTCAAATGTAGCCCACAGAGGGGGTGGGACCCACACCAATAAACTTTGTATACAATGCAAAGCTAAACTCCGCATACAACGCGATACTAAGCTAGTGTAAAGTCATCTAAATGCGAGGCTATGCTCGCAGCTGAAATGTGAAGCTAATTCAATGTTCGAGACTAAGGCAGCACATGAGTCTAACTCAATGTGCGAGGATAAGCCAGCACATAATCTAACCTCGTATATAACGCAAAGGTAAAACTAGCCCAGTTTTGAGGCTATGCCGGCTTAAAATGCGAGGCTAAGTCTGCAACCAAGATAAAATGAGCCTAAGTTTGCATTCTGAACACGAAGCAAACATCGCATAACACCATCAAAGGTGTAAATTTTATAATTTTCTGATGCTTTACAATGGGGTCAATTCTGCAAGAAAATCAGAATTTGCATTAATTTTATAAAATCAGAGACCACAGAACCCATAGAGGGTTGGGACATATTATAACTTCTCACTGGGAGTAGGGATACAACTACATCTCACAGGGGGATGGTGACACATTATGACTCATTTTTGTCGCAGGGGTTGGGATACATTAAAACCCCTACTTCGTCAGAGACAGTTTATTGAAGTAAGAAGAGCTGCACTAGGAGTGGGGTAGTACTGATATTTTCTCACAAACATGTGATCCCTCCGGGGGGGTGCTTACTTACTGAACTATGCACAAATGACGCGACAGAGTATATTTAACTCATAATCAACTTCCAAATAGCTCAACAACTAGGGGTGAAGCATCTCAAGGCGTAGGACAATTTGAAGCTTATCGTTGACCAGATGACTGGAGAATACGAGATTAACATGAAGTCCTTGTGGTCTATCATCAAGCGGTAATCAAAATGGCCAACAAATTAGAAAAATTTTACATCGACCATGTGTTGCGACACAAGAATATGTACGAAGATGCCCTCGCGTCGCTCATCCCAACTTTGGTGCTAATACCTGAGTCAAGCAAGCGTGTCACTATCGGGAGCCGCAATCTTTGTTGCCCTAAAACAATATTGGAGGCAGATAAAGTGCACCAAGTTGGATCAAATCTTGAGCCCCTGGACTAGCACTCTTCATTCATAAATTATGTATCATATGACATACTTTCAAAAGATCCGAAGGAAGCGGTCTCAGTAAAGAAGAAGGCAACTAAACTCTACTGTGATGCAGTGTTACAAACTCTATATTGCAAATCACATGATGGTACCTTCGCTGCTTCTCAAAAAGGAAAGCTCAAGAAGGACGTGCAGGGCCCACCACGCAGGGTCAAAACTCCGGATTCGCATAAGAAGAATCAGCTATTTTTGTGCAAATGCTGTGGTATACTCAAAGCATTGCCACGCTCACCAATCCAAACAACAAATCCAATTATATCAAGCACGTATCTCAAAAGGAAAGGCTTTCAAAGAAAAGGATCATGGTCCTTAAGACATAAAAAAAAAAACAAATTCAAACCTCAAATGGGAAGGTCCTTCCGTGGTAGAGACGGTCCACTCGAATGAAATTTATCATTTAAACAATGAAGGCAACTTCACCCGAAGGCCACAATGGCTAAGGGGAGAGGAAACTGAAATCTTTACCAACCCTGCCATACTTGGGTTAGAAACAACCTAATGCTGAAAAGGCAAAGGGAAGAGGGAACTGATGTGAAAAATCTAATGCAAGCGCATAGTATCGGTTGTAGCGCTAACTGGTTGTTCCCAAAATGATATAAGGTGTTTTTGAGTTTTTACTAATTCTTTAGTCCAAACGAGTTAATAAGGGTTCTAAGTGGAATTCGAGTTATTCTAATTAGCCTACAATATAGAATCCACTAATTCACAACCAAGTATTACTTTTATTATTTTCTTCCTTTCATAAAAACTGATCTTTTAGTTTTAATCTTTTAATTAAAGTGTTCTAAGTATGAGCTATCAAGTGGTGTATAAGTATAACTCATTAAAAATACTACTTTGCATAAAAACAAACTAAATCATTAGATAATTCTATAAAAAAGATGAAAATCAATAACCCCAAACCCTAACTAAATATATGCTATCAAGAAATTTAACTCAAGTATAACCTGTCAAAGTATTAATCTACGAATTGTTGTATTTTAATTTTTTCATGAAAAAATCATATCTTTATTATTTTATTTTAGAAAGAAAACAATAATAAGCAATTACATGGTTGATTCCTAGTTTCATCTATATCCTAGAGCTAAACTAATTTAATTGCTCATGGTTCTAAATAACAAAATCCTATTTTTATTTATGAAAGCGATTAAAAATCCTATTTTTCGTAGAAAGCAATTAAAGATCTACACTAAAAAGCGATTAAATCTATCTAAAATAATGAAGAGCAATGAAATTATCTCTGGAGCTCGGTATGGCGGTCGTCACCTCTTCAGCAAAATCCTAATATTTATTAATTAAAAGTATATCTAAATTTACATCTAAAAAGCTCTCCCTCATTACAAGGATTCATGGGGTATTTATAACTCAAATATAATTTTGCTCTTACTCAAACTCAATAAAAAAAATATAATCATAATCCAACATAAACTAATCTCAATATATATAATTTTAATCCAATCCATAGATATTATAAACCAATGGTTGAGATTAGATGGCATAAAATACTAATTTTCGGATCTAAAACCCGAAATTAAGTTCAGTAGACCCGTGACTTGCTGGATCGGATTTTTCACTCTATAGTGCTTCAGTAAAATGGCCATAACTTTTACATCCGAACTCAGATTAATCTATTGTTGGGCTCATTTCAAAGATAATTCCGAGCTCTACAAATTTTTCCTACAATTTTTTTTTCATTTTAAGCTTTATTTTGGCCGAAAATGCTCTTGATATTACTACTGCGGCACTTGAGTTTCTGTCTTCACCAAAATTGACTTTCTATGCTTATATTTTTGACAAATTTACATCTTCTTCTTCTCTTCCTTATGAATTCTTTGTGACCTATAAACACACACTAAATATACCCGAGTAGCAATTATTTATATACAAAAATAGATAAAATATGGAAGGAAAATGCAAAATATGATACTAATCAGGAACGTTTGATATTTAAGCCTAAACAAAACTCTCGACAACTCATCATGCTGAGGAAAATAGTATGGCTAGTCCAACGTAAATGGTGATTGATAAAAGTACCTCAAATCCGTTGATAGTTAGGAGTTTACTAAAAATTCCATGATAAATCTGTCGCAATTCTATCCTATAAGGATATATCATAACTCAATGTTGAAAAGGCAAAGGGAAGAGGAAACATTTAGTATTTAAGCCTAAACAAAACGTTCGACAACTTATCATGTTGAGGAAACTAGTATGGCTAGCCCTATGCAAATGACGATTGGTAAAGGCATGTCAAATCCGTTGATAGTTGGAGGTTTACTAAAAAATCCCACAAATATGTCATGTTAAGCTCTTATATCTGACAACGAGACTTAAAACATCTCATCTCAAAATAACCAACTCTGTCATGTAAAGCTCTTATCTCTGATAGCGAGAATTGAATCATCTCTGTTGGCGGAAAATACTGGAAAGCAAAGCAGATCCGCGGATTCAAAGTTAGAAGTTCGCGACTCAGCAGATCCGCAAACCAGAAGATTAAGGTTCGCGACCCAGTGGCGACAGAACAGGTTCGCGAATCTAAAATTGAGATTCGCTACACTACCCTTAGCTTTCGGGTAGTGGTTTTAATACAAAAGTCACCCGACCCGAATAGAAGAATTGCCACCTCAGATCGTAGGGCTAACTACCAAACGAATGCAGCGGCGTTACTTCGATCGTGGGAGCAACTGCCTAACGAATATGACGGCACTTCTAGAGTAGTGGGAGCTAACGGTCGAGCAAATATGGCGGAACGTTATTCTAAAACCCCTATAAAAGGCGGGGGAGCGAAAGAGACACAGACACGGAGACAGAGGAAGACATGCGGATATCTTCTCCTAAGAGTGACCCCTTGTGATCAAGAGTCGAAAGCCTTTCTTTTTCCTTTAGCCAACTGAGAGAGATTGTACGAAGTGTCAACGGAGAGCAGGATCGTCCTCCATAGTTACCTAGAAACCCAGCCTTAAATAAAGAGAAAAAGCAATCTTCCTCATCTTCTATAAACGAGAAATCGTTAGATTGTAATCTTTTATTGAAAAGACTTTGATATAAAGAGCGTTGCAATTTTTATGGCGAACAGAAGATTGGCGACTCCGCTGTGGACAACCATCACCTCCGGTGATCTAGTGGTAGCTCAATCCGACAACATTCCAGTTGGTAGTATGGTTGACTCGCTCACCATTCACGTCGACCAGGAAAGGTACGAAGACATCCTTTCTTCAGGCTCCAAGAGCCCTACTTCCCTAAGGGGATACTGTAAAGTCTCCATGGGGTCAATCTCTAAGGAGGCTTTAATGGTAATAAGGGAGCCAACGGACCAAGTTAGTCCGAAACCCTCCTCCTCAACATTGGGCTGTATGCCAGTTTCGACTAAGACTCTTGATCTCTCAAGCCAAGTGGACCAAAGTCCCCGCTTCAATAAGGGAAAACGACCACTATCCGCTCCGCAAGACTGTGATATGGAGAAGGAGGTTCCTCTCACTCGTACAACGAGAAGAAACCTAAGAAGAAGCAAAGTTCGTGCCCTTCGCAGGATCACGCAACAAAAGGAAACCACCAATTCATCCAGGCAAAAACTTACCACACAAATATGGAAGCCAAAAGGCGAGGTTGGTCGAGACGCCGAAGGATTTACTCACGTTTCCTACAGGAAGCGAAGTAAGTCTATCAAAGTTATCCATGATCACAAACGCGGAGCATACATCCGCATCCCTCGTGTTCTAGAGAGAACGTCTGATCACGTGATTGACGAAACTCGCGGAACTTGCGAACCTCAAATTCGCGGAAAATGCATGCCTATCTGCAAGGCTGCGACTGTGCCGTTCCCGAAGCTATCTCTCACAAATAACGCCGTCACAAAGAGTTCCAGTGCAAGAGATCTTAGGGAACTCCTGAATAGAAAAAAAAGGAAGAATCCTACGTATCTCACTGCCACTGTGAACGACTGATCAATGCAGTACTATCTCACTGTCATTATTCAGCCCATACCAGATCCTCAGTATTTCATCGATTGTCGGCTCCATCGACATCTTCATCCCAACTGGCGAAGAGGAGGCGACGAAACATGCTTGAGTTTTCTGAGCCAGAATATCCTGTAGTGTCATCCAACATGACAAGCGTCGGAGAAAAGAAGAAGAAAAAGAAGGCGAAGAAAGTCTCCGAAGGAGAAGCTTCTGACTCAGAGCTCTCTTTGAGTTCGAAGGATCTATTCAATGAAGAGAGAGGAGTTTTCCGAAACACTCGACTCAAAAGTGGGATGGCAGTCCCCATGAATTATAGGCAGTTGGCGGGAATCTCTTCTGATGAAGAAGATATAGTCAAATCTGTTATGGTTGAATCGCAGACATCGACTCGTTCCTATAAGACTCCGCCTCTGCATATATGACTCAAAACAACATCTCAGAAGAGTTCATGCGGAGAATGGATGAACAAGACAAGAATATCCAGCAACAGTAAGATACTATTAGCGAGCTCAAGGACATGCTACATGTCCTGGTGGAGCTGGAGAAGACCAGATTGATTGAAGGATACGTCTTCGCACTCGAACACTGACAAGGGAAAGAAGACAGAAGAAGAGGGTCTTCACAATAATGAAAAAGAATCAGAACATCATGAGGATGACGACAACCGTTCCATGCATCAAGAAGGGAACATGAATGCTGTTTGGATGGAGAGTTTCCAAAATCAACTGAATACTCTCATGCATTAAGAGCGACTTATAAGAGCTCGGCGTGGTAAGGCCGTATCCCGTAGAATGGGAAAGTGTGTTGTTCCCACAAAGTTATAAGCTATTGAAGCTCAAGTCTTTCGACGGTAAAGGTTCACCGAACCAGCACCTCTACTATTTTAAATCGCAGATTGGGCATATAGCTGAAATGACCCCATTATTACGAGGGTATTCGTTAGTACCTTAACGGGACTAGCTTTTGAATGGTTCCGGAGATTAGAGCCAGGGACCATCAATTCATGGAGCGACATGGAGAAAGCTTTTCTTACCAGGTTCTATGAAGATGATATGGAGGTGTCAATGCCGGCGCTTTTAGCCACTAAACAAAGGAAAGGGGAGTCAGCTCGGGATTTCATCAAAATATTCCGAAACAATTCTCTCAGATGTCCGCATGGGATGCCAGAAAAAACCTTGGTAGAAACCTGTCGACATAATTTATCGACTAAGGTTCTAGCCAGAATGGGAGCAGTGAAGTCCTCAACTTGGAAGGATCTCGCCCTGCAAGCTGAAGAAGCTGAAGAAATTGCGCAAAGACTTGAAGAAGAAGGAGGCGAGGAGAAACAGAAGCGAGGTGGCGATAACAACTATAAGTCCCGACCCCGAGGATATAAGGGAAAGGAGACAATGGTCACTGATACGCCACAGCTCGCGAAGACTTCCCCGAAGCTCCCTCCTCAGGCACGAATGCCGCAAAAGCAATACTCCTTTAAAGATGAGCACACGAAGACTATCTTCAACCTCATCATGAGTAAGAAGATGCTAAAACTGCCGGAGTCTAAACGTCCAGAAGAAGCAGGGAAAGTTAATGATCCTAACTACTGTATCTACCATAGGATCATTAACCACCCTACCCAAAACTGCTACATCCTTAAGGATAAAATTCAAGGCTTAGTGGACGCTAATGTCATCAAACTCCAAGAGCACCAGAAGAAGGTGACTGCGAACATGGTGACTGTCAAGTTCGGCAAATCACCCAACTGGATAGAGTCAACAATTCAAGATGGAGTGCAACCCATCCCTAAAGGCATGATGCAGGTCGTAAATTTTGATCCGCACCAACAGCAAAAGAAAGGATTGTTCCCCTTTGAAACTGATGGGGGGAGATATTGTGGGTGTATCCGGACCTCCTAAGTGATGAACAATGGACTTTCAGTTCATCTGGAAAGAGACGAAGAGGGAAAACCTTTACCTCCAATGTCGTCTCCGTGATTCCCGAAGATGACGGAGTCATTCCTGCTTTGACCAATTCGGGAGAGGAAATCGAAAATTTTTTGGTGGCTGATGCGAATCCTCCTCCCGCGGGAACTCGTTCAGGAAAAGATTACCTGAAGAACTACGGCCAGACAACGGATTCTCGACCACCTCCAGAGAAAGTCAAACAAAAGAGCTTAAGTTTGATAAATTTCTTAAGAAGAAGGGAAAAGAGCCTGCGGAAGACTCGTGGAAGTCATTCCAGTTCGAGTTCTAACACAGTTGGCTAACATTCCAGCAAGGATAATCTTGTACGAGTTTCTGAAACTCTCTAAGTCTACTAGAGAAGCTTTGAGAGAAGCTTTGCAAGATTCAAAAGTATTCTTGGCACAAATACCGGAGACAATTGTGGAAGGAGAATCTCTTTGCGCGACATGTCACCAGGTCTCTGGTAAAAGCATCCCGTGCATCACCTTCTCTCCGGAAAATATGCAAGTCAGGAGTAATAAACATCACCGCCCTCTGTATTACAAGGAATACATAGGATCTGCAGAGATCGAGCGCATTCAAGTTGATCCAGGCTCGGCCTTAAGTATCATGCCCCGAAGGATGCTACGATATCTTGGAGTTCTGATGAACAGATTGGCAGCAACCAACACTACTATCTTCGGATTCAATGCTAACGGCAGTAGACCACTGGGTAAAATAAAGCTCAAGTGTCAAATCGATGATCTAAAGACAGAAGTCACGTGTTACGTGATAGACGCAGACACATCATACAATCTACTATTGGGGAGGCCTTAGATCCATAGCAATCTCATTGTGCCCTCCACATTACACCAATGCATGAAGTACGTCGACAAAGACGCGAACGTAAAAATGCTCATTGCAGAAAAACAACCCTTTAAGGGAGTTGAAAACTACTTCATTAACGTGTTGTTGTATCAAGATATGTTCAGATTTCAGACCAGCCTGTTCCAGATGACTCTGATAGTGGTGAGGAGGCTGATACAGAACCAGGATCCGAAGATTTGGAATCCGAAGATGTAATTTGGGACGGTGAGCCCATTGTGATAAGCCTTGAAGGCCTTGATATAAATAACGCCGTTCACTCTGATGGTGAATGGGTGATAAATGAAAATTTAGAGTTTGATTAAAAAAAAAAACACCTTTGGCGAACCAAACTTGTCAACAAGAAGTTCTTTCATTCACAGTAATTTTGGGTATTTAGAAAATTGTGATTCATTTTGAGATTGTCAAGTTAACAGTTACCTCTGGTAATCAATATCAAAATCATCCTTCAGACACTCTTAGTTACGTAAAAAGAAAAAAACTTCTTTATTTATCATCAGAGCAAAATTACAGAGAATTCTCTCAGTGTTGTACAGTCAACAAGAGTGGATACAAATCACCGATAAAAAAAAGAGAGAGGAAACTTGTTTCTGTAACCGTCTCTTTCAAGATGGTTCAGATCAAAAGGTTTGCTCCCGCAGACTCTTCTTCTGGAATGACAAACTTGCTTCTGTAACCATCTCTTTCAGTATGGTTTAGATCAAAAAGTTTGCTTCTACAAGCTCTTCTTCTGGAATGACAGACTTGCTTCTGTAGCCTTCTCTTTTGGGCATGGCTCGGATCAAAAAGTTTGCTCCATGGCCTCCACTTCCAATTTGCTCTTGTAGCCTCCTTTTTTTTTTTGGGACGGCTTAAAGGCACAATCTTGTTTCTTCTTTCCGACCACAATCAGAGACCTCCTGGTTGGTTCCCCCAGTGATGATGCCAGTGACTTGATTAGTTCAAAACTGACATATCAAGCGCACACCCCAGATGTACAACGTGACGGGTTGCGCAAATTCAAGGTTCTGATCATTAGTACCCCAACCTTATGGAGTACTATGAAAGAAGAAAAACAATGCCACGTACCCGAAATCTGTTCTCTCATGAAAAATACATGAGACTTTCCAAGCTCCTTAAGGTATTGGAAGTAATTACGAGCCCATCGGGTTTGGGTCATTATTAAGGAGAATGACTACGGTTATCTCCTGTAGCCAAGTTAAATCCCTGTTTTAAAAAAAAAGAGGGGAAGAAAAAGAAGGAAGAGGAGGATATTGTTTGCTCAAAAATTGCATCTTTGATCCATTGCAAAATTGACTGATTACAAGGAAATTGAGATTACAAAAATTCTGAGGAATTACAAGAACGGAAATATTAATTTATTCCCTTTTTTATGTGTGGGTTCGGGTGGCGATAGAGTCTCGTTGATGCCTCCGTTGACCGTCCGACTGAGATAAGATGGCTCTACTCCGCTTCTCAACCGAAATCCTCCCAAAGTGAAAGAATCCAAAAGTCCCTTCTCCGATTAAATTTCTGTGTTTTATAGACCTAAAAAGCTCCAAATCCAGCTCGATTATCCCTGAAAAATCGGATCACTGGATATCAGGAAAATAAAATAGGAAATAAAACAACGGAAAACAACCCGCGGGTTGGCACCTGCAGGATCGCTCCCGCGGGTGGCAACCCGCGGGATCGCTCTTGCGGGTGGCAACCCGCGGGTTAAATTCCGGCGGGTGTGCCCACTTAGCAAGTGGGTGTGCCCACTTAGCAATTTGTCATTTTTTAAAAATTTTATTTTATTTTATTATTATTATTTTTTTTTTGTATCTACATAACCCCCTCCAAAGTTTTCGAAGTTCTGTATTGAACCGTACTGAATTTCGAAATACTTTGGATTCTTTAATTTTGGCTATAGACCTTTTAAAGGATTTGGTCGATAGAGATAACTGTTAACATATTCATTTATTCAATAACAAGCAAAGGTATGATTTTAACGTACTCATTAAATGACAAACAGAGGTATGATGTTAACATGCTTATTTTAAGTCAAGCAGAGGTATAATATTAACGTGCTTATTTTAATCATAATCGTTCAGTGACATCTATTATGACGAATCAGGGAAAGACAGAGGTGACATTAAACGTGTCTTGGAGCTTAACCTATTCAGAGGATCTGGTCGTGATAGGGACAAGCTGACTAAACAGAGGTGACGGTTAACGTATTTAGTTTTGGAATCGAACTATCAGAGATAGCTGTTAACTTGATAGGGAGATGATTTTCGTCAAAGGTGACTTTTAACTTAACGACATCAAAAGCACGTTCATCAGAGGTTGTAATGTTGGACTTGATGAAGTGTGAATTTTCTTTTCTGTCAGAGGTGAAATCTTAACGTGACAGGGGATCGATTTAATTAGGATTTTATCTCATCTGATTTTGAATTTTAATGTCAGAGGTGAAATCTTAACGTGACAGGAGATTTATCTGATTAGGATTTTTAGCAAACCCCCAGCTATCAACGGGTTTGATTTACCTTTACCAACTACCGTTTGAGTTGGACTAGCCATACTATTCCCCTCAGCATGGTGAGTTATCGAGAATTTCATTTGGGTTTAAATACCAAACTTTTCCTCTTCCCCTTTGCCTTAGCGGCTTAGGGCAGTGATGTATCCTTATATTCGGATAAGAATACTGTTGTGACAGATTTCTTTGGGATTTTTAGCAAACCCCCAGCTATCAACGGGTTTGATTTGCCTTTACCAACTACCGTTTGAGTTGGGCTATCCATGCTATTATCCTCAGCATGATGAGTTGTCGAGAATTTCGTTTGGGCTTAAATGCCAAACTTTTCCTCTTCCCTTTACCTTAGCGGCGTTGGAAATTTCATACTTTTACCCCCAGCATAAAGGGGTTGGCGAGAAATTTATTCTCTTCCCGTAACCTTGTCGGCGTTGGGTAATTCATGCTTTTTACTCCCAGCATGGTGGGATTGGCGAGAAATTAGTTCTCTTTCCGTTACCTTGACGGCGTTGGGTGATTCATTCTTTTTACCCCCAGCATGGTGGGGTTGGCGAGAAATTTATTCTCTTCCCGTAGCCTTGTCGGCATTGGGTAATTCATACTTTTTACCCCCAGTATGATGGGGTTGGCGAGAAATTTATTCTCTCCCCGTAGCCTTGTCGGCGTTGGGTAATTCATACTTTTTACCCCCAGCATGAAGGGGTTGGCGAGAAATTTATTCTTTTCCCGTAGCCTTGTCGGCGTTGGGTAATTCATGCTTTTTACCCCCAGCATGGTGGGGTTGGCGAGAAATTAGTTCTCTTCCCGTTACCTTGACGGCGTTGGGTGATTCATGCTTTTTACCCCCAGCATGGTGGGGTTGACGAGAAACTGGTTCTCTTCCCATAGCCTTGATGGCGTTGGGTAATTCATACTTTTTACCCCCAGCATGATGGGGTTGGTGAGAATTTTATTCTCTTCTCGTAGTCTTAGCGGCGTTGGGTTATTCATTATTATTATTATTATTATTATTATTATTATTTATTTTTTTTGGATATAATATATATATATATATATATATATATATTTATTTATGGGGGTTTAAACTAACCGCCCTGAGCTCGTCTTGGGAATTGTTGTGAGCCCAAGTGGTACCTTTAGACCACGCACATTAAATGTGTTGGAGTTAGCTTTAACTCCTTTTTTGTTCAGCTTTGAGCTGAACTGCTCCAGCGTCAATCAACGCTTGAATTTTGTCTTTTAGAATAAAATAATTTTTTGTGGGGTGACCTACAATCCGATGGTACAGGCAGTAATTTGGATCGTTAGTCTTCCCTATCTCTTCTGGCCTCTTGCTCTCCGGCAACTTAAGCATTTTGCGTTTGCTGAGCAGATTGAGCATAGTAGCAGTATGTTCATCCTTGAACGAATATTGCTTTTGAAGCCTGGGCGACCTTGCTTGAAGCCTAGCTGACATTGCTGTGTTGCTTTCTACTGCCATTGCCATTATGTCTTTCCCTTTGGAACGGGAAAAATGGAATGGAGATTCATTTGTACTGTCTCCGATTGCGGACTGCTGCTTTTCGAGGCGCCGAAGTATTTCTTCAGCCTGTTCACCTTGCTTAAGCAGATTTTTTCATGATTTGGATTCGACCGAGCCCATCTTATCTAGGATATCGGTCAACAAGTTGTGTCTGCAGGTTTCCACAAGTGTGTCCTGCGTCATGCTATGTGGGCATCGAACAGAAAGTTCTCGGAACCGCTCGACATAAGTTTTAACCGTTTCGCCTTCTTCTTGCTTCGCTGCTAGCAAAGATAGTATAGAGACTTCAGCATCATCTTCAAAGAATCGGGCCAGGAACTCACGTTCTACATCAGCCCATGATTTAATGGTTCCCGGGGGTAGCTGCATGAACCAAGTAAATGCGGGCCCTCGTAAAGTGCTCGCAAATATCTTAGTCATAGTCGGATCATTTCCTATGAGATGTCCTGTCTGCAAGAGGAAGTAGAAAATGTGCTGTTGCGGCGAACCTTTACCGTCGAATGATTGAAGGTTCAACGGTTTATATTTTGCAGGATAGGGTACGGTCTCCCATTCTATAGGATAAGGACGGACTACCCTTACCTCTTGCAATTTCTTTCGATGAAGAAGAGCTTGTAGTTGATTCTCCATCTTCTCTATTTTCTCTGCGTGAGGGTTGATGATAACCTTCACTTTCTCTTCCTCTCTTGAATGAGAAGGAATTTCTTCATTCTCTTCCTCGCTGTCCTCATTTATTTGGACATGTCGTTTTCTTTCTTGTCGACCAGAAATGAACGACGAGAATTGGTTCTTCCTAGTTTGAGCCAACAACTCAATTAAAAGTTGTTTCATTTCTTCTATGGTCTCCTCTTGCTGTTCGAGATGTTTTTCTTATCTCTCAAGCCTTTCAAAGACTTCTTCTAGAAGCGCGCCCTCTGGTTCAATAGAAACTCCTTTTGACCCCGGAGTGATTTCGTTATCCGAAGGGTTGTTTCCAACCACCTTTTTGCCTTTACTAACCATATGCGATGTGGCAGCAGGCAGATCGGTTTCCGAGCACACCCTTTTCACCATTCGCATTCTTTTAGCTTCGGTGATCCGCTCAAAAACTGATCGTTTTGAGTTGTACTGGCAGTTTGATAGAACAATTAAGATCAGCTGTTCGCATTGGCAGTGAGGGATATTTTGTGAGGAGTTCTTCTTCCAATTGAGATACTCTCTCAAATCTTGAGGTATCTTCTCTTCTCTATCTGCATCTTGAAGCCTCTTGCGTCGCAAATTTGGTTCATAATACTGGAGAGTCTGCAATATCTCAGGACTGAGCTCTTTTCCAGCATCAGATTATTCCCCAACTCCTCTACGGATTCTTCTGGATTGCACACTAGTCTGAGTAGTTGTGTGGGCTCCGCACGCCTCTGATAGAGAGATTAAAATTCTTGGTGCATGTAGTGTGCTCACCATAGGCGTGCTTGAAGAGACATGAGGGTGTATCCATTGAACGTAACCCGTCGATTACATCTGCGGGATGCAACCCGCGTTTGCAACTGCGGGTTTATACCCATGGGTTCACTCCTGCGGGGTGCAACCCGCGGGTTGGCACCCGCGGTTGCAAGCCGCGGGATGCCACCCGCGGTTGGCACCCGCGGGTTGGCACCCGCGGTTGGAAACCGCGGGATGCCACCCGCGGTTAGCAACCGCGGGTTGGCACCCGCGGTTGGCAACCGCGGGTTGCCTCCCGCTATTGGCAACCGAGGCAACGGGTTTGCACCTGTGGGGTTGCTTCCGAGATTTTTGACCGTCTCGGATTTTTCTGTCCCTGAATTTTCTGCAATTTTTCCCGTATGATTGAGGCGTGCTCGTTGAGTTTTACGCCTCAAATTTCTCTTTTGGGAGCGGGTCAGGGACAAGTTTGACTTTTGGCTTGACTTTGGAATGGGCGATAACGTCGTGTTCTTGACAGACGATGACGTCTTGTCAGTTCGAACGGGCGATGACGCCTCATAAGTTTTCATAGGCGATGACGCCATTCCGGTGGGCGATGACGCATCACCTTTTTTCATCGTGACCCGGCGATGACGCCTAGGCTCCGAATCAGAGGAACAAATAAATTCCTCATATTTTTGCTGGCCAACTTCTATGACCAGCGTCTCAACCATTGAGCCAATCGGCACCCGGTCGGACTGCGCCACCAGATTCTCTGTGGTAAATAGAGGGGCTCCCACTGTGGTCGCCAGTTCTTGTTTGCTCAAAAATTGCATCTTTGATTCCATTGCAAAATTGACTGATTACAAGAAATTGAGATTACAAAAATTCCGAGGAATTACAAGAACGAGAATATTAATTTATTCCCTTTTTTATGTGTGGGTTCGGGTGGTGATGGAGTCTCGTTGATGCCTCCGTTGACCGTCCGACTGGGAGAAGATGGCTCTGCTCCGCTTCTCAACCGAAATCCTCCCAAAGTAAAAGAATCCAAAAGTCCCTTCTCCGATTAAATTTCTGTGTTTTATAGACCTAAGAAGCTCCAAATCCGGCTCGATTATCCCTGAAAAACCGGATCACGGGATATCAGGAAAATAAAATAGGAAATAAAATAGCGGAAAACAACCCGCGGGTTGGCACCTGCAGGATCGCTCCCGCGGGTCGCGGGTTAAATTCCGGGGGGTGTGCCCACTTAGCAATTTGTCATTTTTTTAAATTTTATTTTATTATTTTTTTTTTGGTATCTATAGATATGAATCAGAAGAAGAGCTTTACCTTAATTAAGGAAAATGACTATGGTCAGAAAAACCTTTTCGGTGGAACACCCCGCTGGATTGATGCAGTCTGGAGGTCTTGTAACATGCCAACTCTTATCCATCACTTCGGTTGGAGAAGAAGAAATTATGGCTGCACTAGATCGGCTACAAAAGAAAGGAAGAGAAGAGTCAGGAAGAAATTTTCTCACGGCTGAATGATTTTCCATTGAAGAGATCATGTGTCTTATATAGACGGCCTGGTGGCCGTAATCTTCAGTTTAGAAGAGATAAAACTGAAATTTTCGGTCAAGATTTTCAGTTCAGATCTCAACAAAATTTATTACTGTTGCATGTGACGTTTAGATATCGCAGCTCGGAGATCTCGTCATTAATAGAGACATGCAATGCTTGGGATTCCACGCTCGACGGCTTCGTCTCAAGGCTCGCAAAAGTCTCTACAAATTCTGAAGAATTTTGAGTCATCGCGTAAAGTTTCTAGGCACAATACCGCGAACTTGAAAATTGCAGTCCGCAAGAGCCAAGATCGCGAATTTAGCATGAATCCGCGAATTTCCGGGCGGAACAACGCAAACCAAAAGCTCGCAATTCTTGGAAGTCAGGTTCGTGCATTTACTATGGGTTTAGTTAACTCGCGAACCTCCAAATGTGAAGTCGCAAACCTGACAAAGATCCGTGGAAGTCACGTGACAGATACACGGATACCAGAATTTTACAGAGAATCGCAAATTTCAGACGCGAGAGGACGAGTTTATTGCAAGTCTTCGAAAACAAATGCTAAGGTCATGCCTTAGAAATACAAAACCAAGTTTAAGTTCTCTACATAAACAAGGAGTCATACCATGCACAACAAATGTCAGGGGACTGTTACAAAAGAAGGAACAACAAAAGAATAAAAAAAAAAAATGCATATACAAGTTTCCACAACTCAATGATTCAAGAGGGCTTTTATTTTCTCCTCTGCATCGTTAATATCTTGCTGAAGGATCTCATAAGCTTGAACAGTAGCTTGATGATGCAATTCCTCATCACTGGCAATAACGATCTACGCTGCAGCAGCCTCCAGCGTATCCAATTCAACTTGTATCGCCTAGAGATCTCTGGTTGTATTGTCCCGCTGGCACGATAAGTTGGCGAGGTTCTTCATTGATTCATCGCGCTCCTTGATGATTTTGGCCAGGAAAACTTGAGCCTTGGCGATGGTCTCTTGAGTCCTAATAATAGCTTGGTCATGGTCTTTGACAATTGAAGCAACGGCTTCCACTTGAAGAATTAGAGATTCACGGTCTGATTGACCATTTTCTAAAGAGGCTCTGCAAGCATTTGCCTTCTCCTGAGCCTCCTTCTGGAACTTAAGCTGTTCCTCTTTCAGCTTCTGGAAAATAATTTTCACTGCCTCAGATTTATCAGCACTTCTGGCTTTTGACAGAAATTCAGCATGTTTTTGAAGCTGAGTTATCATAAGCCTAAAAGGAGCAGCTTTATCCTCTCCACCAATGCTGATAATACCAGTTAAGTAAATATTAAGAATTTTGGCCAGTGAAGCAAAGGAAGCCCCTTTCAGTATTTTATCAACACAGCGGTCTAGAAATTGAAGGAAAGTCTCCACTGTGTCCTTCAATAGATCAATCTCAAGCATGTCAATCTCTGCATGAGAAGGATTGACACTGGCTAAGGCAGAGGCGGTTTGATCCGCGCCCTGTTGTATAGGGGCAACCAAGCTAGTACCAGGAAGAACAGAACTTCTGGAGACTTCAGCAGAGCTGTCAATTACAGCCTCCTGAACCATAACATCAGTCGGAACAGCTGTAGCCAAAACCATGGACACAGTAGTTTCGGGGATCACTGTTTCCATAGTATCAACGACGGAAGTAGCAACTTCAGTCACCTCATCAGTATCAGCTCCCACGATGGTGTCATCTGACAAAGTTACCTTCGTGCCCATGCATTCCAAATTAGGAGTCGACACTGGAGCTATCAAAAGGAGAAAGTTAATAGTTAAATGATACAATATCATTTGATAATAACATAATTGCTAAAGGAAGAAGATGCAGACCTAAATGTTGGACATTGGATTCCCCAAGTTCGTACACTGCAGGACCAAACACTTCAGGCCCGTATACTTCGGTCCGAACGTCCTTGCTCAAATAGACATACTTACCATGGTCTGATGGAGGGGTTGATGATCGAAAATCATCACTGTCAACATTATAGTCATCCTGACTTCCTGAAGGAGGTGCTGCTTTTGGAGAATCTGATGCGCGAGTCTCCCCAATGATTTGTACTTCGTCGTCTGCAATGGCAGAAGCTGAAGGGCCCTCTTGTATGGCCAGAGAAATATCAACTTCAACAGTGGCCTGACAAATACGGGGGGTCGAACCCTCTTGAGTAACGGGAGCAGGATCACTGCAGATGACAGGTCCTTGACTCCGACGCCTCTTAAGGGAACGGAGGGTTAAAGATGAGTCATCTTCATCCTCCTCGAGTTCCTCAACGAGGGACTCAGAAACCAGAAGGGATGTTGCAGTGCTAGTCCCAGATGGGGTGCTCTGCCAATCAATCCCCTGTGGAATGGTAGGCAAGTCACTGAGGCGCCTTAGTCTCTTCCGCTTATGAGAAGATTTCTTGGGAGGAGACTGTGATTGAGGAGAAGTTTTCTCCGATGTGAGATCAGGAGAAGCATCAAGAGAGGCAGCTTGGACTGGTGCATCATTGTCCTCTTCCCTTTGTTCTGATTCATTGGATGCACTGTCTCTCCCAAAATCTTCCATCCCTGCTACTTTGGTGTTGCTAGCCTTTTTCTTCTGAGCATACTAAGCTCTGATCTCCTGCAGGCTGGTATGATTTATATTGAAATTCTGGGGAGCGGAATTAGCATCCGCGAATCACTTACAGAAACTGAAGGTCATACTTGAATTTGGAGTCTTGAGCGGAAGATTAAATTTGGCCTGAGTTCCA
This sequence comes from Dracaena cambodiana, assembly GCA_036321105.1. Lineage (NCBI taxonomy): Eukaryota > Viridiplantae > Streptophyta > Magnoliopsida > Asparagales > Asparagaceae > Dracaena > Dracaena cambodiana. The sequence continues at coordinate 56,225,602 of JAYEPQ010000005.1, read as the reverse complement.
CCTGGGACGAAGTGAAACCAAACTCGAGCTCCCTCAAGAGCATTCCCAACAAAACTTATCTCTCTGTTGGGATTACCAACATAAAACTGATCATACCCGAACTGTCGAGCGAAACGACTCGGGTAGTAAGGCTCTATGTAGCAATGGTTCCCCAAACGAAAAACCAGATGTCCTGGGCGGATGTTTATCAACCACCAGAAGCACCCCGAGGACAGAACAGTAAATTTATCGGTACCGGTAGTATCCATGAATTCCTCCCCATACCCGGCATTTGAGAAGTACGGAAAACATCTGAACAATTCAAAAGTCGAGAAATGACGAAGGGTCTTGCGGATCACGGCCATGCAGCCCCCTTTCCATTGTGACCTCTCATAGTGCTGCACTTTGGGAGCACTTAAGTCAATCTGCGAATCTGCAGGACTCATCAAAGTGGGGCAATATAGGACCAGCCAAGCCATCAAATAAGTATAAGGGAGTTCTACACGCGGATTAGGAATTTTAATGACCAGATCTCCCTTCTCCCTTTGCTACTTCTTCACATTGCAAAATTTATCAGATAATCTCCTCAGTCCGCTTTGGATGCTGCAAACCATTCGGGCAACAAACTGAGCCGCCTACCAAATGCTAGTAGGACGGCTGGGATACGGCCCTAATAGGTATGTTTTCCTGCGAAGGAATAACACACTTCTTCACCCATACCATCAAATAGCCCGCCAAGAAGGCAGGATCAGACAAAGGCTGGAGGGCCTGATAGTGAAAACTTTCAAAGGACGTTCCAGCCTTGAAGACGTCCTTGTCAGATTCAGCGACATAAGCATCTGTCCCAAAACTGGCGATTCTTCTCTTAACTTCCTTTTCAGAAACCGGAGGAAGGCGAGTAAAGTTCGGATTACTCCTAGAGAAATTGGGCAGAAGATACTGCAGTCACTTCTTTGGCTTCAAACTGCGGGTGCCAGATGTATGGGTGCAAATATGATAATGGCAGAGCAACTCCCAGTAAGTATTATAAATCAGAGGGTCCCGGATTTTCAGCAGATGGAGTTCTTCCCCAGTAGGGACATACTCTTCATACGGGATGTCTCCCATAGGTAAGCCCGAAATTTCATACATGTCATGGAGGGCAAAACCCAACTCGCCAGTAGGGCTAAAGACTGTACAAGTATTAGGATTGTACAATTCCAGTAAAGCAAAAAAATGAAATCTACTAGTAGGAATACCATGCCGAACAGCCCTGATAGCACGGTGTAGTACCGGATAATGAAGCTGATCCATGAAGGTTTTCAAGAAGAAATCAGCCAAAACTGCCCACTCTACTTTTGAAGAGCAGTGAACCCAACCAGGGAGACGAAAATCCTGAACAGGAAACTCTCCTTGTGCGTTGGTGAATCGGTGCAGGAAAGTCTGTGCGATTATGGGAACTTCACCTCTGGGGAGGTCATGTTTAAGCAGTCCCGGAAGCAATCCGCAAAAGTGTTTTCCAGTACTACGAGGGAAAAACACCTTGAGCATTGAAACCCCCCAATAAGATACCATCTTGCGGCCTGTTTATGTGCCAGTCCATTCGTCTGGGCACAGAGAGGGATTGAAAGAATAAGAACGGATAAAACATTTCCATATTGGGGAGAAACAAATAGCGACCTTCAACTTGACGAAGTCACTTGTAATCCCCATCTTCCAAACCGCTATCGGGTACCGAAACATGGTCCCCAAACAGAAAGGCGGGTTTGCGCAGCGGAGACCGATCATCTCCTTCAAAAGGTGCATTAGTGATCAGTTCTGGTAACGTTGAGCGAGAACGATGGAGGATTTTGCCTTCTCTTTCTTGGCTATCTGGTGCAGTACAATGTGGAAAGACATGACCAAATCTGAATTCTTTCTTCCCATCATAGCCATCCGAGTATCCGAAATAATGATCCTTAGGCCAAGGATTCAAGGTATAATCGACTGAAAAAGAAGTTCGGATTCAAGATATGGAAAAAAACGATGAGAAAGGGACTGCCTTTCGAAAGTTTTTTTTATTACCTCCAATCAAGGGTTCCTGCCAAACTACTATTGAACTAGAGGTTGCTTGAGGATCTTGACGACCACTGGCGGCAGTATCGGAGGAAGAAGCTTTTTTCGCCATCTTTTGCAGATTGAGAAAATCCTTCGCAGCGAAAGCTATAGGGGAGTGAAGACGAGAAGTCTGAGGAGTTCTAACGAAGAACTCAGATTTCAAATTTCTTGAGATAAGAGTAGCCTCTCTCATAAAGTGGAGATTATATAGTAGATGATTTGACGGCCGAGATCTCTGGACAAACGTGATATCTGGCCCGAATCTCGTGGGTACCTTTTCATTTAATGCGGCTCAGAAAACGTCTCAATTCTTATGCCGTAAAATGCAATCGCCTTTCGGCCTTTCCGCAACCAAAAAGTGAAAGCTCGCGTCCCTAATACAGATTCACGATCCTTCGGAAATTCCAGTTTGCGACCCTAACATAGAGTCGTTTTCTACTCCAAAATGAAGGCTCGCGCCCCTAATACAGAGACGTATCCCTTCCGAAGCGAAAGTTCGCGACCCTAACACAGAGTCGTTTTCTACCCCAAAATGAAGGCTCGCGCCCATAATACAGAGACGTGGCCCTTTCGAAGCGAAAGTTCGCGACCCTAACACAGAGTCGTTTTCTACTCCAAAATGAAGGCTTGCACCCCTAATACAGATACGTGTCCCTTCCAAAGCAAAAGTTCGCGACCCTAACACAGAGTCGTCTTCTTCTTCGCAATACAAATCTGCGACCCTAACACAGAGTCGTATGTTCCAAGAATTGCAAAATGAGGCACTAACACAGAGTCACATTTTCCTTCAGAAGCAGCAGTGGCGCTAACACAGAGTCACAGATTTTTGCAAATGCAATGGTGATTCTAATATAAAATATTATATCCAAAGTATTCCAAAACTCCTCAAGGAATCATGAGAGTTTTGAAAACTTTGGAGGGGGTTTTGTCGGCGGAAAATACTGGAAAGCAAAGTAGATCCGCGGATTCAAAGTTAGAAGTCTGTGACTCAGCAGATCCGTGAACCTCAAGATTAAGGTTCGCGACCCAGTGGCGACAGAACAGGTTCGCGAATCTAAAATTGAGATTCGCGACACTACCTTTAACTTTCGGGTATGGGTTTTAATACAAAAGTCACCCGACCCGAATAGAAGAATTACCACCTCAGATCGTGGGGCTAACTGTCAAACGAACAGCGGCGTTACTTCGATCGTCGGAGCAACTGCCTAACGAATATGACGACACTTCTCGAGTAGTGGGAGCTAACGGTCGAGCAAATATGGCGGGACGTTACTCTAAAATCCCTATAAAAGGCGGGGGAGCGAAAGAGACACAGACACGGAGACAGAGGAAGACAGGCGGATATCTTCTTCTAAGAGTGACCCCTTGTGATAAAGAGTCGAGAACCTTTCTTTTGTTCTTTAGGCAACTGAGAAAGATTGTACGGAGTGTCAACGGAGAGCAGGATCGTCCTCCATAGCTACCTAGGAACCCAGCCTTAAATAAAGAGGAAAAGCAATAATCCTCATTTTCTGTAAACGGAAAACCGTTAGATTGTAATTTTTTATTGAAAAGACTTCGATATAAAGAGCGTTGCAATTTTTATGGCGAACAATCTCGTCTCAAAACTACCAAATCTGTCACATTAAATCCTTGTATCTGATAGCGAGATTCAAACCATCTCACCCAAATACAAACAAATCTGTCAAGTTAAGCTCTTATATCTGACAGTAATATTTGAATAATCACACACATTACAACATATAAAGTTACTGATAATCCTAACCCGATCATCTCGGCATGTGCAATTAGGCGCCTCTGTTGAACCCGTTGATCCTGAGCTGATCATCTTGGCGTGTGCAATTAAACACCTCTGTTGAAACCCCATAGGTACGTTTAACAGTACACCTCTTTCCATGGTTCTTCGATCCTAACCCGGTCATCTCGGTATGTTTAATAGTACATCTCTGTCGAAA